>CAKLNU010000738.1:175000-739300 GCA_922788865.1 Poeciliopsis turneri | reverse complement strand
TAACCCTAACCCTAACCCTAACCCTAACCCTAACCCTAACCCTAACCCTAACCCTAACCCTAACCCTAACCCTAACCCTAACCCTAACCCTAACCCTAACCCTAACCCTAACCCTAACCCTAACCCTAACCCCTACCCTAACCCTAACCCTAACCCTAACCCTAACCCTAACCCTAACCCCTAACCCTAACCCTAACCCTAACCCTAACCCTAACCCTAACCCTAACCCTAACCCTAACCCTAACCCTAACCCTAACCCTAACCCTAACCCTAAACCCTAAGTTCAAACCCTAAGTTCAAACCCTAAGTTCAAACCCTAAGTTCAACCCTAAGTTCAAACCCTAAGTTCAAACCCTAAGTTCAAACCCTAAGTTCAAACCCTAAGTTCAAACCCTAAGTTCAAACCCTAAGTTCAAACCCTAAGTTCAAACCCTAAGTTCAAACCCTAAGTTCAAACCCTAAGTTCAAACCCTAAGTTCAAACCCTAAGTTCAAACCCTAAGTTCAAACCCTAAGTTCAAACCCTAAGTTCAAACCCTAAGTTCAAACCCTAAAGAAAGGTTTTGCCAGGCCCACCTATTCCTGAAAAATGAATAAGTTCAATGTATTAATTTTAGAAATGTCAAATTTCTAAAATAATTTATACATCCCATATTTTAAATCTGTAATGCATAACTTGCATTTCTGTCAAGTTTAACATTAAGATTTTATAAATCTCTGTACCCACTTGTCTTAAAACCTTTAAGTTTTTAGCTATTTCATTTAGAGAAAGTAGATAGATATTGAACTTAACTTCCTATAAAGAGGGATCCAAATTTGGCATGTACTCCACAATAAAAAAATTTGTACAACATAGGAACTGGTGTGCAAAATGTGACTATTATCCTTAAAGATTACATCTAAAATTTCCAGAGACAATTGGGCTAAGGTTAGAGAAGCACTTGATCCTATTTACTTTATGAGAACAAAAAAAAAAAAAAATCATTAAATATTTTTTTCCACATTGGTGCACAAGTTGCATATTTTTATAGTTTAACTATGTTTATAATTCTCCTTAAAATAATTTACCTATATGTAGAGATAAGGAAGATTTACAGGTAACACTGGGAATTCTTTTTCAACAAAAATGTTAGGGTGTTATAAATTGCTGCTGTTCTAAGTGGTTAATTTCTCTGAATAATTTTACCTTTAAAATTTTTAAAATTAAATTTAAATTTAACATTAAATTACAATTATTTTAAATTAAATATTGGGACGTTAGTTTTCCATCAACTCTAGTATAGAGTAAACTGAACATTTTGTGAATAAATCTAAAAAAAATTTTTACTACATTTTTCCAGAGCACTTCTCTTTAAAGAGATGGAGCTACTGGGGGTAAATTGTGGCCAAAAAAATGGATATTGAAGGTGCCAGTTAAAGATTTGGGATCAGCAAATAGTTGGCAAATGTACTGCAAAGATCTGTGTGGCACATTAAGATCATCATGTTCTTTTTACATGGAAGCAGCCAAAAATGGGTTAGCTTAGCTTGATAACTTTTAAGAGTGAAAATTTGACCCTGACATCTTACTTGAACAGAAAAAGTGTCAATTGAAGGCCAGATTCCCATATGTCAAAGGTGGAAAACTTCAACAATGCAATGCAGAGTTAAAGCACATCACTAAAAAGTAGGGTACATTTTATTAGCAAGGTGCTCTTCTAACAGGCAGATTGCAATTGTTACAAGGCTGTTTATACATAACTATACAAGCATAATCCCATAAGTGGAAAATGATGTAAAGTAGGTTTGGAGTGAATTAAATGTCAATATATTCAGAGATTGAAATTAACCATTTAGAACAGCAGCAGTTAAATTGGCTTAGAGGATTTTTACCATTTAGGGAAATATGTCTTAGCCTACCTGTTAGCAGTGCTTTGAATGGGCCACATTGCTGAAACAGTTCCAGCTATACTGTGTATCATTTTGTTTTGGAGATCAGAAATAATCCTAATGTGAACAGAGACTAAAGAGTTTTGGATTTCACTAATCAATTGTGAAACTGTTGTCTTTGACATTTAAAAATGAATCTCCTGATATGTTCACATTATTTTTCTCAGCAACTACATCATGTAAAAAGAATTTTATATTTGTACTAATTGGGACCTAATGATTGCAGAAATGAAAGGATTTAATAATACATGCCATGCTAGAGCTCAGATCATAGGAAGTTAAAGCTATTGACCTTAACTTTAAGCTGAAGATTTTCTGAAATTAACATTCTTTTCTTCTGCATTTTAAGCTGTAGGACTGAATAGAGAATAGCAGCTGGAGTGCATGTTGCTGTGTGTGTGAGGCTATTCCTCATAGAAGACTGGACTGCATTTAAGACTCCCGAGTCCCGGAGTCACCTTTCCCACGTGCTGTTCCTATAGGCGGAACCTGGGAAGGCTGATACGTACCGCGCCCCTGGTTTCAAAAACACACTGTCCGTTAACACCGCAAGGTGGAACCAGCATGCCCAGGAAGCAGAAGAGTTCTCCGTTGATTCTCTACTGGTCTGTGTTGAAGCCTGGCATCCTGCAAGTTCACCAACTCACCTTAGCTTCCCAGTGAAGTGAATTGCTCACCAGTAGATCTCCACCAGGTTGTTACAGTTGTGTCCCCCAGAAGGATGAGTAAAAGCAGCAATAGCAAGGTGTTGCTACCCAATCATCCTCCCAGGGAAGAAGAACCTGGACCAACTGCAGCAAGCTGCTGCCTTGCAGGTCTCCAGACACCTGCTGTGATTCAAACCACCAAGCCCTGAAATGAGAGGAAAGAGCCATTCTAGTGCCATCATACACCGCAAGACCTCTAGAATGCTCAGTATCAGTGGCCCAAGAAGGGTTTTTGACCACATTGATAAAGTGAGGAAACTTACCCAAAGCAGCCAGCAGAGGGATCTTCTGTGCTGAAGCTTCCAGCAGGCAGCAATTAAACAATGAACTCCCCATTCTGAGCCATGGTGCTGATTTTCTAAATGTCTCCAAGATCATTATAAGTCATCTAGTTTGAGAGAGGAACTCATTGTGATCATAATTTATATGGTTTGTTAGATACTGCAGTAAAAACAGAGAAAATAGTAGCTAAAATATGAAGCACCACCAAACAATGCATTCTGGGAAATCCTGACAGAAATCTTAAAGTCAATTTATGAATTGAGAACGGCGTTAAAACACATTTCTGGTAAATAGCAGAAGCTCAGAGATGAGGTTTGAAGCTCAGCTGTGATTTCTGTCTTAAAAACAGAGTTTGAAGAGAAATAAAATAAAATAAAATAAAACATGGTTAAAAGATCAGACTTTTAAAACCAAATTCCTGCCTTGGGAGCAGTATTATGAAACTACTTCATTCAACAGAGACACAGAGATGAGATTTTAAAGCTGAGCTGTGATATATGTAAAATACAGAGATCAAAAACAAATAAAAAGAATAAAATGTGGCTGATCATGGCCCATCAATAAACAGCTGTTTCTATCACAGGGCCTACTGTAGAACTGGGTCCATTAAAAACAGTGGAAAAGGAAGAAAAACTCCTCTGCTGGGAATCTAGGAGAATAAATATGTTGTAGTAAGAAAATGGGTAATTTATTATTCCAGGTCACTTTAGCTTGGAAAGGATGATTGAAGGCTTCAGTAAAGGTAATCTGGAACCAAAAAGTCCAAAGGTAATTTAAAGTTTAAATAGATAAGGAAACAACAACTCCAACAGTAGTTAAGTAGACTGTTTGTAAAGGACCAGTTGTGGATTGATTACAGGAAATCTTCATAGACTTCACTACAAACTGAGCAAAGACAAATTACATATAGAAAAAGAAGAGAGCCATTGGTTGAAATTGCCAAATATACACTAACAGAAATGAAGTCCTATATAAAGGTCTTGTAACTATTAAATTAGAGATTTCTGGTATTTTGTGAGATCTTGGAAGATCTATTGTAACAGTTGAATTTGTCATGTGAATGAAAATGTGCTGGAAACAAATCTCCTCCCAAACCGTTTAGCCTGATGGAGCTGTGACAAATAATAAATAATAATAATAAATAATAATAATAATAATAATAATAATAATAATAATAATAATAATAATAATAATAAAACCTGCGTGTTTTTATATATTCCACAAGTCTTCCGCTTTTAATTACCTAAAAGGAACAGAGGAGATGGATGGATGGATGGATGGATGGATGGACGGACGGACGGACGGACGGACAGATGTGATAGAGATTGTTGATTTTGATTGATTGATTGATTGATTGATGGATGGATGGATGGATGGATGGACGGACGGACGGACGGACGGACGGACGGACGGTTGGACGGACGGTTGGATGGACGGACGGATGGATGGATGGATGGACGGACGGTTGGATGGACAGACGGATGGACGGGAAGAGGGATGTAGATTTTCACATGCACATCGATGCCAGTGGTTGTCGCGTCCTGCGTGGTGTGAAGAAAATCTAAGATCATCCCACTTCCCCATGTGGGAACTTTTACTTAACAGTTACAATAAATAAAGTTACCTTTAAATTAATCACTCAAGTGAGATCTAGACCAAACAGTAGACCCAGAGTTGAATAAAATAAATCTGCTTGTGTGTGTTGTTTTTGTTTCCC
Source organism: Poeciliopsis turneri (assembly GCA_922788865.1). NCBI lineage: Eukaryota > Metazoa > Chordata > Actinopteri > Cyprinodontiformes > Poeciliidae > Poeciliopsis > Poeciliopsis turneri. The sequence goes on along the minus strand of CAKLNU010000738.1, from coordinate 734,666 downwards.
TCAAACTTTGCTTTAATTAAACTTCTTTTTTTCTATCTAATCATAAGAAATCAGTCAGAGAGAGAAATGAGACAGGAAGAGCAGGTTTCCTGAAAAAAGAGGAAGTAAGTTTCCAGCTTGCAGATTTATAAAAATAGCTGAGACTATTTCTTATTTCAAAGCATGAAAGTTTTAAAGGATGAAATCTAAACATTTTGAGTAATTAGATAGATTTAAAGTAAAGTACTTATATTAATATTGGTTTACTAAAAATAATACTTACACTTGTGGGACAAATTACAAGTAAAACCAGTAACTGTAACTTTGGTATCAAATAATTACAATAAATAGATTATTCTTGGTTTCTTTTCAGAACATCTGTAAAAAGTTATGGTGTCATAAAATTATAGATGAATGTTTGAAAGAAACTAAAAGGGTTATGAATGTGATTTTGACATTGAACTGTAATTAAAGATCACTGATGTGTTGGAGGTAGACAGTAGGTGAAAGGTGAAAGGTTAGGGGTAAAATGAGAACCAATGGAAGAGCAGAGATGATCAATGCCTTATTTGGACATAGATTGTTGAACAACTTAAATGTTTGAAAGAAAAGACATGCCAGGAATGTTGAGCAGCTCTGAGACATTAGGACAGACATGAGGACAAAATGTCTCTAAGACAGTCCATCTGTCCAAGCAGTCAGCCAATGAAAGAAGCACAGCAACGGTGTTAGCCAATGCAAATGCACCTGTAGTGGCTGCTAGTTCGTTCATTGTAAAGCCATTATATTATAATTCAACAAGCTTGAGTTTTCTCTCCTTTGTTGACGTTCATTAGCTGTTAGCTTGACGCATTTCTGCTCTTGTGCATCTCTTTGTGAATTAAAGAACTACTAATAAAAATCCACATAAAAGTCTGACAAACGATGAACTTTACTTTTCTTTGAGCAGATGATACAAAGGATTCTTTAATCTTGCACAGCATTTCACGGTCAAAATGGTCCAAAAACTGTAGAGCAGGGGTGGGCAATTATTTTTTCCATGGGGCCACATGAGAGACAGAAAATGTTGTGGAGGGCCAGACCAAAAGGCTGAACTCAATCCTGCATAATATTAATTGTATTTCTTTATAAAAAGCAGTAAATAGCATTGTTTTGACAAGCTAGTAAGAGTATATTGTAACCCGCAATTAAAGACTTTTATTTTTGCGGGCCCACTTCCTGTGGTGTCCCAAACTCTCCAGCTTATTTAAAGCCGCCTCCAGCGCGCAGGTTAAACATGCTCAGCTGTTTCACGGTGATTGTGGCTTCCTGCTGTTGGCGTCTTCGGCACAAACGCGCCCAAACATTTGAATATCCTGATTTGATTGCGTGGTGAGTTTATTTAATAGTATTATTGCTTTTATAATTGAAACTTGTTGGATTGCTCATTGGAGCGTTGTTTTTAGAATTATTGGCACGGCTTACGTGGACCGTCGCATTGGATTCTGACCCAGCTGATTGCGGCCCAGTACGGCCCACTTTCTGAGAAGGAAACTCCTGTCTGAATTTTGTGTGTGTCTCGACACAGATTTTAAGGCAGTGAAGTTGAAATGAAAGAATGTAGCTACACTTGAGGTTGATATTGCGCAATATATATTTTTCCCCCTTTTTCTCACTCTGCTTGAGTATTTGATTTATTTTGATTTCTGGATATTTTCTGTTTTATTTTATTTGAATTATGGTTAAGTTAACCTGATTAAAATGTTTATGTATGATTAGAAATTATGCAATTGCATTCAACATGCTTGAATTTAATCAATTTTTCTGTACTATGTTTGTAAACAATTGTTTGATAGAAGTACTTAATGGGTTTTCTGACCTTTTAGGTCGGGTTTTTATTTTCCTGATGGATCAGATCCTCACCCGGATCTGAAGATGGTGAGCTAGGAACAAAGAACTATGGACTTCATGATCTTGGACAATAATTTATTTTGAGTTAATTATCTTGTCTCCCTGCACTGTGCAATTGTCTGTTTTTATACAAATCACTTAATATATATATACACAAAAGCCAAAAGGACTGGTTGTTTTTTTCCATTCACACCCTCAGACTCCTTAAAGGGCCACTTTTCTGACTCTGCTTTTGTAGCCGCAGTTAGCTGCTTAGCCCGTAACTGTTACAATATGTTATAGTTAAGCAATGAAAAACTGAGGTTGCCTTACAAAAAAATGTAATTTATTCAGTCAAATTAACCAAATCAATGGTAAACAAAATGTGAACATTTTATACAATTTGTGACTCATATTAGTGAACATTTTCAGTCACATTCACTCCAAAACACATTTGAGTTTTATATACTGTTGGAAAGAGGTTCTTAACAGACTAAAGACACCAGAATATTGTCTTTGTACTGCAAACAAGATACATCATATTGAACTGATTGAGAAAAGGGCTTCCAAAGAAAGTGTTCCAGTTCACTGCTAGTTGGTGCCTTTACATGCCTACATGCTTGCATGTCTTTGTAGTCTAACCACTTTATTTGGTATTTCCTAAGTTCTTTTTTTTGTTCAGTGAGAGAAATCTAGTCTCTGCTGGGCTTTAGCGAGTGCATCAAAGTCAGGTTGAATGTCTGAGGTGGAGATGCGAAGCACGGCTGACTCAGTGAGAGAGGATCTGTACCTGGATTTTGTAAAGTTCATCCTTGAAAATGTTTGTTCACATATGTAGGTAGAGCCAAAGAGAACCAACATCTTCTGAGCATGTCTCCTAATGTTTGGAAAGTTCCCCTCCTTGAGAGAAGAGTAGAAATCAAGCAGAGATCCTGACTTAAAGTGCTCTGCCAGTATTGCATCAGACTGCAGGTCAATGAGTTCCAGCTGAACATCACTGGGTACATTATCCACACTGCAGGTAAATGGAGAAGAAACCATGTGCATTTCATCCTCAATTTTTCTGAGATCCTCAAATCGCCTTGAAAACTCACTGTGCAATGCTCCTAACATAGATGAGTACCTGCGAAGGCAATCAGCTGATGGTGTGACTTCTTTCAGGGTTTGCATGTGAGTGAGAGTGTTGCTCTCCAGTTGGCTTGAAAGAAACTGCATCTTTCTCATAAAAGCCTTCACCAGGCTGTGCATTTCATGAACAAAAAGGCCCTTGCCTTGCAGTTTTGTGTTCAGTTCATTCATCAGTGCAGTCACATCAACAGCAAATGCAAAATCTGACACCCGGTCCTCGTCTGAGAGCTCTGGGATGTCTTTACCTTTCTTCTCACAAAACTCTCCAATCTCTGCTTTCAGATCCCACACTCTTTTTAGCACTTTGCCCAGGCTGAGCCATCTGACAGCTGTATGGTAGCCGATGTCACGATGTTCAGCCTCATGCTCCTCCAAAAGTGTGACAAACTGTCTGTGATTCAATGCCCGTGCCCTGATGAAGTTTACAATTTTAGTAACAACATCAATAACATGGTTAATTTTTAGCACTGATTTGCACAACACATGTTGGTGTATAATAAAATGCAAAAATACCAATTTTTGATCTGCATCGATTTCCGTCACTTTATCTTGAATACGTTTCAAAAGTCCAACATTTTTGCCCGTAAGATTTGGACAACCGTCCGTTGTGACACCTGCCAGTCTGTCCCATTTCAGTCCCAGTGTGTCCATGCACACATGTACCTCCGCGAACAGATTGCTCCCGGTTGTCGCTCCTTTCATCGACCGCATTGCTGCCAGCTCCTCCGTAATCTTGAAGTCCGACGTTTCCCACGGACAAATATGAGTAACTGTGCTGTGTCGCGGACATCACAGCTCTCGTCCAAAGCCAAGGAGAAAAAGTCAAAACTTGCCACTTCGCGTTGCAGCTGGAGCTCCAGATTTCCCGCAATGTCCTCGATCCTTCTTGTCACGGTTCGCCTGGACAGCGGGATTTGCTCAAATGCTTCTTTTTATTGAGGGCATATTAGTGCTGCAGAGTCCACCAAGCACTCTTTGACAAACTCCCCATCCTAGAACGGCTTACTGTTTATAGCGATTTGGTGGGATATTACAAAGCTGGTCTTGGTTGCTGCATCCCTGGATGTGTGAAGCTTGGTAAAAAAGCCTTGCTGCTTTTGTAGCTTAGGGTTAGGGTTAGGGGCTTCCGATGCCCGCGCCCTTTCAGCATCGTTCAAGTTTCTGTAGTTCTCCGCGTGTTTCGTCTGGTAATGCCGATTCAAATTGTAGTCTTTAAACACGGCGACCTGCTCCCCGCAAACTAAACACACAGCTTTACCTCTGACTTCCGTAAATAAATACTTAGCTGTCCAATTTTTGTTGAAAACTCTGCGTTCGGCCTCTAGCGTTCTTTTTTTAACACAAGCAGACATTTTTCAGGGCTAAAGTAGTGTGGTGACCTGCTTGTGACAACGATCCAATCATGCATGCGTCCTGATGCGTCATTATGTACGTAAATAAAAACTTCAAAATAAAAGCAAAGCAGCTTTAGTCCATTCACGAGGTGAAATTAGAAAATATGTTTATTTAGAAATTTCCAATTAACCTTAGACAGGCCGTATGTGGCCCAGGTCTGCAAATAGTGTGGTCTGACTTTTACCTCGCGGGCCGCACAGGATCCTCAATCGGGCCGCATGCGGCCCGCGGGCCATACAATGCCCAGGTCTGCTGTAGAGCCAATGAAACACGACACATTCCAATGTCTTTCTGCGCTAACATAACACAGGACTTTCTTACGTATTTTCTATTACGTCCATTACGTGGAGCTTTTCTACAAAAACATAATAAAATGGAAACTGAGTATTACGAAAATATCTAACTATGCAAAAGGTATTCACAGTAATAAACAATGTCACAAACTCACGTTTTTGGCTCTTAAAGCAAAAAGCGGGTATAAACCCTATATAAGGGGAGAGCAAACGAAGAATCTTTGGTTGGATCCTCCAGGCAGCTTTGAGCCAAGACCGAGACAGACAAAGAACTCTGCAGCTGAAGAAGAGCCGGGGCCACGGAGCCGAAGTCTGTCCTGCACATGGAGACCAACCTGTCAGCCCTCAACATGTGGCTTCAAATCACACTTCTCTCATCGGCTGGGTTCAGACCCCAAAGACAAAGATAAAGATCAAGGCAAAGATGAAGATCAGGGCAAAGATAAAGACCCAAGTCCTGTGTGACTCACCATCGATGCAGAGATGAAGCTCATCAGACCAACAGAGATCCCTGCCTTCATCGATCAACCTCCTCCTCCTGCTGAAACACCTTCTTCATCATCAGACCAGTTCTGGGGTTCGAAACACCAAACTCCATCCGTCTCTCTCAAAGGTTCCCTTTTTAGTTCTTAGTATCAGCGTTAGGGAAAGATAGGGTAGATGATTGATTTTACTTATTTGATTATTTCTGCTACTGAATTAAGCTGTACTGATCCTTGCAAAATTGCTTTACTAATAAAATATTTAGCATAAAGAAAATCTAAAAGATGTGGACATTCAATCAATGAGTGACCTCAAAGTTCTTTGATGGTAGTGTAACCCAGGCTTTCCGTCCCTAGATCTGCAATCTGCAGCCGATGGAAGACACCCTAGGCTCTGCGTTGTGTTTTATGGTGAAGGCGGGATGTGATCCGTGTAGGGGCGGAATCAGACACAGGGCTCTTCAGACTTTCCCGCGTTTATTCCCACCACCTTGCAGGCAATGAACATACTGTCACAATTCAATCACTTTCCCTTTTACACAACAATCAAACATCACCAGTACAAACAAAGCAACTCGTACCCAACTGGCAAACCGAACAAACAGAAACGGTTCGGTATATTAATCTAACATGTTACACGGGCTAGCGGAGTTGCTGCTTACCTTGCAGGCAATAAACATACTGTAAGGATTACAGCGGTTCGTGCACAAAAATACCCTGCACTACGGTGTCCCCGGCAGGACAAACATGTTAAAATTGCGATAGTGCAACAATTACCGAGAACAATAGCACCCTCTTTTGGAACGTTTATGCACTGCTTTACAGTAGTAAAATAGCTATGATGTTTGATTATGGGGAAGAAAAAGTAGAAAATGTTTTATAGGTTGCTTAAAAAAATAAAGATTGAGAAATTCAGCTGCACAACAATAGTAGAGGTGAGTCTGGCAGCTCTGAGCAGCTCTAACATGGATAATAACTGTCAAAATGACAGCAATTCATTTCATCCACATACAGAACAAATTCAGGAGACTGAAATATCAGAAAAATAAAGTTTATTTTGAACAAATCAATGAGTGAAGTGTGTGATTCAATCAATCAATGGATCGCGATCGTTGGCGCTCTGAGTGAAGGGAAAATGAGAAAGAAGATGACTGTTACTTTAAATAGTTACTATCAATCAAGAGAAGATGACTGGATAAGGTCTACTGATTGGGTTGATGTTAATCTGTCAGGAAGGAGAGGTTAGGCCTCTGGAGTTTGGGTTGCTTGCGGGGGACAAAGGGCCCGGAGGAGGTACAGATGATCAGAGGAGAGGCTAAAGTTGCTGAACTCTGCATGAGCAACTAACATTGGAGGCTGGACAAGGAACAGAGCAGATTGTGGAAAGAGGAGCAGATTTTTTCCAGTAACCCAGAGAATCTTGAAGAGTTCTTTGGTTATGGAGATGAAGGCCTCAGGAAACACAGTAGATAACTTCCAAGGCGCCAGGAATGGAAACCTACGAGGAGGTCAAAGGTAAGTTCAGACTGAAAAAAACAATGGAAACAAAACTCAGAGGGTCACAGAATAATATAACAGGCAAAACACTGAGGAACTGTAGAACTGGCCACCTACTCCTTTTATGCTTGAGTTGATGAAGCCAGTTGGTTGCAGGTGAGTAGGAACTGCCCTCCGCCAGATAGCACATTGCCTATTGGCTCCCCCTGGTGAAAGAACAGCAGAACTACCCCCCACCAGGCAATAACTAAGTTCCCAACAAGAACATTATTCCCCAGTTTTGGGTCAGTAGTGAAGAGAGTAGCTCTACTTTTCTGTTTGGAGCTCAGATGATTTCTTTGTCTTTCTCTGGATGGACGGTGTTTAGATGTGAGGTCAGAACCATTAAGGGCCTCAAATCCAGCAGAAAATGTTCACACCAACCCTGTAGCTGAAACAGTGTGTTTGTGATGGACCTAAATGCAGAAGACTTTGAGATGAATGGAGTTGAAGATTTAATAATAAAAACAAAGAACCAAAATGTTCAAACACACCATGAATCCAGGCGAATCAGCCAGCAGTGAAGAGACAGGAAGTGGAACAGGAGCAGATGAGAGAATGAGAATGAGATGAGAATGTCCTCACTTTGACTGAGGACAAAGTGCTTCTGGAGAGGTTGAATGCTGAACAAAAGACCAGATCCGATTGGCTGACGACTTGCAGATGTGAAGAGGGAGAGAGAAAGTGACACGGGAGGCGAGCAAAAGTAAACAGGGACTAGGAAATAAATCCAACACCAAAGAATAACTAGACTTCACATAATTAAACTAGAGTAACTGTGCTGCCTTTGGAAGTTAAGCTTAGAAAAGCAAGGTTGAAAACTTCACTACAGCACCACCTGGTGGATAGTTTATTATGCTGTTTGGTGACGCCAAAGAAAAAGCAAATAGATCCAAGATGGTGGAACGCATCACAGAACAGCTGATGGATTACCAGGGCTGGGCGGTCCTGGTCCTCAGGGCCGCTGTCCTGCAACTCTTGGACGTCTCCCTGGTCCAACAGCTGAATCAACCCTAAATGCAGTCAAGTTCTCCAGAGTCCTGCTAATGACCTCATTATTTGACTCTGGTGTGTTGCAGTAGAAACACATCTAAAGGTTGCAGGAGACCCTCAGGGTCAGGCTGATTGTTATCTTTCTACGTTGTGTTTCAGAGAACATTTGTTCCTAAGTATTGGTTCATTGTGAAAATAATAATTGCTTCTTTCTTTTATGTTACTGTGGTGTAAATATTTGTACGCTGGAGTCATTTAGAAAAATGATTTTTTTTTAGCTTGCAGCAAAAATGGCTAATTTGCAGTGTTGGTTTGCTAATACTAAACTTTGTATGTAACAGTTTATGATGGCCAAAGTGATGGCAGAGGTCAGAGGTCACTCTTCAATAAACAAGTAAAAAACAAAGAAGTTTGGTTATTGGAGCGTCGTTTTCTGTCCAGCTGCTGGACAAATCAGAAACTGAGGGTGAGGAGAGCAGAGAAACTAAGAATAATTAGAAATAATCATGTCTACAAACACTAAGCAGAATGAATGTAAGTAAAACAGAAACGAGACGATCTTATCAGAGGAAAGAGGAACACATAATAATAAAACTACAATAAATAAATCAAACTCCAACATATTTAAAAACCAGGAAGTAAGAACCAAACTTTGATGAAAGATTGACTGAAAAGGAATAATAATAATAATCCTGGTGAGTCAACATAAAAATATAGATCTTTGAAAGTCCTAATGAACAAAATGAAACTTGACTTTAGGAAGTTAAACTCTTCATCTCACTGATCTAAGAACTGAGGAAAACAAATCTTCTTGCTTGAGTCGTGGAAAACGTCATTCTTCACATCCTCTTCAGTCACAATGGCCAAATAACTGAATTATGAATGGGAGAAATGAAACTTCAGGCATCAATAATAATAAAAGTACAGATGGAAAACTGAATTATTCCTAGGAATAATAGATCTGTTCTATAAAAATAGTCAAAGTCTGATTAGAATACTTTGAGTTGATCTGTCTATAAAGAGGTTTTCAGTACCAACTGAATTATAGCGGTTACAAATGAAAGTTTATTTTAATAAGAATTGAATTTTATTTCTTCCCAAACTTCATTTATCCTGGGAAGAATAATGATTGATATTAATGTTAATTTTGGGCAGAAAAACTAATCTGTATATGTGCAATGTTGAATTTTACTAGCAGAAAACTTATGTCTGGAAATACATATCAGGTCTGATTATTAAAAGTAGAAATTTAAACACTGAATTTTCAGAAAGTTTCAGATTTCTTCCACTTATTTCTTATTGTTACACTTGTAATAATGGAAGGTTCGACATATATTTTTTATAGAAATAATGTTGAGATTTTGAATTTGATTCCTATCAACATAGGAATCAAATTACTGCCGTTTGGATTAAATGCTATAACCGCTTGCCATAGTCGCATCGCTGCGAGCGCTTCTTCCGGGATGAGCTCCCCGTTTCCAAGGCGACTGCGCGCGTGCAGTCAAATGACAGAAACGAAACTTAAAAGAGCGCTTCCGGTGAAATACCGAGCCCAGCGCAGGGTTCTAGAGAGCAGCTCGGTTCGGAGGCCCGGTCTGGTCCATTCCGCCCCAGTTCAACCTGTTTTACCATTTTATCTGCTGTACTGGGAGGAGCTGCTGGGAGTTCGGGTCCGGTCCGGACCGGCTGGTGCCGTCCGCTTTAAGTCAATCTGTAAGTATCTTTTATTCTGGCGGTTCTGGTTCCGTGAAGGGTTTCCAAGTTGTGACACCTGCTGACATTTACTGGGATGGTTCTGGTTTGTTACTGGGATGGTTCTGGTTTTTTTACTGGATGGTTCTGGTTTGTTACTGGGATGGTTCTGGTTTTTTTACTGGATGGTTCTGGTTTGTTACTGGGATGGTTCTGCCACTGAGACCTGATTGGTTCCAGATGTTGCCATGGTAGCAGGTTTCATCACCTGTTGACTTCAGAGGTTCTGCTGCTAGTTCTGGTTCTGTTCAGACTTCATGGGTTTGGGTTGGGATCTCCCAGAACTTGGCGGTTCTGGGGGGAAATGAGGGTCCAGTTCAGCTGCATCCCTCCAGCAGGAAGTGATGACAGGAGGGTCATTATCAGCGTCATCACTTCCTTCTTCCTCAATCAAACTTCTCCATTATGTGGGCGGGGCCTCCTCCCGTCGCCCCAGCTGATTGGCTGGCTGGACCTGCCGCAGCACACCTGGTCTAACGAACCTGCTGTTGTTGCTGAAGGGCGTGAAACAGGCTGGAAGCCCGCGGGATTATTATGGTCTGTCAGCAGAGCAACAGGAAACACAGAGCTGCTTTAGTCTCACCTGCTGTTAAAATCTTCTGTTTAATAACAACAACAATAATAATAATAATAATAATAATAATAATAATAATAATAAGTCAATGCAATCTGCTGGATTTGCTTAGAGAAACTTTTGAATCTACTCTGATTTAATTAATTAAGCAAACGAATGAGGATCAGTTGGAACGTTTGGATGATTGAATTGAAATTATTTTTTGTATTTGTGGTGAATTTTGTTCTAGAAACAAACCAGATTATAACTAAGTTTATAAAAACAACTTCTGCTGACCTTCCTCACTGTTCACTGTCGGCTGCTGCAGTAACTGCCTGTTTCACCGTTTCTGTGCTGCTGTCTTTGTGCCAATAAACAATCATGCGCATGTAGTGGCTCCCCAGAGCTTAGCAGCGCCTCAATGAGCTGCCAGCCAATCAGAGCTCTCCTGGGATGAAAAGGAACCAATCACAACCAGAAAGACGCAGAAATGATCAGAGGTCAGATTGAAGAAACACACATGAAAAAGATTTAATGTTTGTGGCTTCAGAATATTCAGTTAAACATCCAAAAATGATATTTCTATATTCTTTCAGCTGCCATGTGAAAAATATTTCTCTTATTTTCAGTTTATATCTGACAGGAGATAATTTGCTGCCTGGTTTCTCCCAAAGAGCAAATAGACTAAAATAAATAAATATTTCATTTTTGGAATTGAGATTTCTGGAGAAATTCCCAGATGAAATATTAAGATTATTTCTAATAATATTTCTACTTGTTGGCTTATTTTTTGTTCATTTCTTAAAGACGTGGCTCTTTCTGCAGATTCTTTCACATTCAAGGTTCTGGTGGGTTTTTCCCTACAATTCTACAGAAACATTAAAATATTTCGATTTTCATATTTCTGGCCAGGAAGCATTGAGATCTGGAAATAGTTTGTGATTTTAATGCTGATCTTCAGGAGGGAAGGAGGCGACACAAAGACTGACCTTTAGTCCATCGATTCTGTTCCCTCAGCATCATACCACCACCGCCGATCAGCAGCACTGCATCCACAAACACGTCGTTTCCTTAGTTTAAAAGTTTACATGAGTTTACTAGTTTTTGTTTTCATTAAATTAACTGATTGTTACTAATGAACATTTTAAATTTACACATCAAATTATCCTGTAAAAAATTAAATGTATTAACAACTCAAAGAAAAACTACATCAGCAGATATTAATATCAGTCATGATGAGATAACATGTTCTCTGATAAACTGTGGCATTTTATTTGATTTCCAACATAAAACTCCACTCCCACAGTTAATGAACTTTGACCTCCTGGTGCCGTCAGCGTCAGGAAGGTGTGGCAGTGAAACTCCGCAGGAAAGCAGAACACAACAAAGGGCAGATAAGGAACAGCAAAGCATCATGGGAACGCCCATCTGTCTCTTCCCCAGCTTGTTACAATATAATAAAAATCTTACACAGAAAGCAGACTGGGAACACTGGGAAGACTGGGAACACTGGGAAGACTGGGAACACTGGAAAGACTGGGAACACTGGGAAGACTGGGAACACTGGGAAGACTGGGAACACTGGGAAAGACTGGGAACACTGGGAAGACTGGGAACACTGGGAAGACTGGGAACACTGGGAAGACTGGGAGATGTTGGGGAACTGGAACTGGGATTTGCATCTCGCAGAGCTACTTTTAGAAAACACTGAAAAAAACGAAATAATCAGTTTAGTTGGTTTACATGAAGAAGTTTCAGCGAAATAAAAGACGTGTTGAGAATCTGAAGTCACATCAGGCTCAGGTAATTATTCATATTTGTAATCAATCATTTAGTAATTAACTTATTAATAAAACTAAATATTTTAGATTTTGACCACAGCAGATTTTCTGCAATGAGGAATAAATTCAGAGAAACGGCAGAAAAAAACGTTGATGCTGATTTATAATCAAAACTGAACATTTATTAAGAAAAAATTCACAGCTAAATTATTCCAGAATTAAACTCTTTAAATACTGACATGTGATCAAGAAGCTACTAATGAAGGAAAAAAGACATTTATTGAAAATGAAACAGGAAAAATGAAAAAAAAAAACAAATGAAAAATGGGATTTGCAGAAGCACACCTGCAGCATCACAGTGCTGCAGAACTTTGACCTTTGGAGAGGGACAAAGAAGATCAGAGCAAAAGGTCAGGAGGTCAAATCAAGTCCAGACTCAGTCTGGCCAACACCTTTCAACAATAACAGTAAAACTGCACCAACATTCAGGCTGGACACAGAACCAGAACCTGAACGGGGAATCAAGACAAGATGAACTGAGACGATGAGTTGAGTTGATCCAACAAGCCAAACGGCAGAACAGCAACAAAAATATCAGCATCAGAAACTCACAGACGATTTAAAGCACCAGATTATGGAGCCGTCTCACTTGGACCGAATCGGGTCGAATCTCAAACTTGATGAATGAAAACGAACTGCTTCTCTTCAGGTTAGCTTCGGCGCAGCTGGACATTTTCAGCAGAACCTGTCGGTACTTTGGGTTGAAAGCTGAGGAACAGAGAGGCCGACCCGAACCCAGCTGACCTCTGCAGACGCATCAAGACACTTTCACGTCTCTTTGGAACTTGCTGGAAGTTCTCCAGTGAACATTGAGAAGGTTTTTAGTAAATCTGCTTCCTGTCAGCAGATTGGAAGGAAAAGTTCAGAGCTGAAACGTCTCAGCTGGGAGGTGAATCCAAAAATGAGGCTTTGGATTCTCAGGATCAGCTCTGAGTTTTATTGTCAACGTTTGGCTGTGAGGTTGAAGCACAAAAAAAGCTAAAGAATTAGTTCTGATCAGTTTGTGACTAAAAATGGAATAAAACTAATGAAACTCCTCTGATCATTAAGGATCATTAAAATTCTGTTTTCAGTAAAAGTAGCAATAAATTAATGGAAATGAAGCGGAGCTGTTCTGCTGCACATTCAGGGCTACGGCAGAACATTTTTACATATAATCAGCTTCACTCCAGATAATGATATTCCCTTATGACATCACAAATAACTTTATTACAGTGCATAGAATTATATTCTAACTAGAAATATGAGGAAATTTGCCATCAAGTTGCTTGGAAACTCCAAATATCTGCAATAATTTACTGACTATCTGGAATGTATGTTTCAGATATGAATAATTAAATTATGACTAGTAAACATTTTTTATCTCAAACCGACTGCAGTTATGAGAAAATTATACTTATTTGAAAAATTAAGTCAAATCCACCACATTTATTTCATTACAGTCAAAACTGTAACTTGACTGCACTGCAATGAACTGGTGACCTCCAGGTGACCCCGCCGCTCACCTCTTGGTGACCCCATCAGAATAAGAGTGATGGATGATGGTTGGATGATGGTTCATCCAACCATCATCCATCTCTGACCAAGTCTGCTGACAGAAATGTGTTTTTTTCTATGAAATGCAAAGCTAGATTTTACAGCGCATCTATGAATGTTTCCATCATCTCTGATTGAACTTTCTGGGGTGAAGAGCAGATCATTGATCATCGTGACCCTTGACCTTTGGGCTTCCAGATCCTGATTGAAAATGTCTCTTATTTGAATGTTCAGTTTATTGGAGTCGAACATTTCAAAGAGTTTTACAACATAACAACTTTATGCCAATTATGAAACAATCACCAAAATCATGAAGCAAAAACACAAAGACATGACCAGAGGCAGCTCTATCCCACTTTGGCCTTGATTAACGGAACTCTCTTCAGCATCCCGAAGCCGGCCACCTGCTGCCCAGAGGTCAGGTTCCACGTTGACCCCTGACCTGATAGAGTTGATCTGAACCAGAACCCGGAGCAGGATGCTGAAGTTCTGACATCTCTGCTGCTTCTTGTTTCAGACTCGCTGATGGTCCACTAAACTCGCTCCAGCGCTCTGAAGGCATCACCATGTTGTCTGGTCTGCAGTCGACCCATGACCTCGCCCTGGCCTGTGGTCACTGCTGCGTCCAGCAGAACCAGATCACCTTCACACGGAGACTTGGCCAGCACCGGTGTGAGCAGCAGGTGCTGCTCTGCAGAGCCAAAGGCGGCGGTGCTTGGAGGCCCGTCTCCAAACGACCAACGTTTCCAAACCCAAAGCGATACGAAGTGTGCTGGCACTTCAAGGAAGGCCATGGCTGCACTGTGCACAAGAACCGCTGCACCTTCGCCAGGAGTGAAGAGGAAGCTGCAGTGTGGACATTTGAAAAGCAACATGGGATGGACCATCAGCAACTCTGCACCATGTTGGCTCAGTCCAAGAGCAATTCCCAGCAGAAACCCAGTACAGGAGACGCTCAACGAGATCTGCTGGCTGCTCTGGATCTGAAGGTTGCTTGTGATTTATGCTCCAACCAGGACAAAGAACTCACGTACAGCATCCAGCCCGTCATCCACAAGTGCAGCAGGACTCTCCTCCTAGTTAAAGGGAAGGCCTCCAGCCAGTGGAAGGTTGTCTCTGAGCGGCCCACAGGTCAACACATGGGTCCCGGAGTCGTTTATAAAGTGTGTGATTACTTTGTCGAGGGTTCTGGGTGTCCCAAACACACTCTGGATCAGGGCTGCACCTACGCCAAGAGCTCTGAGGAGGCCGCTGTGTGGAACCACCTCAGAGAGAAGAAGATCGGTAAAAGTGAGTTAATCAGACACATAGCCGAGTTGGACCCGGGTCCAGAAACTGCGGAACAGGCAGCTCAGAGCATTCTCCAGAAATTCTCTGGTAAGTTCATTGAGTTCTGCAAACATTGTTTTCTGGAGCGGCCAATGAAACTGTCGCCGAAGCGGTGGAACGAGACGTGCTCTGCAGACGCAGCTCACCGCTGGGAGCCGGTGTTGGTGCACCACCTGTCAGATGGCAGCGCCAAGCACACCTTGAGCCAGGTGCGTTCCCCACCCCCTGACTGCCACTTCACCTTCTGCAGCCACGTCAGGCAGGGTAAGCCCTGCTGGCACCAGGCCGGCAAATGCAAGAAGGCCCAGAGCGAGGTGGAGATGGCCGTGTGGACGGTGGAGCGCAGCGGCCTCTCCATCCGGCCTCAGCTTCTCCAGCTGAGCCGGCAGCTCCACCCGCAGGCCGAGCAGGTCTCCATCTTCTGCAAGGTGTGCCTCGTACTGCTGTCATCCCCAGAGAGCTTCTACAAGCACTGCTGCAGCCTGGAACACGCTCAGCTGCTGGCGCAGGACACCACCACCAGGTGGAGACAACGGCAGCCTCCACACAACCGCCTGGCGGAGCTTTGGCTCTGTGACAGGTAAACAACTCATCTTTAGCAGAACCACCACTGGATCCAGACAAGGTACTCCAGAGCATGGCCCACATCTGATCTGATTTAATCTGGAATAATTCGGCACAAATCCACATCTAGAGTCGTTTTTTTAATCAGTCTAACCATCAAATGAGGACAATCTGATCAATGTCCTTATTTAGCCGAAAAACCAGCAGAAACCCAACAGTACGTCTGTAAATGAGATCAGAGTCCAATAGTACAGATGATGGGAGTAAATCAGTTTTCTGTCCGGTTCTTTAGGAGGGAAGTGAGTTAATATCAGCCTGATTCCTGCTGAGAATCATCTGATTATATGGCAGGATTCAATCAGGACTACCTGTCAAGTGTCAATAAACAATTGATCTTACATTAAAATAAACATTTAATGCAATACTAACACAAGGTTTGCACTGTAGACCAAATACCTGTGAATATGGGTCCAAGTGTCCTGCAGCTCATTGTGAGGAGGAGCTGCAGGAGTGGATAATGAGATGTGCTGAGGAAGAGGAGATCAAACGCAGCATTGAGACTCAGGGCCTGATGTGCTACAACCAGCAGCTTCTGGATGAATACAGGAACAGCAGCAATGAAGTCTACGTGGTGAGTTGAGTTAGCGCAGAGGGATGACTGACCACACCGTCTCAGTTCAGTGAAAGCAGAAAAGATTTCCTCCAGTGATGCTTTCACAGCAGATCCTGGTTTCCTCCTGTCATCTCTCTGGGATGGGATGGGATGGGATGGGATGGGTTTGACCGCAGCATCGAGCAATTGACAGGTTTCACTTGTGATTCCCAACAGCTGTCAGAACAGGTCGATGATGTCAGCGTCTCCTGTGATGAAGATTTAACTGTGGAGAGAGAAAACATCTCTGCAGCTCTCAGATGGACCTTCACAGTGGAGACAGAGGTAAACAAACATGCATCAGTTTTACAGGACAAACACTGTTTATATATGGAAACATTGAGCCAAGAAAACCCAGAGACTCAGACAGGCAGCGTTCATCTGTACAGAAGCCAAGTTTCACGTTTCGGTTGGAGTGAGAGTCCAGAACAGAACCAGACTAGAGGCTGAACGGGCTGAACAACAGGATCTTGGTGGGTGGCGGCACCGAATCAGCTGATTGCATCATTCAGCCACCAGTTTGACCAGTAACAAACTGCAGGGCAAACTGGCACAGATTCAAAGAAATAAATCAAACACTAAAGAAGAACCAGTACAAAGGAACCTAGTAAATGTAGAACAGCAAAGAATAACAAGAAATAAACATAACTAGAAACATTAAGAAGAATTCAACCAGAGGAAGACAAGAACTGGACAGATCTAATGAAAATGAGAAACTAATAAAATAATCAAATCAAACTACAAAACAACCTGACAAACCGGGATGCGGACAATAATCATTCACCTGAATAAAAAAATGTTTATATATAAATGTCTACAAAATCAACGTCTAACTTTGGCTTCCAAAAAACAGTGAAATAAGCTGCAGGTGTAAATAAAAATCCACAAAGAAAACAAAATGCTGTGGTTCAACAGAACATTAGCTTTACAAGGTGCTAAGTGTCTTCCATCATGTTCTTCCAAACTAAGAATGATTTCATCTAAAAAGATAAGATGTTTAAACACCGTATCTCTAAACTGGATGACATCCCACACTCAGTGTCAAAAGTTGATTTAAATCTTTGAAAAAACAGTTTTGTGTTTTCTTGCAGAGACGGCTGCTGCATGTGGCTCTGCTGAAGCAGGAACCAGGAGCTTCATTCAGCCTCGCTGATAACAGCTCTGAACCATGCATCTACTCTGCAGGCAAACGGTTCCTCAGCGACAACATGACCTATGCCATCACCGTATCGTTCACATGCACACACCCAGGCTTGTATGAACAGTGGTTGGTGCTAGATTTTGGAATGAGACCAGTCCTCTTGAAGAAACTGAAGGTGAGAGTTGGCCAGCAGTTAGTGGATGACACTAAGGAGCAAGTCTTCAATCATGGCATCATTCTACAAAGTGCAGAGCGCTGGAATCGAGGGAACAGGGTTATAATACCCTGCTCATACAGAACAGAGAAACAGGAAGAGCTGATGAAGGAGTACAAGCCTCCACAGCTAAGCCTTCTATGTAAGCCCTCTTGTTACAGCCAAACAGCACTGACAGCTGAGAACTACAAGACCAAGATGCACGAGTTCCTGTACAATGAGGAGAGAGCTGAGGACCAAGTAGTTTCAAGGTAAAGTCCACATTTAACAAGTTTCTTTAACTTGTCTCGAAATGGTTTCTGCTTTTTAAAAAGCATTTTGTGTCATTTTCTTTAGACTAAATGTTTGTGGACAAATAACAACAATGACTATGTTGACCGATCCAAAGTTCGGGATGGAGTTTGCTTGTCAGGGAGAACTTTTCTGTTCTATTTCCGTCCCTTATAAGCTGACCATGGACAGTCCTGAAGGACTGGTACTGAAACGAAACGTCCAGTCAGCCCTGATAGCGCCTGTAGACTCTCTCCATCCAAAGTCCAAAGTCTATGAAGCCAAGGTTCTGAACCTCAGAACCAAAGAGAACCAGATACACCTACAGCTGTCTAAACAGTGCTGCTCTGATCTTTCTCTCAAAGACAAGCAATCTTATCATATGGAGGTGCAGTTTCAGTTGGATCGCCTCAGCTTATGTACCATGCACAAAGCAGTAGACCTGCTTCCTGATACCACCAGAGTCCTGCCAGACCTCAAGAATTGTGGCGTTCCTGTCAGTGATGTCACCTACGAGAAGCTGAACTCCAAACAGCAGTCTGCACTTGGCTTCATTACGGGGAACCATGACAGAGGAAAGTTGACTGCACCTCTGCTCATTTATGGACCTTTTGGAACCGGGAAGACCTTCACTATTGCTACAGCAGCCATCCAACTTTGCAGGCATCCGCAGAGCAAAATCCTGATTTGCACCCATACCAACAGGTAACTTGTTTGGTTCAGAAAGTAGATTAGGAAATATTGATTGTTTGATAAGATGACTAATAGCAGTTGGTCATCTTAAGGTTGGCAAACATCCAGTCAGCGAATTGTAAGCAATGCAGAAAGTGGAGATCAGTCATTTCAGCTCCTTGTGTTTTTATGTTTGGGTTTAGGATTAGTACTGGATTAGTTCTAATATGCAGATTAACCCACAAATTTTTAAGAATTTTCTCTGTAATGAAGTTGGCAAATTCACTACAGATGCTGTTGGAGTTCAGGTGATTCAGTCACAGGAAGGTTTGTGATTCTGTCAGCTGTTGCAAAGAAAGCTGCAGCATTGTTTATGTTTTTAAGATTTCTAGAAAGAACGTTTCCCTAAAATGTTTAGTGTGGGATGATTTCTTCGCCATGCGTTTTTGAAGATTTTATAGTGTCAAGTTGTCAACCTGGAAACGAATTTTATGCCATTTCCATGATGCTATTGTGTATCTAGTAGTTGGTTGTTATTATTTACTTATTACTTATTGTGTGCAGGAACTGGTTTGTGGAAAATCATTTTCCCTTTGGGACTAGAAAGTCTGAAGTCTGTGTTCAGCCCTCGACAAAGGTTTCTTTCGCATCTTATTGGTTGATCATTTCTCCAGAGATTTCCTCACTTTAATGGAAGCCATGGAATCAGTGATGTCTGAAATTTTAGAGTAGAAATGACCAATCAACACATGCACAGGGTTACAGGATAGAAGTGGTTAAAAGGGGCTGCTTGTTGTCTGTAAAAGAATATTTTGTAATAATATCTGTTTGAATAAGTGAACAACTTAAATACAAAAGGATTTGAGATTCATACATTGATTTGGCAGGGACATTCCACATGATTAAACATTACTGTAAATGCACTAGAATTAACTAGCCAATAGCCAATTAGCTAGAATTAGCTAAATCTAGCTAATTGGCTATTTGACATCTGTTGTTCCTGGACATATGAAAAATGTTGCTAAATTGGATCAAACTTAAAACTTCAGAGTTCAGGAAGAAATTGTTTTGTCTGTAAGAAGCAAAAGATAGAACAAGGGTCTGCTTGTTACCAGGCTACAGTTTGGTATAAAGTTAGTGTGAGCTTATTAATGGCCTTTAACCTCAATTGCCAAATGTTCAAAAGATATCATTCAAAACCTATTGGAGTTTTAACTTGTCCATTTTGTACCTTTCAGTTCTGCAGACCTGTATGTCAGAGAACACTTTCATCCTGCCATCAGTAAAAATAACAAACTGAGGCCAATTCGAATAAAAGCCAACAGTGAAAAGGCTCTGTTTGCCACAGATGAGATCACCTTAAAGTACTGTTTCCTCTCTAAAGATAGAAAGTCTTTTCTGCCCCCAACCAAAGCTGTTCTGGAAGACCACAATGTAGTTGTGACAACGACAACAATGGCAGGACTGTTTCATGACCTGAAGCTTGCAGAAGGGCTCTTCACCCACATTCTGATCGACGAAGCCTCCCAGATGCTGGAATGCGAAGTTTTGTTGGCCCTGAGTCTCGCTGGGCCAAACACCAGAGTTACCCTTGCTGGAGATCACATGCAGATGGGACCACAGCTCTTCTCTGTGGAGGACCACCGTCGTTCAGATTGCACCCTCCTCACTCGTTTGTTCCACTACTATCAAGGACAAAAATGTGACGCCGCCCAGAGCAGCAGGATCATCTTTAGTCAGAACTACCGCTCAACCAAAGAGATTGTAGAGTTTGTCTCCACTCATTTTTATGTTGGAAAGAGTGATGTGATTGAGGCCGCAGGAGACGTTCCAGCTCCTCCAAATGATCACGCTCTCCGGTTCCACCATGTTCGGGGAGAATGTGTCTTGGATATTGCGACTATGTCTTGGTATAACAAGCAAGAATCTTTTAAAGTCACTGAAGTTGTGGAAGACATTGTGAATAACTGGCCAACAAACTGGGGGCCCAAGGACCTCAAATCCATTTGCGTTCTGTCAGAAGGCTCTCAGGTAAAATTGTTCAAATCTCAATGACTGAAGTTTTTGTTGTATAAAATTATATTTTGACATTTTGAAGTGCTTTCTCTGAAATGTTGATTTGTTAAGGTTCTTGTTACTCCTCCTGTTGCTTCGTTATCAAACCTAATTAAAATGAAAATACGTGACTGCCATATTAACTTTGTAGCTATTGATAGCGTTTAATAATTTCCATAGTCATTTCTCAACAGGTTCGACAAATTCGATCCACCCTTTTAAGAAAAGGCTTGTCTGAAGTAAATGTTGAAACTCTCGCAAACGTTCAAGGTAACTTTAATCTAGTTTAAACCTCAATCCTGAAAGATTTCTTGCATGATGTCAAAGATCAAGAGTTGTCTGATTTTCCTTATGTTACTTTGGCCTAATTAATACATTTTTTAACAGGCAAACAGTTCAGAGCAGTCATCCTGACAGCTGTGCAAACCCGTGACAGCCTCAAAGAGTCCAACCCATCTGGTCTGCCTCTCTTCAATGATGCTCGTGTTTTAAACACTGTGATGACCAGGGCTCAGTCTCAGGTGACGGTTGTGGGAGATGCTGCAGCTCTCTGCTGCTTTGGGAAATGCTCCAGGTTCTGGCAAAGTTTCATCGTCCATTGCCTCAGCAACAACAGCGTAGAACCAAAACATTATACCAAAGGTTTTTTTGAACAAGATGTAGGAGAAACAGTCAGGTTTCAGAAGTTGGAAGATATAGAAGAGAAAACCATGTCTGACTCAATTCTGCAAGAGCTACAAGATGAATATAAACACATGAAAACTGAATATAGTTCAGATGAAGAGAGTTTGGAGTCTGAAGACTTTACCCACCAGAAGTTTGGAAAGTCTTTCAAATTTTCTAGTGATCAAAAACTGATGGAGTTATGTGAAAAACAACCAGAGTTATTCAAGAGAGGAAAGTTTGTGAAGGAGTCTTATAACAGAGGACATGTTGTAACGTTTGATAAACCCACCTGGCACATACATGTTCAAGGGAGATCCAACATGGGAAGGGCTTTCACTGGGGATGAAGTGGTAGTGCAAACAGACATGGGAGGGCAACCAGTGAGAGTGCTTGGTATTGTCAAGGAAAATGAATCTTCCCGTGAATTTGTATGCTTCCTGGAGGAAGAAGATCACTCCAAGAGACCTGCAGCTACCAATAGTAAGTTTGTAAAAAGGATAATGATACCTGTCAATAAAAATGCACCTAAAATAACCATTCTGCTCCTGGAAAAAAGACGCAACTTTCTACCAGTATGGGAGGAAATCAGTGGATCCTGGACAATCATAAGATCTCACCATGTCAGTGAGGTCAGGGACAAGGCTTTTGTAGTGAAGGTGATTGGGTGGAAAGAGCATTGTTTTTACCCTTTGGGAAGAGTCATAGATGTTCTCCCAAAAAGTGGGCCTCATAATGACAATAATGACAGACTTTGGTTGCTGAAAGAAGAATTTGAGGTCAAAGAGACTACTTTGGATACATATGAAGGTCTTCCAAATAAAGATAAAGACAGTGAAAAGAGGCAGGATGAAACTGAAACAATCACATTTACAGTTGATCCAGAAGGAGCAAAAGATCTGGATGATGCCGTCAGCATTAGAGATACTGGAGACCATTATGAGCTGGGAATCCACATTGCAGATGTTGCAAGTTATGTGAGTCCAGGTGATGAACTCGATATGTATGCAGAAGAACGAGGTTCTACACATTACCCCGGAGAAGAACCTATTCATATGTTCCCTGGAAACTTGAGCACTGGCCAATTCAGTCTTCTGCCACATCAGGATCGCAGGGCAGTCTCCTTGATGCTCAAAGTGGAAAAAGAAACACACAAGATTTCTGAAGATCCAAAATTTCAGCTGTCCATGATCAGGTCAAAAAGGCAGTTTACTTATGAAGAGGCAGAGGAGATCATTACCCAAAGATACAGAGACCCTCCCACATTCAGCACAGAGGAGGACGGTGTCACTGTGGCCTATCACTTTGCTAAAGTTCAAAGGAAGTTAAGACTGGGGAGAGAGTGGGCTTATTACCAGTGTGATGATGACAGGTCGCCTGGGAAGCGTAAAGCCCACCAGATGATTGAAGAAATCAGTCTGTTCTTTAACAAGTATACAGCAAAATACTTATGTGAGTCCATAGCCAGCAGTCACACACCACTCCGCTGTCAATGCAGCCCAGACCCTGAGAAGCTAGAAACCTTCAAAGAGAAATGTGGAGCATCAATTGAACTGTCCTTTAGTGTCGACCATAATGAAATAACTGTGCCTAACCCTAAATCAAGCACTGAGCATTTCCCCATTTTGGAGACTGTGTGGAACGACATTCAGTCAGCTCTGACAGAAAATGATACAGACAAACTGGTGGACCTTGTGGCTGCGGATGACATCTACCCTCTGCTGCAACCCGTTATATACGAGTTGCAACGCTGCAGAAGCAAAGCATATTTAATCCGTTCAAAATCCTCTGAAGCAGCACAAGTTGGACATCATTCTCTCAAGCTGAACCCTTACACACAAGCCTCCTCACCAATAAGACGTTACATGGACCTCATCTTACAGAGGCTCCTGCACTCTTTCATATGTAACAATGCTCTCCAGTATACTCCTACTGAGATTACTGGTCTGTGTCATCGGTTTGACCCCATGTCAAAGAAAGTTAAGCAATTTGAGCAAAGGGCTCAACAGATCTTTTATGCAGTGAGCACAAAACAGCAGAGTGCACCAAAGCTAGCCTTTGTCATTTCTGCAGATCCGGACGAAGAGAGCTTCAAGGTGTCATTTCCATTCAACAGGAACATATTTCGTCTGCCTTTGTCCGTTATGTTCAGTGAATTACAGTTAGAGGACCAACCAATTTATGACTCTGAAAAAAAATACATCAAGCTCAAATGGAAAAGGCGGATATATGCAGCCGACGAGAGGCTGCTCCACCAAGAATTGATCAAGATGTCAGGTCATGGTCCATGTATTGAGATTCCTCTGACAGTTTGGACAGCTGTGATTGAAGCAGTTCAAACAGAAAATCTGGATCAGGCCAAGTCCCTCCTGAAGGGTACCATCCCACTTCAACCAGAAAATCTGGACCAGTCCAAGTCCCTAGATTCTCCACCTACTTTCCAGCACTATGCTGATATTGAGTTTCATCTGCAGCCAGGTGGCACCATGCAGGTGCAAATGACCTCAGAAGGGAATAGAGCTTATCACATGGCGGTTATTCAGTTGGTTCAGATTACACCAATGTTTGAGATTTGTGTCCAACATGTCCACAACCCCATCTTATGCTATACCCAGTCAGCACAAGAGCCAGCAAAGTCTTTCTATAAAGACACAAAGCAATACATGGAGATCTGGAAACCCATCTGTGATATGGAATCTGCAGCGAATGCAGTGGAAGAAAGTAATGGCATCATCATTGAGAACCTGGAAGTAAAGTTCACCCAGTGTCGGGACGACACCATGACTGGAAAATTCTTCTTACATCAGAAATGGATCACAGAGTGGGTCATTGAATGCAACCTTGCTAAATGCTTGCTTTGCTTTCGGAAAAGAGGTCTGAAATTGCCTTTATCGCTAGAACATTCTGCACCAGTCGACCCAAAAGAGTTTACTTGGGTGGCTCATGGTTTCACAACCAAAGTAGATTCTCAAAAAAATGGAAGTAAAGTGGATTTCAATGTCAGTCACCTGCCAATGAAACAAGTTCCTGAATGTGTTTTTAAGAGAAACACTCTTTTCACTGTCGAGATCATCCCAAAGCTCCTGCCTGACATGTGAGTTTACGTTTCCTTCAGTTCCTCTTTTAAAGCTCTTCACCTCTGATTGGTGATGAAATTCATTCATTTTCTCTAAAATGAATGTCTGACTTTGTTTTCCTACAGCCGGAAAGAAGCTGCTGTTCTCAACCTCGACACAGCATGTGACCTAGTCAAGAAGATTGCACTAGGCCAGAAGATTCCCAAAAAAAGTAAGAAAAGTCCTGAAGATCCATCCATCCAGCCACTTATCCATCCATTAACTAAACCAAAAGTATTATTTAAAAAAATCATTGCAGAGAGGATCATTCTAACTCTGGTCAGGTCTCCAGTCTGTGGCCGGGCAGATGGACAGAACAGTCCATTTGAAATAGTTTGGTGAGCTTGTAGTCACCAAAGTAGCTATGGTGACTACTAGACCAGTGTATAGCAGGACATCATAAAACTGTTCTGGTCTTTACCAGCAATAGGAACGTTTTAAATCTAACCTCAGACGCAACGCTGGTGTTATTTGTATTGTCCACCAAACCATAACTCTCAATTTTTTAGTAAGATCTCATTTATTTTATCTGGTTTAGTGTTAAAAAATGATGACATCAATGCTATCTTAGAGTCATTTGGCTTTACAGTGAGAATTCACAGTCCTACCCAGGCTTATCATCGTACTTTAGACCTTAGACTTTAGAAGAAATAACACACGAGTGATTGCCAGTGCTAAGACCTTGTTGGATCTATTACCCAACATTCTGGCTGGACATTAATAAGGACACAGGGAGACGGTTAAATTTTCTTATGCAATCTTCCAATTGAACGGAGAACTCTGCCCAGAGACATCCCGTTGTCTCCGTCTCCAGAACAGTTCTAACGTGCTTCTCTGCAGCTGTATATTTTATCACATTGAGGCATAGCTAAATTGCAATCATTTGCATAGAAGGAGTGGCAAACACAATACACATTCTCAAGGTACTGTCTTTGCTTCTCCTGATGTTACAGTTGTTTGTTGTCTCTCTGGACCATAAAACTTCAGCTCTCGTGTCCTTCTGGGTCATCATAAAAGCAGAGTTTCTCGGGACATCTAGCCTTTGATCCGCTCTCCTGCTAAATGTCAACTCTTTCCCTCTGGTTGGCATCTGGGGTCCTTTTGTCCTCCTGTCAGGGCAATTGTGACTGCAGGTATCCTGCTCCGTTCCCGGGATTCTCTGGTTCAGTTCCCGTCCCCCTCTGGGGTCGTAAAGTTCAGTTCCCGAGATTCTGGGTTGTATGCAAACCACTCATTCTTCCTACCAGGCTAACTGTCACCCTGGCCATCTGTCTGCAATGTGACAAACTCATTGCTTCTTTCAAAGATAAAAGAAACACAGATCCCAGGGGCAAACAAAGGTTTCTCAACCCTTATAGTCTCCTAATCTTGAATATTTATAGTTGTATTTATCTAAAAACCTAACAGACTTTCATCATGGCTCAAATTCATCCCATATTATCCAATGATTTCACCAATTAGAACCAGGTATATTGCAAAGAGAATCAGGCCAAGCCAGAGCCCTGTAGAACTCCATTAATAACCGTAGACTGTGAAGATTTATTGTTCACATGAACAATAAATGTTCACATGAACACACTGCAATCAAGATAGAAGACTGCAGCTCCCTTGATCCAAGTGACCCAAAGTCATGCTGTGTGTTCCTTCATCTTCCAGTTATGCCAAGGAGTGTGCTGAAACACCAGATTTCCAGGAAAGAGTTGTCAGCAAAACTGCCAGTACTTAATGACAGTCAGCTTGAAGCCGTTGCAGCTGCTCTAAATAATAACTTTACCCTGATACAAGGACCACCAGGTAAGAGCAGAAATGTGATTAATATTCCTGTTTCCACACGCAGCGTTAAAGATCTCTTTTTTGTTTATCTGACAGGAACTGGGAAGACGGTGGTGGGCGTGAATATTGTCTACTGGTTTTTGGAGATAAACTCTGAGAACCCCAGGATATCTGAAGACCCAAGAGACAAAGACAAGCAGGACGTCATTCTCTACTGCGGTCCATCCAACAAGTCAGTAGACGTTGTTGCGGGTAAGTTTAATTTTTGAAACAATGTTTGAATTATTTGTGAACATTTGTTTCTTGCCTGGGAACCGTATTGGTGATTGATCCACAGAGTATTTGACGAGGTTTAAGGAGAGTCTTCGGATCCTCAGAGTCTATGGCCAGCAAGTAGAGAACATTGAATATCCTTTTCCAAACAGTGACCTGCAGTTTTCACAAAGGTCACTTCGCCAGGACAAGTCCAACCCAGAGCTCAGGTACTGCACTTTCAGTTAAGAGGAAGCTTTTATCTTTCCATGTAATATGGAAAGATAAAAGCTACTAATGACTCCTGAGACGTTTCTCTATTCCTCTATGCTTACATGTGTTGCATTGATTTTAGGAGCATCACTCTGCACCATCGTATCCGTGAGCCGGAAAACCCCTTTTCAAAAAAAATTAAAATATTCGATGAACGGATTAGGGAATGGCTCAGGAAAGTGTCAAGTGCTGAGGAAGACTCGACTGCTGAGGAAGTCTTGACTCCGGAAGAAGTGAAAGAGTAAGCACAGTGGTTTCATTATATCCCTGAGTAAAATGAAATAGATATGAAAACATGACATCTTTGTTCTTCCATCCAGATACAGGAACATTCTCAGAGATGCTCGGATCTATGAGCTGAAGAGACATGACATCATACTGTGCACGTGCACACAGTCATCCACCCCCATCCTCTCCTCTACTGTCAGTGCACGTCAGATCCTGATCGATGAAAGCGCAATGGCCACCGAACCCCAGATTCTGATTCCGTTAGTCTGCAACAACCCACAACAGGTTTTGTCAACTTAAAATGTTCCATTGTGTGTTTGCTCATGTTGACCATCCTAACCCTAAAGGTTTTCCACCAAACGTCCTGGTTTCTCAGACTACACTGTACCATGCTCTCCAACATGGTTTCCAGATTCATAGATGCTCAATAATTTTTAACAGCTGTGTTTTAGTTCAGTTCCACTTTAATACTATCCAAAAAACATTGATTCTCTTTGGGATAGAGCACCTTTTTACTGCAAAGGGCAACAATAAATCTAAAGTCAACCACAATGAGAAAGATTTAATATTTAAAATAAAGGACACATTCAGAGAAAATATCCCATTGAGTCCCTTGATAAAATAAAATAACAAATTTCAGGACAAATAATTGTGAATCATGAACATGTCCTACTTCTCTAGTGTTTAGTGTTTTAGTGCTAGCCGAGGTTTGGCTAGCGTCTAGTGTGTCGATGCCAGCCAAAGATCGGTTACCATCTCCCTCATCAAACACCTGGAGTTCTCTGGAGGCCTGGAGTTGAGGATCCCTAGTTTACAGGATGGTCTAAAGATATTTGTCTCTTGCTATCTCAAACTGCGCAGAGTTTCTACAATATCTTATCATTGAGAACCTGCTGACCAGGAGCATCTCCATCTGGTCTGGGAGCTGCAAGGCCTCAGACTGGAAGTCTGCAAAAAGTGGTGAAGACAGCAGAGAGGATCTTTGGGACTCCACTCCCCCCATCCACAATATTACACACAGTTGCTGATCCAGATCCTCTCCATGGTCTGTTCATCTTGTTAGCATTTAGCATCTGCTGCAGAACAGCCAAACTCAGAAATAGTTGTCTCCCATTGGCTATCAGATTGCTCAACAATCTCATCCATAAGACAGTCTGAGAGTGCTTGAAAATGTTCAGTTATAAATATTTAGCATACTTGTATATTATGTAATTATAGGCACACTTGTGTTTTGTGTGTGTGCCGGTGGTCAGACAATCACATTTCATCCCTTGTGTCTTTGTGCAATGAGAATAAATTAAGTCTAAGTGTATTTAAAAAAAAACAAGAAGTTGAATTTCTCAGAAATAAATAGTTTGAATCTTCAGACAAGAAAGTTTGTCCAGCAGTCTGGTGTCCGCTGGCTTCTGTCTGATCTCTGAACTTTATGGTGGTCTGCCAGGTGGTGCTGATTGGGGACCACAAACAGCTTCAGCCAATTGTGAAGAACCAGAGCGTGAAGAAGCTGGGGATGTCCAGGTCTCTTTTTGAGCGCTACTACACCAGGCTCCAGAAAAACACGGCTGTGATGCTGGACACCCAGTACAGAATGGTGAACATCAAATATGTCCTCAATGAGTAACAGCAGCAGTGCATCATTACCCATCATGCTGTGTTTGGCTTTAACAGCACCAGGACATCTGTGAGTTTCCTTCAAAGCAATTTTATGAGAGCAAGTTGAAGACGGGTGTGGAGCAGCCGAGCAGCCTCCTGCGTGTTAACGGCAAGACTATGCCAATCGTGTTTGGACACGTTGAAGGAGAAACTGTTCGTTTGGTGGTGAAGACTGCAAAGGGCAACAACAAATCTAAAGTCAACCACAATGAGAAAGAGAGAGTGGTACGTAACATTTCCTGTTCAGCTACCAGAACCAAAACATGCCTGAATGTTAGAAGACAGTAAGTTTTCCAAGAGCATCTCAAGGTTATGTCATTGATCCGTCGAGGGACTCTGGAAAGGATTGATTTGATTCAAAGCAGGAGTTTCTTTATACATCATTAAACCTGCAAGAAGATGAACAGGAGGTCTAAAAGTGATGACAATGCAAAACTAAAACTAGCAATTAAGGTATTCTCTTCACCAGTCGCTATCCATCACATTCAATTCCGTTTATTTCTATAGTGTCACTTTGCAAGTGTCATCTCACTTTACAAAATATATTTAAATTCAATCACACACATTCTAACTGACCCTCGTTCTCAAACTGTACAGTATGCTCTAATTGTTCAGAAGTTTCTATCTAAGGAAACCCAGCAGGTCCTTACAGCATTCACTCCTCCTGGCCAGCAGGGGGCTTCATTAACTTTACAGCAGTTCCTCATACAGAGCATGTATGTAGCAAAAGAGGAGAGGAAAAATTCCCCTTTAACAGGAAGAAACCTCTAGCAGAACCAGAACCGGGCTCAGTACCATGGGACCTGTCCGCCCGGAGGTTAGAGAACACACAGCAGAAGAAGAAACACATGAACTGATCTTGCATCATTTCTAATGTTCATGAAAGTAGAAACAGCAGGAGAGGGAGAGCGATCAGGTGATGGCAGCATCATGTCAGCCGCCTCCAGCAAGGAATCAGCCAATCAGAACCCAGAGCTGCCATGGAGAGAAAATAACAGGAAATGAAAAGTTACAATGACAGCAAACGGTGCAAACTGGAGAGTAGTAGAAGAAGAAAGAGAGGGGGAGAGGCCAGGTAGTGCTGCAGCATCCAAAGCTACTTTCCTGATATTTCAAATTCAAAAATACTTTATTGATCCCTAAGGGAAATTAAATGTTGTAACTATTAATTATGGCTAATAGTTGGCAGGAAAGATTTCCTGTAACGGAATCCTGATAATAAATGAAGGATTTTAATTGCTGCCAATTGTTTTTCAGACAAAGATTGTTGAAATGCTGGTAAAAGCAGGAGTGGATGAGAGGAGCGTTGTGGTTCTGTCTCCTTATAATGCCCAAGTAGCAGAGATCCGAGAGGAGCTGACCAAGATGAAACTGGGAGGAATTACAGTGACCACCATCACAAAAAGCCAAGGTAAAAGTTTCACTGGGACCAGATCCGGCCTCTCGTTTATGACACACTGCGTAGCACGTATGCTAAAAATCTACATGGCTTGGTTGGTAGATCATATCTGGTCCACCAGCTGCAGAGACTTCAGTCTTCCAATCGGTCAGGGTTAAAACATAATTTCCATGAGCCAAAAATCAACGTGAGTGAAGTTAAGAGTTGAAAGAATCGAATTTCTAGAAGCCATTGTAGCTGCGTAATAAAAGGTTTCCACACCGGCATCATGATTCTGATGGGAGGCTTCACAGTTCAGGGTTAGGGTTATGAAAAAATACGACCGCTTTGCTCTGGGAGTTTGGAAGCCCAGCTGCTGCCCCCTGCAGGTTATAGTGCACCAGAACATCTGGCCCTAATTGCGAGAAAACATTTTAGTTTTTAATGGACTCACCAAGAAGCCAGCCATGATCTATAGCGCCACCTGCAGGCTCTTCCCTGCTTTGCTCCAGCATGAACGAGTCATGAGTCAGAAATTTGGTCCATGTTGGAGTTCAATGAAAACATTTCATTGAACGTTTTCATTGAAGCACGTTCAATGAAAACGTGTTTCTTCCTGATCTCCCCTTTGCGAGGTCTCCTGGCAGTGTCAACGCAGCCGTTACATTGGAGACGCACAGCGTTGGCGTCCATCAGTCTGATTTCGACACCTGCTCACGTCTGATGTGTTGATCTTTGGTCCACATCATGCTGAGAGAGGAAGGCGATTTAAAGAAACCCTTAAAATGTTGGCAGACTTTAAGATTTAAGTTGGGATTTTTTAAAATATCCTCAAGCCTAAATAAAACTGCTGACTGCTTATAATGAAGTCAATCTCTGATTAATGGTTAGATAATCAGAAGTAATGGCTTCAGTTCTGCATTAGTAGTTTCCCCCGCCTCCAAAACGACGGTACATCTGACTCAGAGGTCGTGTGAGAGGCCGCATGTTTTCCTGCTAAGTTTATTTTCAGAGAGTTCCTACTTTGTTTAGACACCCCCTTTATAAATGACACCCTGGACTGATAGTCAGAGCTGCGCCTCAGCCCAACATCAGAACCAAACCAAACCCAAATTCTGTTTTCTCCCAGGGAGCGAGTGGCGCTACGTGATTCTCTCCACAGTCTGCTCCGTTCCCAGTGACAAGATTGTGAAGGAACCGAACGGCGCCTGGATGTCCAAACATGTTGGCTTTGTAGGAGACCCCCACCAGATCAACGTCGCCATCACCAGAGCCAAGGAAGGACTGTGCATCATCGGTAAGGACGGGGCTAGAGCAGAGATTCTTAACCTTTTTTTAACTTTGGCCTCCAATTTTTCCAGTCCAAAATGACCCAGAGCCCTTTTATAAACCAACCATCTATTGGTTTACCAAGTTGACTTGGCTTTTCTTCAGTATAAAAATCAAATCCATGTATGGTTTACCATCAAAAACACAAAATAAAATTACATCATAATGGGATAAGCATAAGATTTATTGATCATTTGTATGCAAATGTGCACACAGAACATCTGAACAGGCCAGAAACTCATGGACCGGATCAAACGGAAACTGGAGTCAAATTCTAAGATGAGAAGTTTTAGAAAAACACAAACATCTGGAATTGTAAAATTGAACATTTTCAAATTTTGCAACTAAGAAATTTCCATGTTTTTTAAGAAACTTGATTGACCTCAAAGTTTCTGTTTTTTCTAAAATATTTCTAAGTTTTTTGGTTAAAATATGCAAATTTTTTTGTATCTAACATAATTTAAAAAACCTGTGGAAAATGTGAAAGTTGGCTAAATAAAATGATGTGTTCAAAAGTAAATAGATTACAATAAATAATTTTCAAATTAATTGCCATGCATTATCCGGGTCGGGTCACGGGGTCAGCAGCTTAAGAAGGGAGGCCCAGACTTCCCTCTCCCTGGCTCCAGCCCCTCCAGGGAACCCCGAGGCGTTCCCAGGCCAGCCTGGAGACATCGTCCCTCCAGGGTGTCCTGGGTCTTCCAGGACACGTTCCTCACCAGGGAGGCGTCCAGGAAGCATCCTGACCAGATGCCCGAGCCTCAACTGGCTCCTCTCGATGTGAAGGAGCAGCGGCTCTACTCTGAGTGCCTCCAGGATGACTGAGCTTCTCTCTGTAAGGGAGAGCCCGGCCACCCTACGGAGGAAACCCAGTTCAGCTGCTTGTATCCGAGATCTCGTTCTTTCGGTCATTACCCAAAGCAAATTAAATATGTTGAAAAAAAATTTGAAGTACAAATAAAAATATAGCGTTATAATCTCCAAATTCATTTGAAAACTGTTTCAACTGACAGAAGCAGAAACTGCTGACAAACAATAATCATAACAGTTTATTTTTGGACGAAGTATGACGCCGTTTTTTTATTTGCCTCCTAATGCATCAGATCCAGTCTGGGTCCAGTGGATGAAGGCTCGCTGGCAGAGCCTCCAGCAGCTCAGAGTGTGTCGGGTTTTGTTTTTTGTTGAAGATCCACTGGATCCACTGGTTGTTAGTGGGTTAGGTCGGCTCCAACACACCAGGCTCCTGACCGCCGGTGAAAGTCCCGTACCAGTCCAGCAGTACCAGACGTTTCCAATCATTTTGACCACTCAAACACTTTCCACTAGAGCCACATTCACCCATCCTCTCACATTTACACATCGATACACAGATCGGTGGACAACTTGGAGCCAAGTGCCTTGCTCAGAGGCACAAATCAATCTCATAACCTTCTAATCACAAGACTTTAGCCACAGACCTCCCCAGATAAAGGTTCGCTACCAGTCCAGCATCTGGTCCAGAATAAGATCCATCTTTAACTCTGCTTTCTTCTTCCCTTTTCTGGGAAAGGCAACCAGAAGCTGCTGCAACTCAGCCCTTCGTGGCGCCCCCTGCTGGGCCACTACAGTCTGCACAGCGCCGTGACGGATGCAGAGAAGATCGCTGTCTGAAGCCGATCGTCATCTGGGACGGAAACCATGGAAACCACGGAAACCACAGGAATATCTGTCACTGCTTTATCCACTTTCCAGACACTTTGATGATTTTACATAAATTATTGATGTCTGTTAGATGAATTTCTATGTAAGACTTAAAATCATGTTTGTTGAGAATATTAATGCCGCTTCACAGCTGAACTGATCCCAGGAAACAAACAGGTCCGGTTCTGATCCGGTTCTGATTCTAGCCTGGATGAATTTATCCAATCACTGATCTCAGGTTTTTATGACTGGAAGGAATCATTTCTGATGATGTTTTGCTTTGAGGAGCATAATTTTAGATATTAATTGTTTCTTTTGGTCTCATTAAACTGGTTTAAACAACTCAAATGTTTCGGTTCATTTTAAAGCTCTGCTCCGGACCAGAACCTGGTTCTTCTCGATGGAACCGGTTTCAGACCGGATGGAGATGCTTTTGAGTTGGGTGCCAGAATCTGTGGGATCTGCTCTCCATCGGCTCTGATGCGGATCAAACATCACCATGGTTACAACAGCTTCTCCTCGGTGCGACCCGACTGCTGCAACCCGACAGATCCAACTGATGTTTTCAATGTTAAAGATGAAATAAGGTCTAGTTACTGTAAATGCTGCCAATGACCTTCAGTTCCAGCACTGCCATGTCGGCCATGCGCAGTACTGTAGTTTCACAGTTCCTGCAGTCCTGCTGCACTGTAAGCCAGTCATGGTGTTGGTTGGCTTCTTGCTGCCCAGCTTACAGGTGAGCGGTCTTGTAGCGGTCATGTAGCAGTCTTGTAGCGGTCATGTAGCAGTCTTGTAGCGGTCATGTAGCGGTCTTGTAGCGGTCTTGTAGCGGTCATGTAGCAGTCTTGTAGCGGTCTTGTAGCAGTCTTGTAGCGGTCTTGTAGCAGTCATGTAGCAGTCTTGTAGCGGTCATGTAGCAGTCTTGTAGCGGTCATGTAGCAGACCTAAACAAGGTTGACCCACTTAAATGAACTCAACATGACTGAACATGAGTAACCCGGACAAAATCATAGCAAAACATGATGACACAACACCAACAAAGCGAATTTAGACACCTAAATGCAAATGTCTGGAGCAAACTGTTAGGTATCTTGAGATGTTAGAGAAGGTTATATTAGGACGTCTCACTGCTGATACCAGGACATTCGTCTCCTTTTTGTTAGCTCCAATAGCTTAGCTCCTTTTTGTTAGCTCCGATAGCTTAGCTCCGATAGCTTAGCTCCGATAGCTTAGCTCCGATAGCTTAGCTCCGATAGCTTAGCTCCGATAGCTTAGCTCCGATAGCTTAGCTCCGATAGCTTAGCTCCAACCGATAGCTTAGCTTCGATAGCTTAGCTTCGATAGCTTAGCTCCCTGGTGTTGTTTCCAGGCAGGAAAACTGTGAAACTAAAGTCTGTTTTCCATTTTTTTGCCATTTCGGTCGAGTGATGGAACATTGATCCAATAACCAGCAAGTTTGTGCCATTGCTAAATTATTTTAAGTAACTTCAAATATTCCAAATATCTGTGAGTCAGTCGGTTATGTTCTGTTCTCGGTTATGTTTGTGGCCAAACAACATGGCGCTCAGATCCCTCCGCCTAGAGCAGTGACGTCACGCTCCGAAGCTCTAAGTTTGAACCCCGACTCAGCAGAAACCCGGACAGCAGAAACCCTGACTCAGCAGATCTAAACAAGCGAGTCACTGACTTTGGTTCTGACCTGGAGTTCACGGGTCCAGAACTGTTTGCTTTTCTTATCTTTCCCCAGCAGAGGATAAAAGTCCAACTTCATTCTACTCGGATCACAGTTTTTATTTTCTGAGCCTTTTGGACCCAAAGAACCAGAACCATGAAGGTCTACCTGCTGCTGCTGCTGCTGCTGTCGCTCTGCTCCGGTAAGAACAACTCTGCATCCCATCAGAACCAGTCAGAACTAGAAGAAATCAAGACCAGAAACAAGCAGAATAGTCAGAACATGGAAGTTTTCGGCCAAAGCAGAACCTGACTGCGGTCAGAAACGAGGTCCTCTGGTTTTCTGCAAAAAGTTCTGACTTGGTTCTAATCTGAATCCTGGATGTTCTGCTGAACTTTAACTGGATTAACAGAACTCTGGTTCTGAGAGCGAAGTTGGATGTTTAAACAGGCAAAACATGTGAGCATCATCCTGGATTCTCCAGAGGCGGTTCTGGTCGGGATCTTCGGTACTAGATCCTGCGCCACAAAACAAAACATTTAATGTTTGTAAAAAATGATTGAGCTCAACGTTACTGAATTATCACCATTACATCAGTTAATCAATAATCAGTGAAATTGTTTGAAACGAAGAAAATGATTGAAATCAACCAACAAATAACAATAGAAACTGGAGGTCGATTCTGAATTGTTCAACAGAATTGAATAAAAAACTAATTAGTAAAACAGAAGTGGAGAAAAACGCAAAGATTAAATATTTCCACCACAGAGATGCTGCTCAGACGGCCTAGTTAAAGGCCTCCATGGTGCAGGATGGAAACTGATGACAGCAATAATACAAACGGTTTCCGTGGCACCCAGAACGACCCGCAGAGAAATGAAAGGTCAATTCTAAAGGTCTAGTGTCGTCTTTGGGCCACAGTGCATCCATGGCAGACGACCAAGGAGGAATAATTTCCCACAATGCAATGTGACGAACCCAGTGCATTGTGGGAGATTGTCCAGGTGGCTCTGCCGTCTACCTGGAGAGATTCCGGTTCTGAACGGCTCAGTTAGTTCTGGATGTGACAGAACTGGGTCCGTCAAGGATGGTTCTGCTAAATGGGTCAAATGGGTCAGGGGTTAAAGGGCTTTCCAGGTATTTTCCCCAAGAACTTTTCCAGGTGTTTCCAGGTGTTGTGCTGAGAGTTTCCCATCAGGAACAATGAACATCTGCGGCAGTTCTTGGTGTGTTTCAGGCGCCCTCTGGTGGTGAAATATTGCCTCTGTGGTCCAGACTGCTCCGGATATTCTGGGTCAAGCGGGTTCTGTCTGATTGTCATGTTTGTTCTGCAGCTCAGCAGTTCCACATCAGCTGCTATGGAGAAGACTTCCTGATGGTGAACAACCTGCTGCTGCAGTGCACTGGAAAGGTCCAACAGGCCTGCTACACCAGAGGTCAGTCACTCCTCCTGACCAGCAGAGGGCGACAAAGGAGACAAGAAAGTCTCTTTTAACATGAAGAAACCTCCAGCAGAACCATCATTTGGATCAGTTGATGGCTTTAACTTTATTTAGTGAACTTCCTGAGAAAGCATTCCAGGTTCATGGATTAGATTGTAGATTATCAGCTTCGCTGCTGGACAGGAAGTTTATCGTTTATTCCAGAGATTAAAGGAGGAAATCCTAGAAATTAATTTAATTTGGGATTTCACCAAGTCTGACTATCAGGTTTACAAACTGGGCCGAACCGCGGTCCGGTCCAGCAGAGGTTCTGATGGGTTTTCTGCCTGCAGATAACGGAGAGAAAGGCTGCACTCGGCTGGAGAACTGCTCCCGACCCGGTTGGACCTGCTGCCACACAGACCGCTGCAACGGAGACAAGAACTAGAACCGGACCGGCAGTCCAATCAGAACATTCATCCGGGTCCTGTTAGAACCTTGGCCCGTTTAATGTGTCCTGTACAAATAAATAAACTGTCGGTTGGACCAAAGATCAGCGTTTGGTTTCTCTACAGAACATCTCACCAATAGAACCAAGCTGACCCGGTACCACTCAGACTGCAGAAGAACCTCAGAAAAACTCAGCTGAAAGGTTCTGATGAACACAGTCGGTTCTATTAGCTCAGAAAAAGGTTCTGTTCTGCTTTAGGTTTCATTAATTGACCGATTTCAGACATCGGGTCGCCTCGGTTCAGAACAAAAACGGCAGTGTTGTAGTCAAGACCACCTGACCCCAAACCGAGTCCAGACCAAGACCAGCGGCCTGCGATACACGACACAATAAAACGTGAAATATAATCAAAATTGCAAATCACATTGATCTGAAAGACTCACATCCCATAAAAACACCTAGATATTAAATACTTAGATATTAAATACTTAGAGCTGAAATAAATTGAACCAACATTAAAAGCAGAACAAACTCTTTGTTCTGCTTATCTAAAAAGATAACGCCCTGGGCATTTGCCCACATCATTCATGTCAGAAATCACCAGTCCAGGGCCGGTCCAAGCCTCCATGGGGCCCCGAGCCAAATGTGGCTTTGGGTCCTCTGGTTCTGCTAACATGTGGACCGGCTGCAATCAGTGGTCCGATCATTAGATCGTTCACACAGCTGCTAGGAACTTATTGCATCTCTGGCAGTGATGTTTATATTATATACATGTATAATAGGAAGTATTTATTGGACACCAGTTGATTTCTGGGAGCCGCTTTCCTTTATTTTGGGGCATCGTGATCGGCCGATACTGACATGTGAAGCTGATCTGATCTCCATCATGAAAGGCTGATTATCATCTCTGATCAATCATCTCTGATCAATCATCTCTGTTCTGCTCTGCAGTGACAGTTTGACTGACAGACCAGCTCAGTCTGAACGTTTACAGCTGATATTCACTGCTAGCAACTCAGAGACGTTGCTGCAACATTCAGCAACATTTCAGACTAAATCAATTCATATGAGCCGAAATCAGCAGGTTAAAGGTCAGAACCAGGGATCAGCCAGAAAACTGCAGTCGCTGCAGAAACACATTCATCACATTCAACTAGTTTATCTTCAGCTCCAACAGCTAAAATGTCATTTATACCAGGTGAGTCTTCCTGCCCTAGAATGTGGACCGGTCCGGTCCGGTTCAACGGCTGGACCGGACCGGTCCGGTTCACTATCTTTACATTACAGAATGTAACAGAAACATGTGATTAATAAGTTGGATTTTCATCAGTGCGTTTTGCATCCAGTGAAAACAAACATGTGAACAAATCAACTGGACTCTTTGCTGTAAGTTTAGTGATATTTCCACAGTTTCGGTCTTGAAATAAAATCCTGAGTCCTCAGCGCCGAGACCATCAATGGATTTCAGAAACTCAGAACCAGAATGTTTGGGTGAGTCTTTCACCGAACATCTCCGGATACCAACTGGTTCTGGCTGGTTCTGAACAGACCCAATGGACCCAAATGGTTCTGATGGATCTTTGGCTGCCCACAGGTTTGGCTAACAATAATCTGAGTTTGAATGTTTGAACGTTTCTAAAGTTGATTAAAAATAGCGTTTACACTTGATCTGGTTATATTTTGGGTATCTTGGGAACCAGGGGGTTTGTGGCATCATTCCATTGCAGCTTCATTCACCATAACCAGAAATAAAAAAACAATACAATAACAGTACAACCAGTTTTCATTTTTACTATCCATTTGTAATATTAAATTATTTCTAAGGTCCTGCTTCTTGCGCCAGGACCTTAGAAATATTATAGACTAAACAGTTAGTGCACATATTAATCACAAATATGAACTTGCAGTAGCATAAAAAATTCCAACTGATCCTGCTTAGCTAGCAAAAATGTTTAATGATTTTTTCCTCTCCTCAGTTAGACTTGGCATCAAACTTCTTACCAGCTTCAACGGATCTACGCTGTACAAAACCACCCAAAAATCATTGATTTGTTTGAGATGAGGGAAATTGATTATTCTGATGTTCAAAAAGCTCTCAGTAGCTTAAGCTATTCTGATGCAAAGGACATAAAGGCGTTTCAGAACCTTTAACTCACAGTTAAAGCTTACCTTTAACTATGTGAGTTAATGTAGTTAACCTTGAAAAGGTTCTGGAAGAGACCATTATGGAGAAATAAAACTATGCACTTCAGAAGTTTAATGTTAGATTTATATTTATAGAAATGTGCTAAGTGATAAATATTTCTTATTTTGATACTTTGATGGTTCAGCTATTTTTGTGGAAATTTGTTGGGGTTTTTTGTAAATGTATTTTGTTTTTACCGTTTTGTCAATGGGAACAGTCAGACTGACTGTTGCTGCGGAGACCAGGCCGCTGTGAAGAAATGTTGTTAAATGTTGGAGACATTGCAGACTGTCTGCACATTTCCTCTGCCGAAAGTCTCCTCCTTGATCCAGCTGCTAAGAGCCATTCTAACACAATCCACTAATCCAGAAACCACCCAACTGCAAACCACCTCTCTGAACATGTGAACATGTTTTTAACCAGAACTCACCAGATGCTGCCGCCGCTTCTCCACCAGCTGTGCTTTCAGACCCAGTTTCTTGGCAGGCGGCCGTTGCTCCAACCGCCGTTATCGAGCTTCCAGAGTTCTGGCAGCACCATCCAGAACCATGGTTCCAGCACGTGGAAGCCCAGTTCCATCTCCATGGGATAACCACAGATGAGACCAAGTACTGCCACGTAGTTGCTGCGTTGGATTGAGTTTCCACCCGTCGTCTGATGGGTCTGCTGAGGAACCCACCAAGCGCTAACAAGTACAGCTGCTCAAGGAGAATCTGCTCCGGTTCTACCAACTGTCAGACGCGGAGCGGCCGATCGCTTGCGCTCTCTGAACGGCTTGGGGATCACAACCCTGATGGAGAACATGCTGGCATTACTTGGAGATGTTTCCTTCCTTTTGACACATCTGTTTCTGCTCCAGCTTCCTCCACCTATTCGCAGCGCGTTGGCCAGCTCGCCGCTGATCCGGACACAGGATTATCTCTCCCTGGCTGAGGAAGTGGACCGGATGTTGTTGGCTTCCAGGCACTACAGTATGAATGCACCTCTACCAAGTGTGACTGGGGGGAGAGTCAGGGCCTGCTGGAGCCATGACTGTGGTGATGGAGTGACGGCAGGACGACATTCTCTGCTTCTACCATCGCTGGTTCAGAGTGAAGGTGAAGGCAACGAATGTTTTGTGCAAAAGTAACACCCTGTGCACCCCGATTGACACTTTTGGATCGAAGTTGGTAACTGTGTGTTTCAATGGGCATCAGTTTCAGTGGGACCTGGTAATAGCTTCTATGTCTTTACCTATTTTGGGTGAAGACTTTTTGTGTGGCTTTAAGTTCTTAGAACATGTTGCTAATAGCTGCTTCATAAATGCTGTGTCTTTTGATACATACCCTTGTAAACTTGGCGGTCCCGCCCATCGACCCGTCGCCAACATGCTTGCCACAGGAGATGAGTATCAGCATCTGTTAGCAGAGTTCCCATCTTTAACAGTTCCCACATTTTCTGCTACCATGGCAACGCATGGGGGGAACATTGTTAAGCGCACCGCCTAACCTCCGCTAAGGTAGCGATTGCGGAGCAGGAGTTTGCACACATAGAGGGTTAGGGTAGGAACCATTTGATTTGTAGTAAGATTGCCATATTACATGTCATATGCATTTGTAAATGTATTTATCCCCTGGATACCCATCAGCCTGGCCCCTTAGAGGGAAGAGAAGGGATCCCATCAGGTTTAATCAGAAGCCCTTCTCAATGAGTGCTGCCTAAAGGAGGTTCACAAGTACTTGCATTTAGATACGATTATTACATTTCTTGTTTTGTCTCCTACAAAACACTTTTCCATGGTTATACCTTGACAAAGAATGTATGACATATAAAATGTCTTGCTGAAATGCAGTCATTCCATAATCATATTTTGCCAGCAAGCGTTTCAGTCCTCCCGTATATGAAGCCTGAATCGTAAGGCTGTATTCTCACCCTCTGCTGTAATCAGACTGTAATCCATTTTTCCAGAAAGTCCAATTCTTTTGGTGAGTGTGAATGCAAATTTGAATTCCAAACAGACTAAAAAAATTAACTCTTAACCACCTGAAAACCTGGAGCTCAGTCCAGCTGAAGTGAACCCTGATGTAGTTGGAAGGCAGTGAAAATGCAAACAGACCGCTCCAAAAGCAGGAAGCTAGCTATAATGACAACACAAAATAACAAACCCAACCCACCTTATTCCCAGCCGCCATGAGGCTTTGCATGACTTATGGGCGAGACTTCCACACAAAAAGCATTTTTTCTCTCTTGAAGTTCAGAATTTTTAGCCAAATTCTTTTTGTTTCCTCACCTGTCAGTAGCCGATGAAAACTACCTGTTGTGACAGAAACTCTGCCTTTTTGTTTTGGGAGCCTGTCAAGACACACCTGCTGCTGCTGCTGCCACAAACTGATGATTAGAGAACAGCAACAGTTATTTGAGCTCCACAAGGGCATCTTACGATCCGGTCTGATCCGATCCGATCCGGTCCGGTCCGATCCGGTCCAATCCGGTCAGATCCGATCCGATCCGGTCTGATCCGATCCGGTCCGATCCGATCCGGTCTGATCCGATCCGGTCCGATCAGATCCGATCCGGTCCGGTCCGGTCCGATCAGATCCGGTCCTAACCTTATTGTGGATTGCAGAAATGTCTCATTGCTGTTGATCAAGATTTAGGAAGTGGAGGACATCAGGCTAAATTTGATTCTTAGAAACTTTTTGCTGTCGTGTTCCACTCATTACCAGTTGGTTTGTTGTTACAGAAAAATCTGTGAGCGTTAATTTTCTGTGACCGCAGGGGGCAACAGAGCCATTATTCTGACCAGTGTGACCCATTTCTTAATCTGGAGCCGATTTACTGAACGGCCAGTTGGTTTCCATCTTTTCATGTCGGCCCACAGCGATTCGATTCGACGGTCATTTTTCAGCCTCTAAAACAAATGATATTTTCTCCATCAGTGTGACGTAATAAAGGGCCATGAATCTACAATTCCAGCTGTATCAGTATTGATTTGGACACTATCGCCTCCTGGCACAGATTTTTCTGTAACATCGGGTCCGTTCAGCCCAACAGAACCGTTTCAGAACTCGGCTGGACCTTTTGGACATGGAAACCGCAGAACTGACCAGAACCAGAACCGTTAGTGAGCAGTAATCTAAGAGTACATATGATATTTCCTGTTTCTGACGTCATCACAGCGTCACTGACCAGACAAGGAAGAAGCTGAGTGGTCGTCACCATAGCAACGTTTATTTGCATTTTGTGTTGAAATCTTCAGTACAGTCTGCCCTCTGACAGGAATGCATGAGAGAAGACGATTGGCTCAAAACAGTCACATAAAAATCAATGAGGATCAATGAACACAAACCCCGCCCCCTTCACGTGACCCCGCCCCCAACCTGAACATCCAGGTGAGTCCCTGAACTCCACAGAAGCCCTTTAGAGGCAAACATAGAAAAGATGAGTCATAAAAAGGCAACATCAACCCCCCCTCACCCCCAAGGCCCCGCCCCTGAATGACATCATCGACACATTCAACAAAGGCCTGAAGTGAAATGGTCCAGAACAGACAAAAGCCCAGCAGTGAGTCACTGAGAGCAACCAATCAGAGCACAGGCCCGCCCCTTTGCTGCCGCCTGATTGGATAAGAGATGTGAGCTGAATGTGACTGAAGTGCTGCCCTCTAGTGTTGAGCACAAATATACACACAGACGTCTGCAGCATATACAAACAACACAGATCCTTTATGAACAGAGAGGGCTCACTTTGATCAATTCTTCTCAAGATGAACTGGGATTTTCAGCAAAGTGAGAGGCTTCACTCTGATTGGTTCTCTGTCACAGTTTTAACCTGAAGGTCACCTCGCCAAACAATCACTTCCTGTTTCATGCTGTTGGTTTTCTGTTGGCAACAGTGTGAAGCTTCTGAAACCCAAACCAGTGGATCTAGAACCTGACGGGTCAGAACCGCTTTAAACATGGATATAATTTTTAACAGAATGTTCCTTTTCTCTGTTGTATTCATTTAGACTAAAACTGAATGTCATCTGTGGCTTTTCAGAATAGAAGCCTGCAGCTGTTTGCATCCTTCAGTGATATTTTAATTCACAGATTTAAATTAAATTGATTTTCACTATTTTAACTAAAAAGCTGTAGATGGTTGTTTTTAAGCAAAGTTAGAAACAAAATTGAAATCTTCCAGGTTTCCTCTGATTCACAAACTTCCTGTGAAACAAAAGACTTCCTGTTTAACTCTGAGGTCAACTCGTCTCACCGGAGGAAAATCAGGCTGTTTGTTTGGGAAAAATTATTCTCTTGTTTAAGAAATTCGTTCCATTGAGCTCCCTGCTGCCCCCGGTGGCAGGCGGGAGGATAACAGGTGCCATGATGCTCTTTGGGACAGAAAAATGTTGACATGGTGGATGAGGTCATCACAGGAGTGTCAGGTATCCTGTGTTGACCAAGGGTGGACTGTGCTTAAAAGCCCAAAAGCAGTCAATCGAAAGTAGGATGAAAGTCCTTCAATAGCAATGAAGGTATTGAAGGTTGATGAGGACTGACACAAATCAGACACTTGAAGCTGCAGGAAGTCTTTCTTTTTCACTGTCTGGGAGAATTACAGCAATTCTGGAACTCAGTTACAAACTTTAATCGAAGACTGTTGGAGTGAATGTGTGTTTTACGTATTTATCCAGAGAGCTGTGCATTTAACTCCAGACACTTAAAATTGACTGACTTTGGACGCCTGCAGGCCAAAGATTAATATCTATGTCAGAAAAATGGACATACCTTCAAACCACATGTGGGTGAAGGAGATGACATCATGTGTGGCTCTGGAGCGACTCACTCATATTGTCAGAGGAAAGGGAGCGAAATGTGAAGAAACACGGTCGCGGTTTCTGAAACACTACAAAGGAAATGAACATGCAGATTGCTGCAATGTTTCTTTTTCCTCTATTTCTGTTTCCTGATGTACATGCTGTTGTTTCTTTATTATTTAAGTTTGCTTACTTTGGGGACTGAGTTGTTTAATGTGAATCCTATGTCAAACGTATCGCTGCCACTTGTTTTATGTTATAAAATTCAACAAATATGATTAAAAAAACAACTAAGGGTGCACCGATTTATTAGCACGGATTTCCTAAGTTCAAAGATCAGTGATTGGCCGATATTTGTGAAGCCGATCTTATTCTTATAGGTCTAAAAATCAACCACTGTCCTCATTTCCTCTAGTGAGGTTAGCCCCGCCCACCTGATTAGCCCTGCCCACCCAGGTGTTTGCAACAGTCGCCCCCGTTACCGACTCAGCGCCGTTTCAGACAAAAACAATCGGTTTATTAAGGATCGAACAGAAATGTGCAATCGGTGCAGCCTTAGTGTTCACCTGTCCAGAGTAGGCAGATCAGGTGACTTCCTGTGGCGGATTGGAGGAGACCTGGAAGGTTCTGAATCAGATTCTGGAGTGTTTCTGGGAAGATGGCCGACGCCTGGAGACGTCC
The DNA here is from genome assembly GCA_922788865.1 of Poeciliopsis turneri. Lineage (NCBI taxonomy): Eukaryota > Metazoa > Chordata > Actinopteri > Cyprinodontiformes > Poeciliidae > Poeciliopsis > Poeciliopsis turneri. Next base: position 690,880 of record CAKLNU010000738.1, on the reverse strand, counting down.
AGACAGTTTCTGTGGGTTTCCCGTCGAATTCCTGACAGCGGTCCTGAAATGGTCGGGCGCGAACAGGTGCTTGGCGGTCGGCGACCCCGCTGGTGTCAGGAGCAACAACAGAGACACCTGACCTGGAAGAGGCCCCGCCCCTCTAGGAGGGCGGAGTGAGGGGAGGCAGGCCCTCGTCGCTCGGCGTCGCCGTGTCGTCGCTCGTCTCCAGGCTGTCCTTCAGGCTCAGCGTGCTGTCCGAGGGGGGCGGGGTTCCTTCTGCGGCGACCCGGCTCGATGGGTCTGGGTTTCCGGCGCCGACCGGGTCGGGTCCAGCCTGAGACCGCGCGGCGGCTGCATCGGCGGCTGTACTTGCGGCAGCTGTGTCACCCGCCGAGTCACCGGCCGTGTTGGGTCGGCGCGCGGCAGGTTTGGGGGCGTCGACCAGCTTCCTGACGAGACGCCACTGCATGACGCTGGTGTCCTTCCCGCCCGTGGAGATCAGGTGGCTGTCGCTGTGCAGGAAGCTGACGTTGGTCACGTGACTGCTGTGGGCGCTGTACTTGTGGCTGGGCGCCTGTGGAGACAACGGTTAGTCTGTCGGAACGCGCCGGCTTGTTCCGGTTCTGGTTCTGGACCCACCTTGAATCTGGAGCAGGGGTAGGCGAACAGGTGAACCTTGCAGAAGTCGTCCGCCAGCGCGATCACCTTCCTGTTGTGGGACCTCACCAGAGCATTGATGTCGGTACCATCAGAACCTTCGGGCCAGACACCTGGAACACAGCAGCTTCCATCAGAACCTTCAGAACCATTCGAGCCGACCCGGCCCCAGCAGAGCACTGACCGAACACATGGTATCCCAGAACGCAGGTGTAGGTGGCCCATTCGATGTCTTTGCACTCGGACCGGTTCCGGATCAGCTGGCAGCCGTTCTGGATGTCCCCTGGAAATACACACAGGAGTACTGTGTGGGAAGTACTGGAGAACTATGGGGGAACTACTGGGGAACTATGGGGGAACTACTGGGGAACTATGGGGGAACTACTGGAGAACTATGGGGGAACTACTGGGGAACTATGGGGGAACTACTGGAGAACTATGGGGAACTACAGGTGTACGTCATTGGGGTATCTGTGTGTACTCACAGTAAAGGATCTCATAGTCCCCAGAGTTGGACATGATGAACTTGTTGTCAGGTGACCAGTCCAGGTGTGTGATGTAGCTGGAATGACCCTGGAGAGACATTCAGAGTAATCAGGACATTTGCAATACATGATGATGGCGCTGGACTGGTTCTGATTGGACGGAAGCAAGTGTGGCTGTGGTTCTGCTCTCTGACCTATTAACCAATCAGGGGGCAGGGAGCCGACCAATAGGAACTCACCGAGCATTTTCCGTAGCGGCTGTACCTGCGGCCCTGTTCCCACACGCTGTACAGGTAGATAAAGTTATCATGCGACCCCACGGCCAGCATGCTGCCATCTGCAGGATGGAGGGAGAGAGGCATGATGGGAACCACATTCTTTTCACATCGCCATGGTTACAGCAGACTCCACCCACCAACTGAGAAACGCAGAACCGACAGCTGCTCGTTGCCGTCCGAGTGGATCCCGACCAGATCTTTGCTCTCGGCGTCCAGAACAAACCACCTGGAGACATGTGAAAGTGCAGAGCGACCAATCAGAAGGAGAGGGAGGCAGGTACAACCAATCAGAACCAGACGCAGCGATGACACTGCTGACCTCCCCGAGTGCGTTCCTATGACAACTACGGCTCCACTGGGATGGAACTCTGCACAGTGTCCGTGTTCCTGCAGGAGCAACACACCGTCAGTCCTCCAACCAATCAGCAGGCCCCAGTCACAAGCAGCGCCCCTCACCTCCAGAGTGCGGCTCCACTGCAGGCTGTGATCCAGAGAGTTCCAGAGACAAACCGTCTGGTCCTGGGCGCAGGTCAGGAACTGCTCCCTGCTGGGGTGGGTGGCCAGACCCCACAGCTCGTCAGTGTGTCCCTGAACGCACCACAGAGAGAGGGAGAGACCCTGAACGCACCACAGAGAGAGGGAGAGACCCTGAACGCGCCACACAGAGAGGGAGAGACCCTGAACGCACCACAGAGAGAGGGAGAGACCCTGAACGCACCACACAGAGAGGGAGAGACCCTGAACGCACCACAGAGAGGGAGAGACCCTGAACGCACCACACAGAGAGGGAGAGAGACCCTGAACGCACCACACAGAGAGGGAGAGACATTGAACGGTACCTGTACCTCTGTGATGTCATGTGACCTCACCTGGACCTCCACCTGGAAGCCGTCGTTGAAGGTCCCTCTGAGGACGAAGTTCTTGGACGTCCCGACCAGGAACTCGTCCCCCTTTCCCTCTGCCAGCGCGCGGATGTTCCCGTACTGATCCGGGACCTGAGAACATACGTTAGGTTAGGGTCTGTCTGTGTGTGTGTGTGTGTGTGTGTGTGTGTGTGTTTGAGACCTCGATGTCGCGGTCCAGCTGCAGCTGTTGGTCCCACAGGACGATCCTGCGGTCTTTTCCTCCTCCGGTCAGCAGCGAGCCGCTCCGCATGTCACACATGCAGAAAACTCCTTTTTCATGAGCTTCGATTGGCCGCAGGTCGGTCCTCATCTGGAAGGCTTCACACACACACACACACACACAAAAGCAGTGAGCATTTGAGCCGACACTTGGACCTCGTCAAGGTGAAGCTCAGGTCTGATGACGTTACCCCCCCACCTTGTGGCGCCTTGCCCGTGGGCGCCTCGGCAGAGTTCCGGGTCCAGACCAGCAGCTGTCCGGCCGAGTCTCCGGTCACGATGTCGCCGTTGCTCCGGAAGGTCAGGCACTGGATGAACTTGGGCCGGTCATGACTCTGACCACAGAAGAGGAAATGTTGGATCACTGACCTCCGCAGGGAACAAGGATCTGTCCTTCTGAACCACCTTGGCCCAGGCACCAGTTGGCCCCAGGCACCAGTTGGCCCAGGCACCAGTTGATCCCAGGTACCAGTTGGTCCCAGGCACCAGTTGGTCCCAGGCACCAGTTGGCCCCAGGTACCAGAACCAGTTTGGTGCAACTGGTCCGTTTCTAGATCAAAGTTGTTTTCTTGCTCTAAACTGAATGTTTTCCTCTCAGCCAAATGACTTTCAGTAACTCAGGGTTCTACTGGTTTTACTGGCTCTACTGGGATCATGAACTGCAACTCAGTGCAGAATCTCTTTAGCCAGTAATATGGTGAGCGGTCCAAAAGGTTCTGTTGGGTTGTGCTCACCCCGAAAAGTCCCTGTTTGCGCAGCAGAGAGTTCCCGTTCCAGGCCCAGAAGAAGATGTGGAACTTCCCACAGGTAACGATCGTGTTTGGGTCAGTCGGGTGGAACTCCACGGCCAGAACCACATCGGTGGTCGTCTGTAAGGAGACGAGACGTACCACTTAGAACCGGGTCCAGACCTGTCAGAACCGGGTACCAGAACACCCCAGCCAGTACCAGTTGCAGAACCCGGTCAGAACCAGCTCACCTTGATCTCTGCGATCTTGGACTTCTTCTGCCAGTCCCAAACCGTCAACATGTGGTCGTTGCAGTCATCGATGACGCTCAGGTGCTGACCCGAGTCCTGAAACACGGAGACCCGTTAGGAAGGTTCTACAGAACCAGAATGTGCATCATGGCCGCCTCCTGATGGACACTCACCGCTTTGGAGAACGCCAGAGACCCGACGCCGCGTTCAAAGGTTCCCAAACCGATGACCTGCAGGGTGGACAGGCTGACGCTGTCCCAGACCCGGACATGAGGCTGCAGCGCCTGAAACGGGCCGCACAGAACCAGTCAGAACCAGTCAGGTTCAACATTTAGAGGTCAGGGTCCCAACCAGACTTCAGTCAGAACATGGAAGGACATGACTTTTGACCCGGCACAGTTCTGTACGTTTATATATATATATATATATGTATATATATACACCATCATAATGGGCTGATTTCCATGAAAAAGGGTCTGATCTGTGATCGCGATCCAGCTGGTCTCCTGTTTCCTTCTCGCTCCGCAGCAACAAATCTTGTGGTGTCAAACTTTAACGCTCTGATTGAACCGGGACGTTTGGGTGTTGAGGCGGAGAATGACCTCGGGGTGAAGCTCATCAAAATGCAACAACACAACGAATCTAATGTGATAAAACAAGAACTAGATTGGTTTGGTTCCATCGAGGCTCAACGCAGGAACAAAAGACGTCCAGATGCAGACAGCAGGTAGAGCAGCGCAGCTGCAACACTCAGCGATTAGCATCACGGTCAGAAAGCAAAACTAACCAGCAGAGTGAGACGCCGGTTCTGCTCCCGCTGCTCAACCGCAGCTACTGGTGGGAATATTTCACATATTCAAACTTTCAATATGTCCAAACATGAGATCATTTATGAAAAAATAAATAATCCATCTCCTCTGCCCCCTCCCTGTGTTCTGCAGAATTACTCAGCTCAGTCAGAAGCAACCAATCAGAACCAGCATTCACCAACCAGCCAATCAGAACCGGCATTCACCAACCAGCCAATCAGAACCGGCATTCACCAACCAGCCAATCAGAACCGGCATTCACCAACCAGCCAATCAGAACCAGCATTCACCAACCAGCCAATCAGAACCAGCATTCACCAACCAGCCATGCTATCAGGAAGTTTTGATTCAGCAACTCATGGTTGTTTATTTTGATTCAACCTGCATTTGACTGTGACATGTTTCTGTCATCAAATCCGATTATTACATTGTTTTTTCTAAAGTCACTTGCATATTTAATGAGTCGGTTCGGTTTTCTGGACTTGCTTTTGAATGTGAAGCTCATTTAGAAACAAGCAGAGACACAATAAACCCAGAATTTGACTGACATCCAGGTAGTTTCAGTCGGACTCTCCCTGTGCATCATTTCCCTGATGATCCGTCCAAATGTCTTGGTTAATATCCAGGTAATATAAATATGTATGAATATAATAATATCTATATGACCTGTGAATGATGTCACAGGTCATATAGAAAACTTTAATCATCGAGACTAATATGATCAATACAGTGAAAACAGCCACGAATGAACGAGTTCATAAAGTTACGCAACTGAACCTCATTATAATCATTCATGTTAATTTAAGTGTCACTAATCTGTGCAGCCATGTGATTGGTGGAGCCGCAGGAGGAGCTGCAGCAGGGCCGTAACACAGAGGGGAGCTGCAAGGGGGGCTGCAAGGGGCTCTAAACTCCTATCTAGAGTTTTACAGACTATAGTGGAACAAAGAAAAACATGCAAAAGTTACTCAAGGCGTTTTTGTAACCATTAAACCATTTATTCTTCAGTTTCAGATTGTTTAATGGTTCAACATCAACAATGTTTACAAAACATTGTTGATGTTTATCAAATAAATGGCGATAACACAAGTATTGGCAAAACTCTAATTTTACATTGATTGGAGGAAGGTTGTTGTCAGCAGATGCTGAAAGTAACTAAAAAGTTACTTGTAATCTAAGTTAATTTTTCAAGGAGTAATCAGTAATCGGATTAAAGTTTCTTTTTCAAATTAACTATGCCATCAGTGATTATATAAAGCTATCGTGCTGAGAACTAAAATCTGCTGGTTCCCCCAACAGAACCTTCCCATTCTGGGATCGGAACCGGTTCTGCTCACACGTCCGTCTTTGTCCACTCCGGCGATCTGTCCAGTGGCGATCCGAATCTTGTCCGGATGGATGGCCAGACTGCGGACAGAGAGCGATGACATCACCTACAGCAGCAGCCAATGGCGGAGCAGGAAGCAACGCCGAGCGTTCCTCACCACTTGATGCAGTCGGTGTGTCCGAGGTAATGCCTCTGGGTCCGTTCCTCGTAGCTGAACAGAACCGCCACGGACGCGATGAAGTAGACGATCTCTCCAGTGGGAAGCAGGTAGACGTTGGCCCGGCAGTCCCGACCGCGGTACCCATACCTGCAGAGGGTTAAGGAGCACCGGAACCGCACCTGGGGTTTTACTGGATCACTCAGTTCTACTGGACCGCCTGGGGTTCTCCTGGGCTCCATCTGGGCTCTATTGGTCTGACTGGCCGTACTGGTTCTCCACCGGGTTGGAAGGATACACCCATTCCAGCTTGAGTCGTTCTGGAGGAAGCTCGGCCCGGACGTCCTCATAGTTCTCCACGTTTGAAGGGATGAACATGGTGATTGGTCGACCTCGCATGAACATCTTGATGGAGTTTCCCTCTGAAACACCAAACAGAACCGAGGTGCCGGATCAGACGGGCCATCGCTGCAACAGAACCGGTCAGACCAGAACCTCCAGCAGGAGTCTGAAGGTTCTGCTGACAGAATCCCAGAAGGAAAACATCCAACTCCAGACGTAGAGCAGGTGAGAAGCAGGGAAGGCTTAGGGAGGGGCAGGTTGGAGGGGGGTTGGTGAAGGCCTGTGATTGGCCCGATTTGAACACAAGGAACCAATCAGGCGCTTTAGTTTGCTCTGGCAGATCAACACTATAAACAAGGAAGAGGCGGGGCCAAACAGTGACATCAGCAGGTGGATGAGTCAGCCAGACAATGGAAGCACACAGAAGGATGTGATTGGTTCAGAAACAGGAAGTGCTACACTTTCTGTTAGCCAGCTAGCGGGCTTCAGCTAAACTTACCAGCGAGGCTGTTTTTCTCTCGGGTCGACATTTTGGCTGGTTTGAGACAGAGACATGGTCACATGGTCACTCAACAACAACAACAACAACAACAACATGGCGTCTGACGGACTACAGGCCAGAAAACATCTGAGCGTCTGGAGTCCTACTGGTTGGTAGACAGTGATGATGATGATGATGATGATGATGGGTGTGGTGTGTTTAGTGAGGAGGGACAACCTACCTTGGCTGACCACCGGGTCTTTGTGCCTGGAAGAGCAGAAAACACTCGTTACTCTCCTCCCTAATCGGACCAGACACTCACAGGTTCTCAAGTAATCTCAGCTGGGGGTTAGGGTTATGTGTGTGTGTGTGTGTGTGTGTGTGTCGTACTTCTCTGCGTTCTTCACTACTTTAGCCAGCAGCTTGGAGGTAGATGCCGCCTTCACCAGCTTGTTCCGGTTCTTCTCTGCTGAGTCCCAGTTGCTGCTCTGGGATCGCTCCATTCCTGAAGACCGCTTTACACTGGGACCCCTGGAGACACACACACACACACACACACACACACACACACACACACACACAGTGAGTATGAGTCAGAAGGGGAGGAGTCAGAAGGGGAGGAGTCAGAAGCAAGGTAGCATCACGGTGAGGAGTGAAACGTTTCATTTCAAACAGCTTCAGCTCATTTCAGCAGTGAAGAAGAATCAGAGACGATCCTGGAGGAATATGCTTAAGGCGGTCTGAAAGGCTTAAGGTAGCCTGAGGAGTATGTGGAGTTTGTTGCTATGGATACAGACCTCGCAGACAATACCCCACTTTGCTAGTTAGAAGCTGGTGACCTGGGCTCTAGAGGTCGGTTAGCGGTTTCTAGGTCATAGGTCGGCGAGCAGGGTAGTTAGCTACTAAGTTCTTTGTCAGGTACAGTTTGTAGGTAGTTAGCAGGTTGCAGTTAACTTGTTATAGTTGGTTAGCAGGTTAAAGTATCCAGTAAAAAGGAAATAAGCAGAAGAGCAGAGGTCGGAGGCAGCACTGCTGCAGCTCATGCAATAAAGCAGTTTAAAGTTCATCCCACTCTAAAACCTGATTGGCTGATCAAGAATATCCTCAGCCAATCAGGTACAGAGAAAGCCCTCAGAGACGGGTTAGTAGGTGAGATCAGACGCAGCCGACAGATCAGGAAGTGGAACCTTTTAGGGGCGTGGCCTTTGTTGCCGTCAGGGGGCGGGGTCGACCTCTGGGGGGGGTGGGACGGGACGGGGGACGAGTGATTGGGTGGCGGCTCCTTTAGGGGCGGAGCTTCCTCATGGATCTCCTCCATGTGGGAGCGCTGACTGCTCACCTCCTTCTTCTTCTCTGAGCCGCTGTGAACAGAACCGGGACCATGAGAGAGCGCCACGCTTCGGTTCTGATGGGATCTACTCTGTTTCTGCTCTGGTTCTGGAGCTCTCCAGGGTCTGGTTCTGTCGGGCCCGGTGCTGACCCAGTGGGATCTTACCTCTTGGCGGCCGATGACACCGTCTCCTTCCTGGTGACGGAGGCGGAGTCTCTCTTGCGTCCGGGCGTGCCGCCGTTGGCGATGCAGGACAGAGAGAAGGCTTCGCGCATGGCGGCGCCTCCTGCAGGGGGCAACGTAGCTGGTGACCACGCCTTGCAGCGTGTATCCATAGCAACGGGCGGAAGCGCCTTACCTTTGGTTCCGTGCTGCTTCCTGTTGGCCCCAGAATCCTCAGACGCGGCGAGGCGGCGCAGCACGTCGGCGAGCGCGGCCTTCATCACCGTCAGCTCGTCCTCCTGCTGCTGGACGCGAAGCTCCAGCGCCGACAGCCGGTCGTTGACGTCGGACACGCTGGTCGCCGACATGCTGTCGTCTGCACAGACACCAGAACCCGCTCAGAACCGCAGCGTCACAACCAGAACCGCAGGCCCATTACATGGTTCCAAGTCTCAGAACATCTGGAGGGGAGGTCTTCCCTACGCTGTGACCTTTAACCCCTACACGTTCCCCTTCCGAGGACTGGAGCTGAGAATCCAACCTGCAGGTCACACCTGGACCCGGTCACAGGTTCTGATCCGACAGGAACTGGATTTGTAACCAGTTCTGACCCAGTTACTTTGACAAAACCCATCAGGGAACCCTAACCCAAGAGGAACAGAGGGAACCGACCCCTTGGGAACCGACCGCTTGAGGGAACCAATCCTCCAAAGGGAACAGACCCCAGGGAACTGATCCTGTGATTACAAGATGAAATGGGAGCAGTGGATTGGATCAGAACCAAAACAATAAGACACAGGGGTCAAACTCCAGACCTGGAGGTCACTGCCCTGCAACCTTTCGATGATCCTCTGCTGCTCCACCTGGACAGACTGATGAGGTCATTGAGGTTCTGGAGAACTGATGGCCTAACCCTTTCATTCATCTAAAACCTGCAGGACTGGAGTGTAACACCCCAATCAGCTTCCAGTAGAGGACTATGTGTGGCCCAACCTGGGGCTCCAGCACCCACTGAGGTCCACTGAGGTCCACTGCTGCCCTTGGTTTCCATCGGGTCGTTGGACCCGGTTGGACCTGTATTCTGCTGGACTTGGAGACTAGAAACGATTCTGTTCCTCCAGGTTCAGCTGGGTTCTGCTACCTTAACTAGCTGCACCCATATGGGACCACACCAGAACCCGGTTCTGGCAGGTTCGGACTCTGTACACCCTCCTGCGGGTGGAGGTGTTGGTTTTGTGGCCCTGCAGCGGCCAGAGGGGCGGTGCAGCCTCTTCCTGAAACAAACAGCAGTGACACGTGTAAACCCGCCAGAGGCGCGTGCGGCCCTCACCGTCCTACCTGTGCACGAGCAGGTGAGCAGGTTCGGTTCGGTTCTTGGTGCGTCCCGTACTCACCCAAACTTCCGGTGAAGCCGTCCATTTTCCAGCAGAAAGGCGGGAGTCCGGGCCGAAGGCCTGCGGGAGGAGGAGCGCACACCGCGGGCCTCCGTCCGGGGTTTTCCGCCGCGGAGGAGGAGAGCCGGAAAGGTTCGGGCTCCGCCGCGCTGCGCGCCGTGGCCGGCCGTCACAGAGGCCGAGGATCCGCCGCTGGGCTGCTGGCTGGAGGGGAGAGCCGCTCCGGAGGCCTGGACGGCGGGGAGAAAAGCAAGACGAGCCGCGGAGCCGCGACGCTGCTGCGCGTTTCCGACTGGCTGCTGTGGCTGGAGAGGAGCCGAAAGGAGCCGAGGACAGCCGAGCGAAGGAGGAAGTCTGAGGAAGAAGCGCAGCACCGCCACCTGGTGGCGATTCTATGATCGTTTACCGACATTTCAACCGCTGAGGTTTAAAGGTTAAAGGTCAGAACTGGATGAACCGATTGGTTCAATAAAGCAAAAGACGTAACAAGAGGAAAAGTCACTTTTATTATGCTCAATATAAAAAAGATTAAAATTCACTTTGTAAAAAAAAACTAACAAAAAACTTCAAAATAAAAGCTCCCCAATGGTCAATAATCTGATCAACCAATATTTCCTTGATCAACCACAGAATATTCAAACACAACTTTATTCAGACCAACGTGTTTTCCAGTGTTGGCATTCACATTCATTAAACAGCGAGTCATGTGACCGGACCGGAACCGGACCAGTACCGGAACCGGACCGGTAACGTGGCTGTTGTTGCTACTGATGAAGTTCAGGTGATCAGACGTGACAAAGGCAAGTGATCGGTTCTGGAAGGCCTCTCAGGTGAAGCAGGAAGTGAAGGCATCAGGTGCAGACAAAACAAGGTGGCGCTCTTCAGCAGAGTAATACGACGTTCGGTCAGACATTTTCAGTAACCATAGCAACGAGCACATCAGAGGAAGACCACACTGGAAGGAGATGAAGGCACATGCGACTCAGCAGCCAGGTGCGAAACACCTGGCCAAGGCTCCGCCCACACCGCGGGTTAATGGCTGAATTTGACCTTTTGAATGTCGCCGATCAACGTTCGGGCCAGGTAGATCCCCACCATCTGTCAGAGAGAGGTGCAGGTAAACTACAGTGACTATAGATTATTTAAGGCAGATGCAGAGCATCTGAACCCGACCCGACGGGTTCTGGTACCTGCAGCAGAGAGATGACGATGAAGATGAAGGCCACGGTGTACAGGTTGCGAGGCAGCCATTCCTCCAGCGCCGGGATGCATCCTCTGATGAAGATCTTACCACGCCATTCATTCTGCTGGGCCAACAGAACCAACAGAACCTCTCAGATCCAACAGAACCTCTCAGAACCAGCAGGAACAGCTGAACTCACCTCCCCCTGCTTCCTCACATCGTAGCCGCACTGGGTGTTCAGGACCGAGTCCTGAAAGAGCAGAACCAGGATTACTAAGTAGGTTCGGATCAGAACCGGACTCGTGGCGGGCCCAGGTGGGTTCGGATCAGAACTGGACTCACGGCGGGGTCGAGGATGCAGCAGGAGAACGGGACGCCGCACTTCTCCCGGCTCTGATGGGTCCCGTTGCAGCTGAAGTAGACGTTCAGGTTCCAGTCGTTGGGTTCCTGGGCCCCGCAGCAGTGGTTCTGTTTGGGGAGAACCGGGTGAGTACCGGACCGGCCACCAGAGTACCGGCGGTACCCGCGGGGCCTACCATCTTCTGCAAAGAGTCGATGAGGTTCTGCAGGTCGATGTCGTCCCGGTACCCCTTGATGTTCTGCAGGAAGAAGTTGTTGATCCACTCTCGGACCTGGCTCTGGAAAACCACGGCCAGAACCGCCACGGTCAGCTCCAGGAAGAAGATGAACCCGATCACCCCGGAAAACTGGGCCGGAACACACCGGGTCAGAACCACAGTCAGCAATTAAAGCTGCTTTTTCCTAATGGGACCCCCCTGTTCTGCTCCGGGGGGCCCTTTCCACAGCTCTAAATGTTGTGCGGGTCAGAACCAGAACCGGGTCAGACGTACAAACTTGAGCAGGCAGATGTTCTCCCGCAGCGCTCCCACGCAGCCGGCGAAGCCCAGGATGAACGTGACTCCGCCCACCACCAGAACCAGCCAGACCGGGTCAAAGCCATGCAGCTGGGTCACCCGGGTCAGGTCCAACAGAACCCCCTGCAAACAGAACAAAACGGTCAGTTCTGCTCACTGCAGACGGGTCGCGGTGCCGCGATCCGGTCGCCTCACCTTCTCACTCCACGCCCAGAACCCGATGGCAATGAAGGCGGCTCCGGCCAGCTGCAACAGAACCAGAACCGGAGTCACACTGAGAACTGGACCTGAGAGTACTGACTGAACCAGAACCACTGTTTCCTGGTTGCTCCTTGACAATTTCCTGTGTCATTTCCTGTTGCCAAGAAGCTTCAGCATGTCGCTGACATCACTTCCTGGTTTCTGCGTGGCAACAGGAACCGAGGAGGTTCTGGTTCTGGCGGGTCCAGCGGGTCAGGTGACTCACCCAGAAGATGATGTTGTAGCTGAACATCAGGTACTTGTAGCAGCAGCTGACCTCAGGGTTGTCATAGCGATAGTAGTACATCTGGAGACACACGGCACAAACTGGGTGAACTGGTTTCACTGGGAGACACTGCAGCAGCACCAGCCGGGCCACACTGATCCAAAGCTTCACCAGTACAGAACCAGAACCCGGACTGGTCTTATCCCATCTTTTCTTAGACAACAAATCAAATATGACTCTTCTTGGACTTCCTGTTTTCTGCTGCTGGACTTCCTGTTTCCTGCAAGATGGCGGCTAGTGCAGTCGAGCTTTAAATGCTGAGCTACATTTAAAAGACATTTTATCTCCAGAAGAGCCAGAAAAAGTCTAGATGTATTTCAGTTATTGGTGTGAAATTGTGGAATGAACTGAATGATGAATTTAAGTTATGTCCTTTTTTGGTGAACTTTAAAAGAGCTTTAAGATGTAAAATGATCAAATCTTAATCTACTATTTAGATTTATATATGTATTGTGGGAATATCCTGATAAGTTATAGGTAAAAAAATAGGGTAGGCAAGAATAAGCTTTGCTTCAGCCTATTCCTTTTTTGGTCAATTGTGGGTTATTTATTGTTTATTGTTATTTCGTTGTTGTTTCTGGTGATGTGGAAAGTTTACCAAAATAAAATGAAAATGAATGAATATTATTTTATTTAATAATAATTTCTTATTGATTATTAGGAATGAAGAGGAAGGGTCTGTTTGTTTCTGCCAAAATAAGGGAGCAGATTTTATTTTGTCCAGGAAACAGAATCAGATGGACGTTCAGGAAGCAGTAACAGGTCAGCAGGGGGCGCTGTTCTCCAAGGCCATTCAGAGGAAGCGTCACACTGGTAGATGGATCATTCTACAAGTTATTGATCAGACACAGTAAATATTAATATTTAGGATTTGTTTATGAACTACAGGTAAACCGGCCCAGTCCACACAAGGACAGATAAACATTTGGTGTCTCTAGAGTCTCAGACTTTTGTCTGATTAGTTTGGACGTTGTGGACAATCATAGGACAGATCATTGAAAATTTAACAAACCTTTGCTACAAAATCTAGAATTTCCAAATGAATCCGTGGAGGTCTTCAGCTCCAGCCCTTTGGAGCTGATACTTCCACTTCCTGTTTCCTCATGAAACAGGAAGTGGCCCATATGATGATTATTATGTTACCAGTTTTCCTCTGAGCTCAGCATCATTCACTCAACCTAACCCGTCCAACTGGTTCTGGTCGGGTTCTGGACCAGAGAAAAGAACCTTTAAAGCTCCACTCTGAACCAGCTGACAGGGTTCGGTCCCCGGGTTCAATTCGGGTCAAAGCAGGAAGTTCCAGAACCATGACCCGAGCCTGGGTCATTAGGGCGTACTGTTCCTTTAAAACAGAACCGTAAAACCCAAACTGAGCTGAACTCGGAACCGAGAGGAAATGGATCATGATCCGGTTAAAGAACCTTTCAGGTCAAAGTTCCCTCTAAACTCTGACCTTTAACCCCAGCCCTTTACATGACGGTAACATCCCATAATAACCCGGAAGCGGCGGCAGCCTGGCAGAGCGAAACCGACCCACAACCCGGTTCGAGCAGAACCGAACCGGCTTCCAGCTGGTAGGGTTCTGCTGTAAAGCCTGGTCTGAGCTCGGCCCATTGGTTCTGGTTCTCAGTTTGGACCGAACCGGAAGCAGTTGGAGCTAACGGCTAACGGAGCTCTAAAACCCGAATACAGAAGCGGAACCTGAGCGGAATCATTCTGGATCAGAACCGGTCTCCTCACCTCTCGGATCGATCAATGATCAATAACTCCGCTCTTCTTCCTCTGCTCCGACTCAGTCCTCCTCTTCCGCTCCTGCTCTTCTTCTACGGTTGTTTACCAGCAGGCCGGCTGGCAGTGGCTCTAGCGCCCCCAGCCGGCAGGAAGCGGAAGCTGCAGTGTTGTGCCGGAAAGGCGCGCCCTGTCGCGGGAATCGCTGCCTGTTCATTGATATGAAGCTTATAGTGCCGTTATGTAGAAAATGTTTTTTCATTTTTATCTCTTTATTTCTCCAAGTTAGCAGGAGGGAGGGGCATATTTCACATTATTAGTCTTTTGGATATGAAACTTATGGATCCTCTGCGTTGTGCTGGTTTTATGTGACCCGCTTTGTCTTTAACAAAATATGTTATGAGTTACAGGCTGCAGCTGCACACAAAAGATGGTACATCACAGAAATGATCTTCATAAATCTATAAATACACTGGATGTATTTAGATGCAAAATAAACAGCACACATCTCTCCTGCAGGACACCATGACAATTAAAGACAAAACCAGACAAGGAGAAATAAAACAGTTAAAACAATGACAGAGATTTTAGAGGCGTTTCAGTCAGAGAAGAAAATACAAATAACAAAAAAATAAAACGTCATTTTGTGTAATTACAACAAAATGAAACCAGGTTACCCCAGAGAACAGGTGCGATGCGCGTTCCCGCAACAGGCCATGTTTCTCCGTTCTGACTATCTGAGCTACCTCGTCAGATTTTCCTACCGTAGTACAGATAGATGGCCAGGTCTGTCTGTCGGTGCTACCCGTCTAAAACTGCTACCGTCATGTTTACAAACAGAAACTAGCAGATTGTTGATGATAAATATGTAATTGAGTGACTGAAGTGGAAGCTTAGCAGTTACGCTTAACATAACGACGAAACCAGAAGATCACTTCCTTCATCTGAATATCCTTCATGTTTAAAATGAAAAGCTGCAGGTCAGGGGTCAAACTCCAGTCCTGCAACCTTTAGATGAGCCTCTGCTGCAGCACCAGGACAGAATAATGAGCTCATTAAAGTTCTGGAGAACCGAGCCGCACTGATGGTAATGAAGCCGTTTCATTCCAGTGTTTTGTACCTGCAGGTCGCCAGGGCGTACTGTTCCTTTAAAACTGCTGTGCTGTGGATGAAGCACTCAGGCTTTCACTAGAATATCCTGCCGTTTCAAATTTCTGCATTTACATTCTGACTAGTAAAAATAATAATTCAAGATATCTTCAATTACATTTTGATTAGTCAAAATTCCTTTCAAGATGTCTCCAATGACGTGACTGGATCTGTAATTTGATGAGACTCGTATCTAGAATTACGATTTAAGATATCTTGAACGTAATTATCAATATTACAATTTTAGATATGTGAATTAAGCATGACGTTGAAGCCCCTTTGTGCTGTCCAAACAGTTGCCTGCAGAATTTGATGTTTCCTGCACAAAATTGTCCATAAATGGCAGAAATTAGAAAGAGCTCAGCAATGTTGGAAATGAGGAGAACTTCATAAACTGTGAAACTGCTAATGATATCTGCAAAAAATATCCTGGTTATTCATTCCCAACGAACCGAATGCACTTAAGAACAGCTTTGAAAAGCTAAAACTGCTTTGTCAATCCATTTTCAACATGAAAGTTGAACATTTTCAAACATTTTGTTTGAAAATGTTTGAAATTGTTTTATCAATTTTTCATTGTTTTATTAAACTTTCAAATTGACGCTTTGACTAGACAGAATGCTAATTCAAGATATCAGTTTAATTTAAGATATCTTAAATAGAAAAGCTGAATAATTCAAGGTATCTTAAATTGCTAAAACGTCTCGTCATAAAACAATTTGATATCTGGAATGTAAGGGCAGTTAAACCGAATTTATGTTAAAACGGCTTGCCGTACAGGGAGAGCTTCAGACACAGGAAGTGACGTCAGGTGTGAGCGAAGCTCAGGCAGAGACAGGAAGTAGCTGCTCTGCGGTGACAGGAAGTGAACCGAGATGGCGGCGAAGATGCTGCAGCTGCTGCAGCTGCTGCAGCTACTGCTGCTGCTCTCCACTCTGGGTAAGACTGCAGGCTGGTTCTGGTCGGGCAGAAATGACTCGGGACTGGGTTCTGTTTGGGTCCGTCCTCTGTGGTTCTGAAAGGCACAGCCATCAGGAGAACCAGGAACTGCAAATACAAACAGGTCCGAAACAGACTGTCGGGCCGGCCTGGGTTCTGTTGGTTCTGAAGGTTCTTCTCTTCCAGGTCCGGGTCCAGCAGCTGGCAGCCATCTTGGCTGCCCCATGCCAGGCTCTCCGTGTGACATCAGCAAGAACGCCGCCGCTGTCCAGCAGGCCGTCCTCGGCGCCGCCCACTCCTTCAACAGCCAATCAAACGACGCCTTCCTGTTCAAACCGTCGGCCGTCCTCAGAGCGCAGCGACAGGTACCGCCTACCTGGAGACAGTTGTTGCCATGGTGATATGGGAGGCGGGTCAGAACCTTCAGCAGGTCTGGATTCTGGTGTCTGGATCCAATTGGTTCAAAAGACCTGGAAGTCCAGTTTCTCCAGAACCATCAGAGGAGCATCTACTGGGAGGGAACAAGTGGGCGGGTCTCTGCTCCCTGATTGGTCAGAAACACAACTAAAACACATCACGACTCCCAGCCTGAAACCTCGGAGTAGTGATGACCTCTGACCTCTGACCCTCACAAAGTCGGCCTTCTGTCACCTGCAGAGCGTCTGGAGGTCTGATGTGTCAGTGGCATCGATTCCTGCAGCTGCTGCTGGAGTTCTGACCAGAACCAGAACCGGAACCAGAACCAGGAGGATGGAGCACATGGACCCGGCTGGTTCTGCAGTCCCTCACTGGCTCCCTGCAGCTCAGAGACTTTAAAACTGTTAGTTTATGGATCACCGAGCGGCTCAGCAACACATTAAAGATCTGCTGTCGTCATAGCAACCTTTCAGACCATCAGGTTCTGGTTCTGGTTCTGCATCAGAACCAAATGAGGAGAAGCATTCAGCTTCTATGCACCACAGATCTGGAACAAACTTCCAGAAACTGTAAAACAGCCGAAACCCTGAGATCCTTTAAGTCCAGACTGAAAGGTTGGTTTTATTGGAAACGTAATCAATAATCAATAATGAATAATGAATAATGAATAATGAATTTATCGACAGCTCTTGACTTAATGTCATGTTAGATTGTTGATTCATGACTTTGTGTTTTTATTATGTAAAGCTCTTTACAGGCTTTGCTGCTGAAATGTGCTGCACAGATCAAATTGATCTGATTGGTCGGCCCGGTCAGGAGGAACTGGATCAGAACCAGAACAGACGGAGGCGGGACAGTTAAACCAACAGTAGTTTATTAGAAGCTCAGGTCTGTGGTGATTGGACAGACCAATCAGCCAATCAGAGAAGGGAACCAGAACAGAACCAGAACCTTTCTCACAAGAAACAATACCTCCTTTCAAAATAAAAGCACGTTCAGATTCAGTCTGAAGTGTGAGAACCAGAACCAGGTTCTGCTGAGCCTAGAACCTGAAGCAGACCTGTTCAAGTAGTTCTGGTCTGGACACGGGCCCGGTTCCAGATCGGAGCAGAACCTAACGGACCCGCTCTGTGTTCCAGGTGGTCAGAGGGATCCGGTACATCGTGGACTTCCAGATCTCCAGGACGGTTTGTCCCAAACGGAACCTGACCTCGGACCTGGACCGGTGCCACCTCCAGCCTCCGGGCCGGCTGGCCCAGGTGAGTCTGGATCTGAGTCGCAGGAGGACCCGATGGTTCTGGAGGTTCTGACCGACCCGTCTCTGTCCAGACCTTCCGGTGTCACCTGGATCTGTGTCTGACCCCCTGGAAGCCTGGGCGGGAAACCCTGGAGCTGCAGTGCAGATCGCACCAACAGGAACCGGTTCTGATCCAGACCGGTTCTGATCAGGATCCGGTTCTGTTTAAATGATGAGTCAATAAAGAGTTGCAGCAGATCCAGAACCGGTTCTTCTATTCTACAGAACATCCAGAGTTCAGTAGGTCTACAGGTTGGTTTAGACGAAACCGGGCCGAACCGGAACCAAGTTCACAAATCACGATTAGCTCGCCTGCTTTCACTTTTTCGCAAGTTTTAGAACTAGGACTGGTCTAGAACCAGGGATCGGACCGGGTCCGGGTATGGGACCAGAACCGGGTCAGGGTATGGGACCAGAACCGGGTCCAGATACGGGGGGGAAAAAAACAGAACCGGGGTCTGACATGAAATGATGGAGCAACAGAACCAGAACCGGGCCCAACTGGACCCTCAGCTTCCAACAGCTGCTATTAAAGTCCCCAAGTTCTGATCCAAAAGGACCGGGTCATCAGAACCAGCAGGGTGGGAAGCCGGACCCAGTTCCGACCCAGTTCTATGGTCACTGCAGGTCCAGCACGGCGATGTACGGCGAGCGGAAGGATCCGATGTAGAGTTTCCCATGATGCTCGTGGGCCTCGCTGACGTAGGCGGCCACCAGGCCGTTGGGGTCGTGGAAGCTCCGCCTACAGACGCCGCCATCTTGGATCTCGGCCACCAGGCTGTAGCGAGGGACGGCCTTCATGAGGAAGTCCTGGCTGAACAGCTGCAGGGTGGAAACCGAGACGTGGAGGACAACATGACCTTTGACCTGGAGAACTGCTGCTGCCTGAGGCTGCGTTTACCCAGAGCGCTACCCTACCCTAACCCCATCTTTACTGCCGCAAACAGATCGCTACGGCGGCCATCTTTACTGCCGCAAACAGAGCGCTACGGCGGCCATCTTTACTGCCGCAAACAGATCGCTACGGCGGCCATCTTTACTGCCGCAAACAGAGCGCTACGGCGGCCATCTTTACTGCAGTGCTGGGCGGCGGCTACGTTCCTCTTTGGTCACACAGACCTCACGTTGTAGTCGGGTTTAATCAGCAGCACAATCAAGATCTGCTGGGTGAACGCAGCCTTTGACTGGGATGTCTCCAGCATTCTCATTAGCTTCTCATCCAACAGGTCAGAGGTCACATAAAACTGACCCATTTACCTTAAAGATGAGCTTTTTGACCCAGGGTCTCTGGGACAGGAAGTCCAACATGGAGAAGCCGGGGTTGGGCCGGACCGCCGCCATGGAGACCCAGTACCCTCCGGAAGAGCTGGGCCGGATGTTGTCCGGGAAACCAGGCAGGTTGTCCACAAACGTGTCCATGCCCCCCTTGTTGAGGCCCGCCACATGGACCCTGGATGGAGAAGATCCGGTCAGGGAGGACACCACCCCTGGACCGGGGTGGTCCTGGGTCAACGTCGGGCTCACCTGCGGATCCGGGCCATGGTGGTCTCGGCCACCAGAACCGACTCCTGGTCCGGCAGCAGCTGGATGCCGTTGGGGAAGCGCAGGTTCTCCATGACGACTGTCAGTTCTCGTGTCTCCGTGTCGTACTCCAGCACTCTGAGGCGGAGAGGAGGACAGGCTTTTATTCTGAAGGGTACCAGCAGCTGACCTTTGACCCAGGCGGCGGGTCGTACCGTCCGTCCGCCGTGGCCTCCATGATGAGGTGCAGGTAGTCCCGGCGCTGCCACCTGCTGCTGGAATCGGTGAAGTACAGCTTCCTGCCGTCCTGGGTCACCGCCACATCATTGATGAATGACAGCTTCCTGCCCCCGACCTTTTGCCCCCCCGCCACCAGCCGGGTCGCCTCACCTGCAGGGAGACGCGTCATCAGCATGACCTGGAGGCAAGAGGAGGGGAAGGTCCATCACGGCTCACCTGTGGCAGGGTCGACCTCGAACACACCTAGGTAGGCGTCGGCTACAAACAGCGTCCCGTTAGGCCCCACACTGATGCCCAGGGGCCGCCCACAGGTGGGCTCGTCCTCCCTGGCGCCTGCAGAGGGTCAGAGGGTCAGTCTGGAGCCAATCAGATTTGTTTTGGCACTTTTAGTCTATCAAGTTTATTCAGTTCATACTGAACCAGGCTAACAGCTAGCAACCTATTAGCTTCGTTCAATATGTTAATTGAGGCTAACATCTAGCTTGGCTCAACCTGCTAATTGAGGCTAACAATAGCCTCAATTAGCCGGTTAGCTCAACATACACATTCAGGCTAACCCTTCAGCCTAGTTCAACATGGTTCAGCAGTTCTCTTCACATCAGTCCTATGGAGTCAGTCAGAACCAGTCAGAACCAGTCAGAACCAGTTCTCAGACCCAGCTTCACCCAATTTGAGCCTCTCACCACACGGTGGCCTGCCGAGCGTTGCCAAGGTAACGATTCTCTGTCCAATCAGCTTGAGGATTTTGCCGTCAGCTGTTCCAGTGAAGAAAACATCTGTGGACAGAAAAACAGACTGGTTCTGGTTCTGGTTCTGGTCATGAACCAGAAGTGAAGCAGCTGACCTCCCATGTTGACGATGGACTCTGGACCCAGAAGTTGGTCCTCGTAGAGCCGCCGGGCCTCCCGGAGCCGCAGGTTGGGCTCCCAGCAGCCCTTCATCTGGGGCGGCTCCTTCAAGCTGCAGCCAGCAGGGGGCGCCACAGGTCGCCATGGAAACAAGGGGATGGGAGAGAGATGGAAGGGAGTTAAAGAGGGTTTGGTCTGGTTCTGACCCGATCCAGACTGACTCACCTGAAGGCCTCTGGCTGAATGGGAGACTCCAGGATGAGGAAGATGATGAGAAGAAGAAGAATCAAGAAACCGCCCAGAGACAGCAGAGTGACCCGGAACACCTTCCCACTGTAGGAGCTGGACAGGTGGACAGGTGGACAGGTGGAGGACAGGTGGGTTAACACATAGACATCAGAGAAACTCGTCCCATAAACTGCAGCAACATAAACAGTTTCTGTGACTCTATTAAAAGTCAACAGACAGAAAGATGTTGAGTTTGGTCTCAGGGGCCCAAACGTTTTTATTGAGGGTCAAATCCAGAAAAACAAACAAAGAGCCACGAGACACTAGAGGTGACAGATGTGCCTCAAACAGGTGGAGCTTTAGGTGGAGCTTTAGGTGGAGCTTTAGGTGGAGCTTTAGAGGTTTAAGGTGGAGCTTTAGAGGAGCTTTAGGTGGAGCTTTAGGAGGAGCTTTAGATGGATCTTTAGGTGGAGCTTTAGGTGGAGCTTTAGGTGGAGCTTTAGGCGGCTTCCTGTGCGCATACAGCTGTTCTGTTCCTAGTTCTTGTTCAGTGGATCCAGATGATGCGTAAGATCAACTAAAAATGCCACAGAGGGTCACGTAGTTCATGATTCATGAACAATGAAAAGCACTCTTCTCTTTTCAAACTGGTGGATTTGTGATCTCAGAGAATAAAAGCGCTGCAGCAGCACATCAGAGTGGTAGAGTACATCCCCGGATTCAACGTCCACGTCAGATTGGAGAGCTTGGAAATCTTTGTGGGTCATTCCTCTTTCTTGAATGATGTTGACAGTTTTAATAAGAGTTCATCACATCGCTCAGCTGCACAGTCTTGGCACACAGCGCTTCTTGGTGGATTATACAGTTCATCCTTACAGCCTCACCTCCGCTCCCTTTTACCCCAACCCCAACCCTAACTCTTTGCCCACATCAACGATGCCATTCCTTTGCGCTCGCCCATCATGACCGGAGCTCCATCTGTTGTTACTTCGCAGAGCCTGTCCCATTTAGGCCGCATCTTTTCAACTGACACAGCTTCAAAATGATCTTTTCCTGTCGTTGTGCCTTTTAGGCTCATAGTATCAAGCAGCTCCTCCGTACAGTAAAAATGATCATCGACTCCCCGCAAACAAATGAACAGTTGCGCAGTGTCTGTGGCGTCTGTGCTCTCATCGCATGCTATCGAGTAAAACTCAAAAGCACAAGCTTTGTCTCTCAGCTGAAGTTTCAGGGAAGCTGACAAGTCCTCAATTCTCCGCACGACTGGATTTCTGAATGAGCTCACATTGTTGAAATTAGACACTGTTGTTGGACACATTATGTGGCCTTTGTGACTTTGATGAGGCACTGCTTTATGAATTCACTGTCTGAAAACGGTTTGTTGTGCTGGACAATAAGTTTAGCGACTTCATAACTTGCTGTTGTGCCGTTTTCTTGTATTTTATTAGCACAGAAAACCTCCTGCTGAGCTAACAGGCTAGCTGCCATTTATTGAGCTAACAGGCTAGCTGCCATTTATTGAGCTAACAGGCTAGCTGCCATTTGCTGAGCTAACAGGCTAGCTGCCATTTGCTGAGCTAACAGGCTAGCTGCCATTTGCTGAGCTAACAGGCTAGTGCCATTTATTGAGCTAACAGGCTAGCTGCCATTTGCTGAGCTAACAGGCTAGCTGCCATTTGCTGAGCTAACAGGCTAGTGCCATTTGCTGAGCTAACAGGCTAGCTGCCATTTGCTTGACTTTCTGTGTTTCCAGTGTGCGATGTGTTGCTCTATGTTTGGTCTCATTATACTCTTTCATCACAGCAACATCTTCATTGCAAATTTTCCGTTGATTTCTTACTCATCTTCCCACCATGTTTGAAATCTCCTACACTCACTTGCTATTTTGCGTTTTTTTGTTGAGCCATTTCTGGTGACTCATGGTATAGGTTTTCACTTCATTCAGTTTCTGTGGCTGGCTCCATCTAGAGTTGAAACTGAGAAGTGTAACAGAGTTGAACTCAAGCTTTTTGTGCGGGCCATATTCAATTCTATTTTCAGAATTTAAACCAATAAAAACTGGTCTATGGGCCGCAGTTTGGACACCCCTGTGCTAAAGCCACATTAGCAGCATTGAATTAAATCTCTGTTTGTTGCTGATCTCTGCAGTGCAGCAGGTTGAACTCATCCTGCAGGGCCGGTCCAAGGCTGCATGAGGCCCGGGGCAGAATCTGACCTATGGGCCCCTCTTGCTGCTAAAACCTCAGAACCTCTAACAGCTTCTGTTGGATTTAATCTGGGAGATTAAAGTAGATTAACTGGCCAACATAAAAACTATCAGTTATAATTACAGTTTATTCATTTATATTTGTCAACAAACAGCTCAAACTCAAAGATCAAACTCACAGCATCAGATTGTTGCTATGGTAACAAAACAATCTAATTATGAATATTGTTCTTTGACCTTTTATAAAGTAAACTTGCCAGCTCCTTAAAAGTAAATTTAAATGTTAAACAATTTAAAATCTTTTAGTTTATGTTAAAACCATAACATCAAATTTAGCAGCATTGATCATCTCAATAATAAAGGTTCATTTATGTTTCTGTGTTAAAATATGATCATTTAAGGCCCTGAAGCCCTGGGGGCCGGAAGGAGCCGCTGCCTTAATGCTGGATTGAACAAAGTGCAAATAATGGATATTCATGGAAATTTGATTTGTTGTTTCGACCAGTGACGGTTGAAATCGTTTCACTCTCGACGTTTTCCTGTAATACAGAATTACCCAGGAATATGTTTACGTTTCCTGTCAATTTAACATCTTTTACAGCAAAAACCCGCCGGGCTGAGCAGGTCGGCTGGTACCAGTTCACAAGTCCATCTGGTCCTCCTCCAACTGTGCTGGTCTGCAGGACCGACCCAGTTCGACCCAGAGCAGACCGGCCGACCCAGAGCCAGGACTGACCCGACCCGGACCGACCCAGAGCCCGGACCGAGCCGGCGGACCGACCCGACCCGAGAGCGGCCAGACGCGGACCGACCGACCCAGACGCGAGGACTGGCTAGCCAGTCCAGGCCCTGAGCGGACCGACTCAGTCGGACCTGACCCAGAGCCGGACTGACCAGCGACAAAGCCGGCCGACTCGGACTGCCCAGGCTGGGCCGACCCGACCCAGAGCGCTGACCCAGAGCCGGACTGACCCGTCCAGCAGGACCCGACCCAGACCCGGGACGACCCAGGCTGGAACTCGACCCAGAGACCGATGACGGACCCAGGACTGGACTCAAACAGGACCGACCCGCCCGAGAGCAGAGACCGACCGAGCGACCCAGAGGACCGACTCAGACCCAGAGCCGGACCGACCCGACTCCAGAGCCGGACCGACCGGACGACTCGAGCTCGGATCGAGCCGACCAGAGCTGGATCCCAGAGTCGGATCGGGTCAGATCTTTTTTTATAAAAACCGAAGAATCTATAAAAGCTTCATAAACACAGAAAGACAGAGAACAACATCAGATTATTGATTATTGATCAATCTTTCATGATCAGGCTTCCATTGAAACTCCAACAGCTGCTTTCAGTCTGGATTGAAAGGATCTCAGGGTTTCGGCTGTTTTACAGTTTCTGGAAGTTTGTTCCAGATCTGTGGTGCATAGAAGCTGAACGCTGCTTCTCCTCGTTTGGGTCTGGAAGGTTGCTATGACAACAGCAAATCTTTACCATATTGTGGCGCAGAAACGCTCAGCGATTCATAAACTGACTTAAAGTCCCTGAACGACAGAGAGCCAGAGGAGCAGATGGAGTTACACATGTTAGTCTTAACATGTTACTGTTTTATTACATGTTACTGTTTAATATTTACAGTTTTATAACATGTTAGTTTATAACATGTTAGTTTATAACATGTTAGTTTTATAACATGTTAGTTTATAACATGTTAGTTTATAACATGTTAGTTTATAACATGTTAGTTAATAAATTTTTTTCTGTTAATAAGGCAAAAAATTTTTTACACAAAGTTATAATTAATGTGAATCTTCTGTTAAAATTATTTGGAGACTCAGAATCAGCGGTTCTGGTCCACATTCAGTCAGCCCGGTTCCGGTCCGCAGTATCAGCTGGTATAATTACACCTGAGAGAAATGAAAGAATGAATTCATGAACTTGTTTCAGTTCAGGGTTGGTACCAGGACCAGAACCAGAACCAGGACCAGAACCAGAACCAGGAGGATGCCTGTCTTCTGGCTGTGGTTCCTCCTGGTTTTGGTACCAGCTTCTAATCACTGGGTCAATTTTTGTCTTCAAGGTTCTGGAGCTGCAACCAGAACTTCTACTGGCGCGACGGTTCAGAACAAGAACCTGGAGAACTTGTTCGGAACCGGACCAGACTGCTCTGATCCAACGGGTCAAGCATGAAGCTGTCAGGTCCATCAGAACCTTCTGGGTGGTTCTGAATCGCTCCACACCCATCACATAATCCGGGTTAAACCGGATGTGAGGCAGTTCCGGTCTGCTTCCCTCTGATTGG
This sequence comes from Poeciliopsis turneri, assembly GCA_922788865.1. NCBI lineage: Eukaryota > Metazoa > Chordata > Actinopteri > Cyprinodontiformes > Poeciliidae > Poeciliopsis > Poeciliopsis turneri. The sequence goes on along the minus strand of CAKLNU010000738.1, from coordinate 665,916 downwards.
CTCCTTCTCTTGGACCAGAATCCACAGAGCCGGAACCGCAGAGTCGGGTGATCCAGAACCTCTCGAACCCCCAGCACAGAGCCGAACCGCGTATCCAGGTGAGGTTCGGGTCTCACCTGCCTCCTTTGTGCCTCCGCTCCGGAAGTTCCTCTGTGATCACGTGAGCTCGGTGCAGCCGCCGGAAACGGACTCCGGCAGACTCGTTCATGTTCGGCTGGGCTCGGTTCGGTTCCAGTCAGAGCAGACCTGGACGGGCGGTTCTGCGGGTGTTTTGCTGGGCTCCTTCTTCTGCTGCTGTGGTGAAAGAGGAGGATCGGATTTACCGCCCCCAGCGGCTCAGGAGGGAACTACAGCTGAAAATACGAAGCTTCTCGCGAGGTTTCGGGCTTTTCTCACTGTGGCAGCTGACCCTGTTCTGACGATCTGAGCTACCCCGTCAGATTTCCCTACCGCAGCATTTAGAAAACCAGGTCTGTCTGTCCGTGCTACCCGTCTAAAGCTGCTACCGTCATGTTTACAAACAAACTACAGCGGCTTGTTAATGTTCAATATATTGGATTATTGAGTGACTGAAGTGGAAGCTTAGCAGTTCTGGTTAGCTTAGCATTGAACAATTCATATGATGATGAAACCAGAAGCAGATCTGAATATCCTACCGTTTGAAATGAAAAGCTGCAGATGCAGCGCTGATCCTTTCCTAGAATATCTACCTGTTCATATCTGCAATACAGAGGCTTTTGTTAGAATAAAACAGGATCAGATGGAAACAGGTTTTATTGGAATTACATTAAAGACTAATCCAGATCACTGTAACTGTTTTTGTGCATTAATCTGTTTGAGCGACTTTATGAAATGCAGCCACAACGTGTCACTGAAATGATGGGATATGATTCATATGCACTGATATTACAGGCCTTTACAGCTTCACATCGTATCGCTAACATCTGTTCAGCAAGTTTAGTGATAAAGAGTGGAATTAAACTAAACTATTTTAAAGTATAGGGACAAAAAACCAGAACATATTTAGTCCTGATGAACCATCAAATAATAACTTGACCAAACTAAAGCCATAATTCTGTTTCCAAGCTGCTAGTAATCCAGCAGCTTAATGAAAGCTGCTACAAAATAAATTAAAGTTTATGATACAATGAGATAAAACACCTGAAACTTCCACAGGTAGGAGAAAAAATCTGCTGAGTCAGCAGAATGTGACGTAGCGTAAGGTAGGACGGGTTGACAGGTAGCCCAGTTAAACAACACCTGCTCAATGATTTATTACAGTATCAGTCAACAACAATATTGACCCGTTACATTATCAGTTATTCAGAAACAATCAGAGAAACAAACTCGGCTGCAGTTCCATCACCATAGCTACCAAGAAACCTGCCAAAATAAAAGCACATCATCTCCACAGTTGTTGAACTAAGCTGGAGTAACTTTAGTCGATATTTAGTCCACGGTGGTCCAGTCAGACCCGGTTCTGTCGGAACATCCGGACCTCCTGCTGGTTCTCAAACTGAAGTCGGCTTCTGATTCGCTAAAGGGAGATTCCACCTAGTTTTTAAAACTCTTGATCGGCTTTAATCTGCTGAAATAGAGACTGTGATGTTATTACTGTAATATCTGGAATAATGTGAATATTTTATCAGAATAAATCACTTTTTACTCACATCTGGATGGAACAGGATCACTGGTTAAACATGTATAACGATGAAGGGAATCTTATAATAAATTGAATTTATCCTCTACCAATGTGTCATTACTAATCATCAATCAATAAAGGTTATTGATTGCAGATGTTGTCACCAACAGAAATGCTCCAATTCAACGATCAGTTGAGCAGAGGAAGCTCTTCCCTCCATCAGTTTGTTTCACTTTTACGATGAGGAAACGTTTCACATGGAGACGATTCCTCCGACACGTTCGTGTGGAAACAGCCAGAAATTCTGCAAAGAACCAGGAAATCAATCTCCTTTGTTGAAAGATCGTTTTCAACCACGTTTTGGACAAAGAGACATTTAATAAACTGCAGCTGCTCCTCAGTTACAAATCAGACGGAAACAACAACATCGGATATTAAAATATCAAAAATCCCCAATAAGGAAGAAAGATATTCTGGACAAGTTCAGGGTTCACGACCTTTCTGCTAGACAAACTACGTCTCCCCGTCACCTCTGACCTTTGTGCTGTTGCTGATGACCAAGATGATGAAGATGATGATGGGTCAGTAGTGGTTTTTATTACTATTATCATAAATTCAAACAAACTCGCCCTTCCCCGGTGGACGTAACCATGGTAACCGCTAGTCACCATGGTGACTAATTGGTCAGACCGACTGCCGGCTGCTGAAGAACGTGTCCAGAACCCCCTCCAGCTGTTCCTCGCTGTAGTCCACCACCAGGAAGCGCCGCCCATCCGCCGCCCCTCGGATCATGGCCGACAGCACTGCGGAGGCAGGAAGTTAACAATCTGATGACCAATCACATCAACCTGCACAGGAAGTGACCTCACCTCGTCCTGACGACGGCCGGAACAAACACAGCACCTTCTTGTCCTCCATGTCCAAGGCCCGGCCCAACTCGTAGCCGACGCCCAGGGACGGCTGCGTCACCTCGGCAACCACCACTGAGACACACAGGGGTAAGAGGTGAGCGGCCCAACCCTCTGGGACTGACGCTACGATCGGGTCTTACCGTCAGACTGCTGCAGCCAGGCCAGGTCTCGGTCATGGATGGCTCTGTCGCCCCCTGCTGGAACTCTCTCTCCTGACCAATCAGAGCACAGCTGGTCATTGACATCACATGACCAAGAACCAATCAGCAGCAGCGATGCAATTCATTGATCCTGAACAAATTTATTCATGAACTAATGAACTGTGTGGCCATTTGGTCCCAAACATCCCAAGCAGCTCTAGCTTGAAAGAGAAGATTTCAAAATAAAAGCTGATTTCTAGACACGTGCCCACCAGTATGGCCACCTTGTTTCCTTCCTGTTCCTGCATCTGTTAGCGGACAGTAACTCTGCAGCAGCAGCTGGTTGTTAGCAGCTTTGAACATTATTTTGCAAATCGTGAGCATGGAGTCCTCTCAGTGACCTGCTGCTTGGCGTTGAGTCTGGAACATCGCTGGTCTGGAAAACGACGCTGCCAAGCCCAGAATCTGAAAAGGGGACGTAATGTTTTGCTACTAATGGTCAACGCTACGACAGCAAGATCAGATCCAAGGGAATCACAGGATGGTTTGACGTCCAGAACTCTAACGTGTCCGTGGGTCACAGCCTGATGCTGCAGCCTGATGCTGCAGCCTGATGCTGCAGCTCCACCTGACAGCCACAATATGAAGCCGCTGCGTGTTTCACTTCAGTTCACTCAGAAACAAGCGACCCAAACATCGACTTCCTGACAGACGATCAGTGAAGCAGCTGTTTAAAGAAGCTACCAGCCACACTGACAGAAACCAAACTGTTTCTGGGTTTGAATCCAGACAGATGGAGATATGTGACACATCCGAACGTCGGCGCTTGTATTCAAGCCAAAACGTCTAGAAACTGGATAAGAAATGTGGTTCCTGCTCATCCTGCGTCGCAGCAGTCTGGGTCAGTGGAATCAAACGAGACCCAGTAATGGCGCCGCAGGGTGACGTCACTAGTTTGGCTAATGGCCACCGTAGCTTAGCTAATGGCCGGTGTAGCCGCTAATGGCCGCCGTAGCTTAGCTAATGGCCGGCGTAGCGGTCCCGTCCTGCCAGGAGCCTCATGGTCGCTCTGCTCCCGACTGGCCTCTCTTGTTCGAAGGGCTGCGGTTTGTGAGCGCTCGGCAGAACCAGGCAGGAAAAGCAACAACGTTATTGTGATCATTCTTCACAGGAATGTTGGTGGATTTTGTGATTGTTGAGCAAATCTACACTCTTTCTGGAAACGACAAAATGTTAGGAGTTGCATCACCAAGGCAAAGACTTCATCGATGAACTAGAACATTTCTGAAGACGTTCCAAAGTGGGCCGGTCGGGTGGAACCCAGCGTTATGATGCTAACATTTAGCATCAACACTAAGCTTAGCTAAAATCCTATCAATAGCAAGTTGACCGATGAGCACTGACTCCATTCGGCAGGTTTAAACTAGAGTGTAAGCTAACATGAGCCAAAATGCTAATTTTAGCTTAAATGCTGTCACTAGCATGTTGTGTTACATTGACTTTCTCCATTCAGTGTGCTGAACACGGCTAATGCATAAAACACAGCTAAATGCTGACTTTGGGGAGAAGGGGGGTGCTAGCAGAGTTTTGCTCCCCAGAGCGCTAGCTCTGTAATGTTGTGCTAACGTAGAACAATAGGTGCTTCCAGGCATTGCTATGCAGGCCCCAGTTTGACCAGCTGATGTTTGACCAGCTGATGTTTGACCAGCTGATGTTTGACCAGCTGATTTTTGACCAGCTAATGTTTGACCAGCTGATGTTTGACCAGCTGATGTTTGACCAGCTGATGTTTGACCATCTTTGTAACTCTCGGGGTGTTTAGTAGCTGCTATTAATCAGGATCTGCTGATTCTTTGAGTCAGACTGTTTGGCTCTAAATCTCCGTCTTGGCTCCAGCATCAGCGCCTTCCTCTTCCTCACAGTATCAGAGGCTCCGACCCGCCTGGTTCCGGTCCATCAAAAAGTCAAGTGCGCATGCGCGTCCCACCTGAGTCGCTGAGCTCGGCGCAGGCCACGTGTTCAGTGAGCACGAGCCCGAATCTGCTCAGCTCGTTCACGATCCTCCGGTAGAGCAGCTGGTCCGACCTGCCGCCCCGGATGCTGCCGCAGAAATAGATCTTCATGCTGGACCGGGCTCCAACCGAACCGAACCGCTTCTGGTGTTGGCTGTCTGAGCCGAGGTTCCACTTCCGGCCTCTTCCCGCGCGGAGCTCTCACTGTTTCCGCTTCCGCTTAAAAGGGTTATTTCCGGTTCCTGTGGCGACACAGACGCAGCCGAGGATCATCGATATCCATCAGTATTGATCATTGATCAGCCTCTCGAGTTTTCTGTTTTGATTGCCCTTGCCAAAATAAAAGACCTTTGACCTTCAAAAACACCTTGCAGGTGTAACAGAGAGCAAAGTGTGTATATGTCTGTGTGAATTTTGCCCAAAATAATGAAAGTTGTTTGTTTTTGATGAGATTTTTGAGTAATGCCATGTTTTGGAGCCACCTAGTGGTGTGATAACGGACTGCATGTGACGGGTCCCTAACCCTATTCTCTCTCGCGGCTTCCCCCACCAGAGTGCTGGTGGAGGTCGGTGCGAGAGACGCAGCTCTTCATTATTTTTCTGGTTCAGTACTTAACAAAATACTATAATAACAATTGACATCTACAAATATAATTTATGAAGTTTTGTCGTGGTTGGGTGGGAAAAATCTGACCCTATGTGTGAGAGCTGCGTCAGTTGGTGTTCCTGGCTGACCAAACAGTCATGATGCTAACTGTATCTTTTGTTTTTCAGCTGAGGGACCACTCACTGGCAGTCACGTCTTGAAGATTTGTCTCTTTTTTTTATCACTCTAGAGAAAGTTACACAGGACTGAACACGAGTTTAATGACGCAGCAACAAAATGAAGTTTCACCAAGTCAGTGACATTTACTGTGGAGAGCAGAAGGTACCTGAACTCACCTGAGTGGGAGGAGCTAAAGGGAGGCGGGAGCTTGCGGGGGCGGAGCTTACCATTCGGGGGCGGAGCTTATGGGACCCGCTGCTGATAGTGAGGGGACTGATAACACCAGGCACAAGATGGCAGAGAGTAATGATCAGTATTGATCATTATTGATCAATACTGATCAGTATTGATCAGTACCCCATACTCCAGGAGAATCCCCCGCTTCGCCCGCCGGTACCATCAGCTAGATGGGTACCGGCGGGTATCAACATTACTTTGTATTTCTAAATCTGCCTCCATGCAGTTGCTCTGCTGTAATCGATTTACTGGTTTGAATAGTTCGATAACAGAACAAATTGCCAAGCATGGCTTTGACTGAAGTGATCCAGGACCCCTGCTGGGTTCATGCAGCTTCGTTTGGCTTTCAGCTCACTGACCTTTAACCTCTAGGAACCGTTTTGGAGCCGAAGCCGGTCCTGATCTAGGGCAGCAGCCTGCTGCAGCGCCACCTGGTGGCTGACTCACTGGGTTCTGCTGAGAAACGACAAAGTGGCAGCGCAGCGTCTCTGGGAAACGCAGCGGATCGCAGCAGACAGCGTTCCAACTCCCTACAGCTGAATCCTTCACGCCTCAGTCTGACCTGTTGGGGTCAGCTGGGGTCAGCAGGGAACCATCAGTTTGTTTGTTATGGTAGGCTGCGTCACCTGCTGGCAGAAATACAGAACTGCACCTGTTGCCAGTTCAGAACCAGTTCAGAACCAATAGATGGGAATCAGATCTTTATTAACATGTTGAACACACTGACATGTTTCAGTTTCTGTGAAGGTCAGACAAACTGAGATTTCCCAGAGTTTCTAACTGACTCAAACGCAACATCTGACCGTCTGTAATAAACAACAATGATAAAAACAATAACAATAATAAAGACGCTGAAGGAGATGGAGAGCAGGAGAGAGAAACCCGGAGAACCAGAACCAGAGAGAAAGTTCTGCTGATGGAGACCAGGTCCAGAGGGTCCAGGTCCAGAGGGTCCAGGTCCAGAGGGTCCAGGCAGAGCGTCCCTGACCGGATCCTGACTGGGACCTCACTGGGCCCTTCCCAGGCTCCTGGCAGTGGCGTTCAGGGTCACCTGGTGAACGTTTCGGGCCACCCTCTCCATGGCAGCCGGGTCGGGTCCTTCCAGAGAGTCTAGCAGACCTGGAACAGAACCAAGCAGATCATGAGTCGGTTCTGACCCAAATGGGCCGCCCAATCCCGAGAGAACATTTGGATCCGGAGCTGCAGAACCGGACCGCGATTTGTCGACTAAAACCGTCACATGGAGTCTCCACTGGTATAAATGTGGCGAGTTTTTCTATCTGTGATGGTTGAACTGGGTGAACTGGTTCCATCAACCATCCAGTATAAATTGTTTTCATAATAAGGTCTCGGCGTCTAACGGAACCGGTCCGTTCCACTGGGACGAGTCGTCTCAACTAGGCCTGTTACAATAACAGATTTTGCTGGGCGATAAATTGTCTCAAAAATTATTGCGATAAACGATAATATTGTTTGAAGACCTTTTCACATTGATTTAATGGAAATTACGTAATAATACATGTGATTTCCTGCCAAAGATACACTTTACTTTCAAAAGACACTTAACACTGGGACTGATACACAAAATAAATAAAACAACCAAAAATAAAATAGATTCTTAGTCTCCATTAACAATAAATGTACTTGAATAAAAACTAAACAACATAAAGCCAAAGTGGAAATAAATACTGCATTCAACCAAAAGAGTGCAGATTATGAAGTCTGTATATTATATTGGCCTTCAGTAATCATTAGATTTAAATAGAGAGACATCCGACTGCCTGATGCAATAGTTCAAACTACAGGATTTTTTACCCCGAACGACAATCTTAGAACGTTCTTCGTTCTGAGATCGTCACTAGTGTTGTGTGTTAGGGTAGATCGTTGTGCCGCTCCGATCTAAATCAAGGATTTATCCAGACTGGGAGAGTGACGCAGCCTGTTGAATGTGACCGGTAGCCAATCAGAAAGCGCGGATTCCCCTCCTGCTTTCTGAGGGGAAACACAGAGGGAATCCCGAACAGCTGACACGGTGCAACCTGAAGTCCAGCAGACATCGGAAACAACATGAATGTTTATTCAACAGTTCGTGCAAAGAAAATATCAATAACTAGGGGAGGAGTTGGAGCGAAATTTCTACCAGAAAACCCGGTAACTTTTCAGCTGTTCTTCGTTAACGTGACATAAATAGTTATAATGATTTTCATTCAGTCAGACTGACACTAGCTACATGCATTGCAGGTAGATTGTAGTAAGGAATTGATTAATGCCTGGTTTCAAAGTTAGTGAACTGGACTCATTATTTTGTGTCCATTGTTGGACACAACACGGTTTAGATGGAACCGTTATACCGAGGATTTCTGTCGGCTAATGTGTCTCAGGTTTTGATAATTGGCCGACAATCCGCGACATCAGATGGTGCAGCGCGCTGGGCATTACACTAAGGAAGTAAGGAAGGGAGGAAGTGGAGAGAAACGGAGTTGAGCCTTTTTTCATTCAATGTCATCAACAGTAAGAGAAAAATGCAGGAAGAAACAATATAGCCGATAATTAAAATGAGGTCGATAGTTTTAATTTATCGTTCGATTAATTGACTTATCGTTTATCGCAACAGGCCTAGTCTCAACAAACCCAGGAAACCCTTTCACTAAAGTCGAACAAGACGAGACGTGGTCCAATCAGCTCTGTGTTCGGACCCGGTTCTGGTTCTGACCCGGTTCTGACCTTCCAGAATGCGGTGGTAGCTGAAGTGCAGGTACAGCAGGAAGCTCATGTGCAGCAACGCCAGCGAACCGCAGAGCAGCAGCCGCGGCGTCTGGCCCACCGTCCGGGAGAGCAACACCGCCACCTGCAGGACACACAGGGAATGAGGAGCAGGGGCTGATGGGAAACCGGGCTGAGGCAGGGGCTGATGGGAAACGCAGTCCTACCATGCGCAGCGTGGACAGTCCGCCCATCAGCAGCCACAGGCCGTAGAACAGGAAGTGGAAGTGGATGTTGTAGGTGACCAGGAGGACCACGCAGTGCCCGAACAGGCCGTAACCCTGGCGACAGGAGACAGGAAGTGATGTCAGGGGGTCATGGGGAGCTGGGGGGCAGGGGAGGGCAGTACCCACCAGCAGGGAGAGCATTTGCAGCAAGGTGATCTGAGCGTTGACCAGGTAGGCCAAGAAGAAGACGAAGCAGGAAACGCCGAGCCAGTAGCCGAAGCACGTCCCGATGGCCGTCCCCATCAGGGTGCCCTCCACCTGGTGACGGAAGGAGGGACAGGTGAGGACAGGTGAGGACAGGTGAGGACAGGCTGGGGGCAGGCTTACAATGACGGTCCCAGAAGTCTTCATGCCATGCAGCAAGATGGCCACCAGGGTGAAGACCAGCATCAGCGGGCCGTACAGCTCCCCCGCCACCTTCTGCAGAGGAAGCACAGCAGCTCACCTGGAGCTCACCTGGAGAGGGCGGGGCTTACTGCAAGAGGGGCGGAGTTTACCTGGGGGAAGGTAATCATGCGGACGGGTATCATGGACTCCAGCAACCTGGCGAGGGGAAAGGCTAGCTTAGCGTGGGAACAGGAAGCAGCTGACAGGACGCAGGAAGTGGAGTTCTCACCTGCAGCGCACCTGGGCGGGCTCCACGTCGAAGTACGGCCTGAGGATGTCGATGTTGGCGTAGAGGTTGAAGGCTCTGGACGCCTGCCGCTTCCCTGCCTGCCACACCTGGAAGAAACAGAGGGAGGGGGCGGGGCTTATAGCATCCTCTCGTCGCCATAGCAACATTCCAGCTCCCATTCGTCTGCACGCACTCACCTCGTCCGCCACCTGCCGACCCAGCTGACCTTTTAGCCCCTTCACACCAAGGAAGTCGTCAGCGCCGTCGGCGTCGGCGGCCGCCGCCTCCTCGGCCACTTCCTGTTCCTCCCTCATCCTCTGGTGCAGCTCGCCAACGTCCTCGAAACTGGAGCCCGACGTGTCATCCATGTTCTCCATGTCGATGACCGCCGCGCCGCCGCCCTGAGGACGCAGCACAGCCGGTTCTGATACCAAACGGACCGGGTTAGGTCAGGTCCGTTTGAGGCCAGGACATCCAGCTGTTCCCGGTACCAGGTCAATATATTCAGCTGTGCAACCAGAACCAGCAACTCTTCAGTGTTTCACCATTGGACTGAACATGGCGGCGCTGATGACACTTAACGGAAGAACCTGGAAATAAATGTCTGTCCATCTCAGAGCAGGTGGAGGACAAGCGCATGGTGGCGCTAGAGAGCTGGCGGGTGTACTGTGAACCCCATCACTAACAAAACGCGTAGCTGACACTAACGCGTAGCTGATGCTAACGCGTAGCTGATGCTAACACATAGCTGATGCTAACACAATGCTAACCTGAACACAATGCTAACCTGAACACACAGCTATTAAGCGTCTGGCAGAGAGTTCATCCATGCAGCTGCTTTGTTATTAAGGTCCCTGTAGCTTCAGATTGTTGTCCAGCTTAACTTGAACTATGAACTTTTATTCTCTCAAGTTCTTTTTCTAAACTACAGAAAAGTTACTCGAAAATCTGCAGATGCTGATATTCAATATTAACACTGAATATCAGCATTAATATTGATTTTAACAGAATTGTGCCATAAATTTTAATTTGGCAGAATTTTATTTTATCAAATGTTTTATTCGATTAGTCCATTAATCATCAGAATAATCAATCACTAAAATAATACTTACAACAATCCTAATCAGAAAATGAAGTGGGTCTTTCAGAACCAGCAGAGGTCCAGATGTTGGGTCCAGAAACACTTTGATGGTTTCAGACCCGGTTCAGTCCAGCTGAACAAACCTGATCAGAGCCAGCAAGGTTCCCCACCGACCCGCTTTTAGTCTTAGTAGAACCGGGTTTATTTCTGGTTTCAGGCTTAAACTGACCAGAACCGAGGAGAGGTCGGGTCCATTTCTGTGAAATTCAGGCAAAGAAGTTGATGGTCAGGAAAATGGATGTGGATCAAATTCTGGTTCTGTTTCAGTTCAATGAATTGGTTCTGGAGTTGTTGGAATAAATAAAGAATAACTCCAGAACCTTGGGATGGACTGGTTCTGGTGTTATGGGTTAACTGGTGGCGGCAGCTGGCAGATGTTTGTGTGGGCGTGGCTTTTTAGGACCCTTTACTGAACCAGGACGTAAACAAGGCGATGAGCTTGAAAAGCTACCAGATTCTGTAAGACGCCCATTAAGATCTCGGTAATAACTCATTAGAAAGACGTTTATTGGTCTAACATGTTATGTTGCCTTTTTTATTTTACATTAATCTGCAAAATCACCAAAACATGTAGATTTGTCAGAAGTTGTCCTGATTTCTGTGTTGCTTCAGAGGCTGAAACAGATCTCACAGATTAATCCCAGAAAGTCGACATAAATGTTTAAAAAGATCAACTGGAGGATCTCAAAAGGATTAACTACCTGTTACTCATTTTCCCACAAAGGGATGTTTCAGAGTTTTGAAACCTTACAGAAGGATCATGGACTGAAAACGATGATTTCTTCAGGTACCTGCAGGTCACACGTTATTTTAATAGATGATAGTTGAGAGAAAGTGATTCAACTTTCACGGGGTATTTTTATAACCAATTAAACCTGGATGAGACAGCAGAATTATCTCCAAATTATATAACGATACAAGCTATCTAAACATGAGAATCCAGAATACATCAAGAGGAAATGGGAAAAGAAATGAAGGCAACAATCTCAGCAGAAGGCTGGGAGGAAATACGCCGACTGCAGTGGATCTGCACCGGATCAAACGCACGGCGGGAGTTTTGTTCCACGCATTCAGAGCCGATACCAAGGCAACGTGATGCTGCTGCTTATTTATAGAAGTCATGGCTACTGCAGATCTATGTGGCAGTTATTCTCTATTGTTGATATTTTTTCTTATAATTTAACTAAACATCTTTATTCTTTTCATCAAGTGACTCCAACACTCAACCATAAGAGACAGAAACTATTGTCTTATAAACGTTTACATCAGAAACAGTTAAAATCTTCACTCAAACTGAAAGTGTCACCAGTTAATCCAGGTTTGCTTCTTACAGCAAGAGGTGATCAGGATCAATAACAGGATCATTGGATCAGGATCAATAACAGGATATCAGATCTGTTCCCATTTATTGATCAGAAAATGTCAGTCAATATAAAACTGAAGATGTAAATATTGATCAGTTAAATGCTGATATTATCGATTCTTCCAGTTTAGCACAGGCTCCTCCTGAACGTGGTTTATTTTGGTGATATTTCAATATATTCTTCAATATTCCTTCACATATTCATAATTATTATTGTTTTGAAGAGATCAAAGACATTTTCTGATTGTTTATTTGCGTTTGTCGCGTTTTGTTCAGGAAACGAATCAGACACCTAATGTTTCCAAACACCAGCGCTGAGGACCCGTTTGGCTCACTGGTTCATCTTCATGCGGTTTGTTCTGTTTTTAAGTTGAATCCAAACTGGTTCCCAGTGGAGAACAGATCCTGTAGATATGGATCATAATCTGACAGTTTATTATTATCACTTTATCTTGTTTCTCCAACAACATTGGCTGTTAACTTGATGTCATTGAGACGTTATTGCAGGATAACTGATGGACATTACTTGATATTCCTCTATTAGTAAACACGCAGCAACACCATCACTATGTGATTTAAAGTTTATTAAATGTGATGACCTCATAGTTCAGCGTCACTTCCTGTGGGTCGAGTCGCTATAGGATAAAGTTCAGAAACATTTTGGCTGCAGAGCCAGAAACTCACCAGGCTGGAAATGTTCATATCTCACATTACAGGAAGCTGAGAGCCAATGCAATGACTGACTGATCAGTGCTGGTTATACAAGCTTCCACTCAGGTTCACATTCTGCTGCTCATGAGAGGAAATGAATTTATTCTGGTGAACCTGGATGGGATGGTCGTGTTCCTCATTGACCTGGTTCTGATCCAATGCGGGTTTTCGAAGCGCACTGATCGCTGCTCTGTAGAAACTTGTTTTGAAACATAATTTTCACATGTAACATTAAACGTATTTGGTGAAAATGGGACTTATAGTAAAGCTCCGCAAACGGTTTTGTCACATATTTAAGATTTTTCAGCAGGCATCAACGCAGCCACCTACAATTCAGAAACATCTGCGGTGCGCGAAGGTTTCACCCAGTTAATTTATCCAATAGTTAAGCCATAACATCGGGTCAGTGTTCGAACCTGTGATCAGAACCAGAACCTGATGGTAATACCCATCAGAAGCTCCTGACGGGTCGGACCCGTTCCTCCAGTTAGCAGGTTGGCGGGTCGGTTGGTTCAGTCAGCGGAGGCTAACGTTAGCTTAGCCAGCTGGGTTATCTGCTGGCCGGACTGCTAGCAACAGTTAGTTAGCCTCCCGGGAGGCTAACTAGGTTAGTTAACCAGGTTATCCCAGGTTAACTAGTTTAACCTGGAATAACTTAGCTCCGGCGTTCACCTGTTTGACCCACCTGGATGAGCGGGTCGTCGAACCCTCCCCAGGGCTCCGTGCTCCGGCTCCCGGTCCCGGCAGACATCCTCACGCGGCGGCAGCTGCAGCTCCGGGTCCCGGGGTTCGGATAGTCGCTGGTTCTGGTGTCTGTGTACTTCTGGCGTACTCGATCACATCCGCCAATGTTTGTGTTTGTGACGTTTCAAAGCCTCCGTGGACGAAGGAGATATCGCGAGGTTTCCATTCACGATGAGAATTCCGACGCCTTTCTGAGATCCGAGTCAGGCGGCTGAGTTCACCAGAGATTCATTTGACATTTCAGCCCAAAGCGGGAGAAGATGCCGGACTCAGGGAGGGATTTCTCACGATGGCGGATAACAGAAAGTATGACAGTAAAGCGCAGGAAGGAAAAAGAAGAGCGCGACAGAGAGGTGTGCAGAAAATGTCCAAGCAAACGGCGGTGGGATAATCAGTGCTGATCCTGAGCCTCGGGTAAAAACTGATGAGCTGGTGAGGGTTTCTGGGCTGAACAAGAAGCACGAACAGGCACTTTCCTGTTTCTTTTATGTTTGTCCCTTCATTAATGACAGAAGCAGTTTAATTGGTTATTACATACATTATATCTATCATGGTAGTTCAGGACGAGTTCTTTCTAATTCTAAATGAATGTCCTTTTATAAAAAGTAACACAGCACTAATGAAAATGTAAGCGAAAGTAAGTCCTTTTGAGGGAACAATGAGAAAAGAAGAAGAAAAAAATGGAGCCCCTTTTGCTCCATGACCCCAAGTGCCCTTTTGGTCTTTTTCTTAATTTATTTCTGACACATGTACTTCAATTATTATTATTATTATTATTATTATTGTGCAAGAAAAACAACACAATAAGCCCTCCGGTCACATTGTTACCTTTGACCTTTTGCCCGTGACCCACGACGCCTGTCGCACAGTGAGACAAGGCGGCTAACTGCGGAGCTCAAGCTAGCGAACGTCCCAGAGATTACAGAACAGTTTTTGGTGAATTAAAAAAGATCATTTTTGGTGAAAAAGCTGGAGTCGGCTTTCTACTGTCAGAAACGTTGAACGTTGTATCGTTTCTCCTTCAGCACGGAGTGGCGGTTTCAGCAGAGAGGTCATGAAATATAACAAGACAGGCGGAGGAAAATACAGGGCGCTCTCTAAGTCCGCTGTTGTTGTTGTGCTATGAGCTAGCTGCTAGCTAATGACTTTGCTAGCAAAGCAAGACAACTAAAAAGCTTCCCTGTATTGTTAATGACAGCAGTCATTCTTCAGTATTACTTATGCAATAGCGGCACAAAGCCCGTCCAAAACCTATCATCTCCATAATGGATATATCTCCGACTTTCTCATTGTCTTTGGTGAATGATGTACATTGCATTTATTCTAGCGTTAGGTAAATGTATCTCGAACTAGAATAGTACTTAAATAAAAGTCCAACAAGGACATTCATTTAGAATTAGAAAGAACTCGTCCTGAACTACCGTGATAGATATAATGTATGTAATAATCAATCAAACTGCTTCTGTCATTAATGAAGGGGCAAACATAAACTTTTATTTGCACACATCAGAAATCTTTGGTTTTGATTTCAGGCTCTGCCCAGACATCATGTGAGAATCGCAAGCAAAACTTTGAATAGCAAGCAAAGATTTCTGACATGTGCAAATAAGTTTGTTTATCTTGCAAATCATTTTTTTAAGTCATGAGATAAAAATGTGTGATTTCAGTTTAAAAACTGCATGTTTTTCTCCATGTTCTCCTCCAGAGGTCCTCAAAGATTGTTCCTGGTTCCTCCACAGCACACTCACTGAACCGCTGACTCCTGGTTCTGGTCCGGTTCTGGTCCTTCAGTGTTTCTGTGCTGAGTTCAGTCTGAGGAGTTCCCTCCAGTTAGAGATCCAAACGTTAAATCTTTTGTTTATTTGCTGCAGTTCTATGTGTTTTAATGAATAATAAACTGCTGCTCAATTTAAAAACATTTTTCTGTCTCAATAGTTTCATAACATTTACAATAAAATATTTCCATCTTCCTTCTGACATGTTTGAATTAATAGATTTTTTTCTTTAGTTAAATAAATTAAACTTAAAACCAGAAAATGTTATTCAAAAATACGCTATTGACGCCAAAGGGAAATTAAGGATCTGCTGTAGCAGTCTGTGTTACAGCGAATCTGAAGACACTCTATGTTCCCAAGACATTCTGATGAAGACGATGATCAGAGCTGGTCAGGGGTTTCTAGATTTAATAAAGAAACCATCTTATCGTCATCATCATCTCCACAGTCAGAATCAGATCAGAACCGGACTGTGGCCCAGTGGACCAGAGTTCTGGTTCCAGTTAAAATCGGGCTGGAGGAACAGAAAGTCCAGTGATGGTTCTAGTTCTGCTTTTGTACCAGCAGGGGGCAGCTTCACTCTGTTTTCTACTAACGAGCGTTTCCTTCCAGTTATCGCGACATTTGGCTGCTGTCTTTCCGTGACGCAGTGACTTTGGGTCAGCAGCCGGGGTTCCGTTGAGGCGCTCGGCGTTCACCGACCGTTTTTGGGCTGCAGTGACACCGAACCGATTCGGATCATTTATGACCTCCAAGTCCAGACTGCAGAGCAAAGCCGCGCGGTGAGTGAAGCTCCAGAGCGGCTACGATTAGCCGTGAGAGTTTCTGGTGTTTCATAAATGTTTTCTGACTGATTGGAGCTTTTCGGCTCTTCTTTTCGGCTCTTCAGCTCAGTGTTTATGTTCCTTGCGCGGTGGAGACACGTGGCCCGGCCTGAACAAGATCTGCTTTGAAAATAGGCAGGTTTTCTTGTAACTGCTTCACTACTCAGGTTTTTCCCCCCCGGTCTGTCGCATTTTAATCATATTGAATAAAGTTTAATTGTCATCTTGCTGAATGCGAGCTGGTAGATGAGTTTCTCATCTCAGGTTTACGTTAACATGAACACAGTATGTCGTCAGAGTGGCTGTTATGACAGTTAGCAGGTGTAGCTGGTGTGACGGAGGGCAGGAGACAACATGGCGGTCAGTAAGGGGCATAGAGGGGGAACCCCGGGAAGTTCCGGCCTCTCACAGGCCTGCTTTCGCGGCCCTCTTCCAGGGAACTCTCGGTCTGTCCCGAGCCGTCAATCTCCGGCTTTTCCGGGGGCTGAGAGTCCTGAAAAGCGGCTGTTCCAGAGTTAGATACTGCCTCCCGCCGCCCTCATTGGCTGCTGCTCGGCCGCAGCGCAACTTGCTGGTTTGTTTTACCTGTTTCCTGTGTGGCTGTTCCCAGCTGGTTCCGCCCTCCCTCTCAGTGTTTGTGTTGCCTACGTGCTGCTGTACTAACAGTAATGGCGTCCCTTTGAGCTCTCGGTGCGTGAGAGCGTTTAGCGCAGGATATCGCGAGAACAAAGTCGTTCCGTTTTTCTGAGAAGGAAAAATAGGTAAGAGTTTAATCCTGGTTGTTTCCAGAACATTTCTGCTCAGATTAAAGCTCTGCGGTGAAAGCAGAGCGACCCGGTTCCGGTCGGAGGAAGAATTCAGGCCGAACCGGATGGATTGAGAACAGTTTGGCCGAACGGTTGTGCTGCTTCCTGTTGCTATGAAGAACAGTTCAGAACCAGGATCAGTCCGAACAGGGTAAGTTCGGTCACGTCAGCTAGTGTCTGGTGGATCAGCTGGTTCTGTGTGGTTCTGGAGGCCAGTGAGGGATGAAGGTGTTTTGGACCCAGAGGAACCAGATGACACCATCAGGTGATCGGCCATCTTGTTGTTATTTTTGTGTTTACCTGAACATTCAGGCTGCTGCTGAACTTTGACCCGCTGCTGACAGGCTGATCTTCCCCAGAGTAAAGGAAGGTTCTGTACTGAAGTGCCTGGCTTCACATCCTCAGGTTGTGTGTGTGTGTGTGTGTGTGTGTGTGTGTGTGTGTGTGAGAGAGAGAGAGAGAGAGAGAGAGTTGCTGACGTTGGTGTTCTCTCTCTCTGGTATCTGGATGTTTCCTCCAGAACCAGGAGTTCTGTCGGTTCAGCTTGGCTTCCTGCTGACACGTCTCTGATTCTTGGTTCCAGGTGGAAGTTCCTCAGAGAGGTCAGAGGTCAGGTTAGGTGGCAGCTGCAGCAGCCTTGATTATTGATCAGTGGTCAGTTCTGGACCCATTTCTTCTGATTCTAATCAGTCTGTGACCTCCTTCAGTGTCCTGCCTCTGATTGGCTGAAACCACACCACCTACCCCATTTAAACCCTGCTCTCCATAGCAACAGACCAGCTCAGGGGTCAAAGGTCAGCCAGATGCAGAGTGTTTATCAGAAACGGCCTCCAGCTGATCCAGGTTGGCTGCTGATAAGCCCCGCCCAGTCTGGTCCAGTCCAGACGTGGTTTTGGTGGTTCAGTGGGATGACTGGTGTAATCCCCTTTGGGTTGTGGTTCTGACCCGTTGTGACCCGCAGCATAAAGGAGCCATGTTTGCCAACAGCTGAGTCAGAGGAGGCTTTGTTCCAGAACTGGGCCACAGCGCTGACCCGCTTCCTCCCACAACCACAGCATGACCCGAACCCGGCCAGGTGGGAGAGCAGATCAGAACCGGGCCAGCTCAGAGAGGGGTTCTGTTCTGGTCCGGATCAGTCCATTTGGACAGCCCCAGATGTCTTTATCAACATTACACAATTTAATAACAATAAAACTCAGAAACATAAATATTATGAAACTGAACCTGAAACACCATGCTTGACTGGTAACCATGACGACAGGCTGGCCTTTCAATCAGGAACCAGTTCCAGGTAACGACAGTGACGACTACGAAATACACTTTTGCTGGAGCGCCACCAACTGGTCCATTCTTTACCCTGCTGGTCCCAATCAGTGACAAACTGCTTTTTCCAAGAAAATGAAAGAAAGTGAACGAGGGGAGTTCGTTAGAAAACTCCAATTGTATAAAAATCTAAATAATTTACCAAAGAGAAACTGAAAATACCAGCAAAGGCTACCGGACAAGAGGCGCTGCGGCCGGCGGCGCCTCGCATGGACACCGTAGAACGGGTATCTGAGGTCCGACTCGCTGAGCCTCTCTGCCCCTTCCTGTCGGATTGATGTCAAAGAAAGGCAGCTAGTGCTGAGAAAATGGAATAAAAGAACACCGGAGTAGCGTGGAGCAATGTGGCATGATGTCAGGCTTTTTCATCCCTCCAACTGATCGGCGTCAGCCGGCTATCGAAGCTTCTGGAGAAGACTTATAAAAATACTGAGAACATCTGGAATCAAAGTCCAGGCTTCACCCTGAGAGCCTGAAGGGGGCGCTCTCCGCCGCCGACTGCATGTCGGTTCAGGGAGCCGCTGCTGAGCAGCAGAGGAGCAGCAGGATGCAGCGCTGGATCCAACTGTCACCAAACGGTCACCAAACGGTCCGGTCATGATTAGTTAGGCTTGTGATGTTCTGTTGTGGCCAGTCAGATAATTTAACTCCTAATTGTGCAGCTATCCACAGATCATCAGTACCAGCCACTGTTTGAAAGAAAACGTCAGACCCCACTTTGTGCAACTTTTCGGACTTTTCTCCGCCACTCAGGAAGAATGATGTTTCTTGTTCATGTAATTCTGCGTAATAGACTGAGTGAAAGCAGGTTTTTATCAATATTCGCCATGAATTTAGCTGATAAAGCCTCCAGTTGCTGTGAAGCGTTTTGCCACTGGTCGACTCCAGTCGACCTGACAGGATCTGCAGCTCACTGAGCCGCCTGACCTCATCCAGTTCCATCTGAAATAAAGTTGAGCGTGTTTAACTTTGCTAATAGAACAAAGCCGCTCATGTGTAACAGCTGCATCGTCCTTCCTCTGCTGCTGTTCAGGATGTCTCCAGCGGGGGCAGCAGTGAGCAGCATGAAGCTGTGCCAGGAGGCCCAGGACCAGCTGGAGGACGCCATCGGGTCGGTTCTGAAGGCCGAGCAGCAGCTGAGGGACAACGCCAGAGAGGTCAGTGTCCATCCAACCTGGTTCTGAGCCCAGCAGAACCTCTCAGAACCTGACTCACTGCTGCAGGGTCCTGATAAAGTTCTGATCATGACTTTGATCTCAATATTATGAGAAAACTTTCACCTCCCCCCTGCCCAGTTCTGGTCCAATCAGCTGCTAGAACCAGCTCTGAGAACCAGACCAGAACCAGACCAGAACCACCCAGCTGACTGGTGGCTGGAGAAGGGAACACAATTGTTTCTGGACCGGGTCAGCTCCTGCTTCTGGTTCTGTTCTCCAGCCACCCTCGCTCTCCTTCATCTTGCTCATCTTTCTCAGCGCTGACTCAGTCTGGTCGGGTTTGCGGTCCGACCAGAACCAGAACCTCCATGATCCTGTGGCTGAGTCAACTGCTAAACGTGGAGAGAGGGCGGGGTCAGGGCGGGGTCAGCCTGACTATAAGCTTCTCCTCGCAGAGGCTGAGCTCCAGCTGTTGGACCCGTCTGACCAGTCAGAGGTTCTGCTGGCAGGTTCTGGGTTCTGATCGGAGGTTCTGTTCTGTGGACCGACCCGGTTCTTTACGCCCTCAGTTCTGTCCGGGCACCCTGCTGCTGCTGTTTCCACGGTAACGGAGCAGTCGCCCCGGTAACAGTGAGGTCAGCCAATCGGCAGCCGGAGCTTCACCTGCTTCACCTGCTTCACCTGCTTCACCTGCTTCACCTGCTTCACCTGCTTCACCTGCAGGTGCGGTCGGAGCTGCAGAGCTGCCTGAGCCGCCAGCAGGAGGCGCTGCGCTGCAGGGAGGTCTGGCTGCTGGGGCAGATAGAGCTGCTGGAGAGCCTCAAGACAGAGACGCTTCAACACCAGCTGCACCAGCTACACCGGGTAACGCACACACACACACACACACACAGGACCTGGACCTGGACCTGGTTCTTACGCTGTGGTTCTGGTCCTGCAGCTCAGAGGTCAGTTTGAGGTCATCGCCCATCAGCTGCAGAACTCCAACAGCAACAACGACCTGAGCAACCAGCTGACCAGCTGCATGGAGAAGTAGGAACTCACACACACACACACACACACACACAGCCGCCTGGTCCTCCTCTGCCCTCTGATGAACGGAGGTGCGTTTGTTTTCTCCTCCTGGCTGTGCAGGTTGGCCTCTCTGAGCTTGGCCCCTGAGGAAACCCCTGAGATGCGTTTCCATGCCGACTCCCGCTCCCTGAGGCAGGCCATCACCTCGTTCGGCAGCATCGCCTCCCAGGTAACACACCGCTCTGTCAGGTGATTTGTGGAAGAGTTCTGGTTCTGATCCGGCTTGTTCTGGTGCGCAGGCGGAGGAGGGCGTGGCCTCCCGGAGCCCCGCCCCTCCGAGAGCCCAGGTACAGAGCTGCTCACTTGGAGCCAGACACCAGGTGAGTTTGGGTCAGAATGGACTGATTCTGGTCCTGGTTCTGGTCTGACTGGTTCTAGTTCTGTTTGCAGCAGCTGGAGGCGGCGGCTCTGGGTGATTGGCTGCTGGGGAAACGTCCAGCTAGCAGCAGCTCTCTGGTTGGTTACCAGGCCAGTAAGAACCCTCAGGATTGGCTGTTGAAGCAGAAGGACACCAAGGTGAGCAGAGCGCCATCAGCGCCAGAACCTGGTGGTTCTGGTGGACCACCAATCAGCTGACTCCTGTACAGTTTGATCTGTTGGTTCTGGTGGGCGGAGCCTGACCCAGAGTGGTTCTTGTTTGGCAGACTTCCTGTCCCGTCTTGGCCTCCATGGACTTCCTGAAGGGCTGGGGCCAGCTGAGGGACTTGGAGGCGTGGCTCCTGAAGGACCAGAACCAGGACCAGAACCAGAACCAGGTGGGCAGGGAGCGGGCCAGCAGCAGCTGTAGCTCCTCCTTCTCCATTGAGAAGATCGATGAGTCGGAGCTGAGCGAGGAGGAGCTGAGTGACTGGCTGGTGACCCCGCCCACTGTTGCCATGGCGATGAGTGACGACGAGCGCTGGCGCCAAGTCCTGAGGCCCTTCCAGGAGGATTGGGCATCCGGCGACTGGCTGGCCGGCCGCGGCGCCGCCGACTGCTCCTCCTGCCACCAGACCGGCCGCACTCTGGAGATAGAGAACCTGGGCCAGCTGCGGTGCCTGAAGGCCCCGCCCAGCCCCGGCCCTGGCTCCGCCCCCAACCTGGAGCTCTGGCTGCAGCAGGTGGCGCCACTGAGGCAGACCTGCAGGGCCAACGAGACGTGCTCCTCCTACGGCGACTGCGTCTGCGAGGAGAACTGTGGGAAGGAGGCGCTGAGCCGCTGGCTGCTGCAGCAGGAGGGCCGGGACAAGAACGGCGTACCTGCTGTGAAGAACGCCCCGCCCACCGGCTTCCACAGGCAGCAGGAGCAGAAGGTATCAGCCAATCAGGTGAGAGCTGCTGTCGGCCATGGATGGTGGCGGTAACCCTTCTCTGCTGCAGGTTCAGGCCATCCTGGAGGCCTGGCTGCACCCAGGAGCAGCCCAGGAGAACCTGAGGAAGAGCCACGCCTCCCAGAACCAGACCTGCTCCCCGTTCCAGCGCCCCCTACAGGCCGACCTGTGGGTGCTGCCAGGGTCAGCCTCCAGAGGAGCAGCAGGAGGTGCAGCCGAGGAGGAGGAGGACAAGTGGCTGCTGAAGAAGAGGAGCCAGGCTCAGGTAGGTCAGACCGGCTAAGGCTGGTTTGAAACCAGTTCCTTCCAGCCTGGTGAGTTGTACTTCCTGTTTCCTGTCCAGGAGCGTCTGGCTCTTCCTGCCGTCTGTGAGCTTTTCTCCTGCATGAAGATGGGCGGAGACAAGGAAAAATGGCTGCACAGCACTGCTGTCCAGGTGAGTTACCTGCAGCTGATTGGACCGCCTGATTGGCTGGCCTCTAACACCCACTTCCTGTTTCACTCCAGATGTGACCACATGCTAATGAAGAGGATCTTTCTTCTTCTTCTTTCTCTCCTGGAAGTCACTTTATCGCTGATGATGAGCATACAACGCCATCCATCACATGACCGCCTTCTTCCTGTGACATCACTATCCTGAGGCTCCACCCACCGCCCTCGTCCAATCAGTAGACTGGATCGGAGCTGAAACTTGCCACTTTACTTGATATTGATCAGTGATGTCATCAGTCAGTGTAGCCAATCGCTGAATGTTTGAGCTTGTAGCTTTACTTTTAGGTTTAATTTGAATCTTTTATTGTTTCCTCTGCTGACCTCACAGCTGCTGGGAGGAACTCAGTTTCCCAGCATGCTCAGCGAGTCACGTCAGAACTGGTTGGTGCTTTGTCATTTATTTTCTGCAGTAATAAAAAATGCTGACATCACGGTGTGTGTGACATCATTATGAAGCCAGCCAATTAGCATCCTGCATGTGGAAACAGACAATCTGATTGGATGAGGAAAGCCATAAGACCTCTGATTGGTTGGTTCCACTTCCTGGTGCCATGGGTCAGACAGAACCATCTGGGTTTCCTTCTATTTAGAACCAGCCTGCAGATCAACTGGACCTGTTTCTGCTTGTTCTGGATATGAATTGGACCTGTAAAGTTTCCAGATGGTTCTGCTGCTGTGACCCAGTTCTGGATGATCAGAATGAAACCAGAACTCTTGAAGATCCTCAGGAGTTCCAATCAAGATGAGCTCTGGAGGTTCTGGAGGCCCGGTTCAGGTTCTGGCCCGGCTCCACCCTGAAACTGATAAACTTCCTGGTTAGCAGACGCTCTGGCCACGCCCACCAGAAGGACGCTTCTGATAAACCATGTGATGATGTCACTGACATCATCAGAGGATGACTGGGGTCTCCCAGCCACAGCAGCAGGGCCTTCCTCCTGATCCGAGCTTCCTGTCAGCAGGTGACTCTCCTGGGCAAGAGCAGGAGCCTGGGATGTTCTGGGCTTTTATTGTGGAATTCCCCCGTCCTGCAGCTGCTTCCTGTTTGGGAAGGAGGTTCATTTCTCAGCGGGGCAGACATCCCCTCCCCAATCCCCCTGCTGGCCGCTGAGAGCCATTGCAGTGGCCTGACCCAGAGGCGGTTACCATGGTGACCCCACAGGTCCAGTACAACTGGGCCGTTTCTCAATACTCAAGTACGCGAGAGGGTTCTTGTGTTCTTGGTATTATGACGAAGAGTAAAAAACAACAACCAGAATGAAATGAGTAAATATTTACTGTTGCACCAATAAGAGGGTTTCCTGTTAGCTTCATCAATCCCAATTCAAACCACGTCAGGCGGACAAACCCTGGAAACCACGGCAACGTTCACTGCAAGCTGAAGATCCACTGCTTTCACTGCAGAGTGATCACATGCAACCCAACTCCAGATCCCTCCAACGGGACCAGACCCCATCGGGACCAGACCCCAGCAGAGCCGGGCCCCAACAGACCCCAACAGAGCCGGGCCTCAGCAGAGTCGGGCCCCAACAAGACCAGGCCCCAACAGCCACAGGGGATGTCAGTATTCAGGAAGTGACCCAAAGACAAAATTCTGGAGGGTTTTTACCCGGCAAGGAGACAAACAACCCAAACTGGACGAACTAACAAGAAAATCAAACTCTAGATGGAAGAAGAGATAAAATGGAAAGAACGAAAATTAAATTATTAAATAATTTAATCAAATCAATCTAAAACACATTAAAACATTGAATTCATGCATTCATATTATTGAATGCATTCATATTAAGTAACAGAAGGAAACTGAAGGATCTGCTGCAGCCCTACCAAATGAAAACCACCAACATAAATAACAAAAACATCCAATTCAACCTGAATAAAAGTATAAAACTGACATCTAGGTAACGCTGCAGCCCTGCATAAAACAGTTTAACTCTAAACAGCCAACAAACAGTGGAACGGATGGGCCCAACCAGGGCCGGCCCAAGGCAAAGCAAACCAAGCAGCCGCTTTGGGCCACAAAGGGGCCCCTTTGTTTTGTAATAATTATAATACAAAAAACACACAATTTCACCATGAAGTTTTGTTTTTACAATAATATGTATTTCATACTGTATGTAGAAATTATTTTGTTGATAAAAAGAAAAAGAAATTACTCTTGGGCCCCCTGGTGGCCGCGGTAGGTACCGCATGCTTCACTGTAACGAGCTGCATCCAAAACTCTGGCCAGAAGTTAAATAAGAAAAACTATGTGTCAAAAAAGGACTGATGCTTCAGGGAGGGAGAGAAGGAAGAGGAAGAACAGAAAAAGATAAAGGTTTGTTTTAATGAGTCTTTATAATATAATGTAAAGATAGTGAAGCTGCTAACAGAAATGACCTTGACGACCCGGAACGGTCCAGTTCTACAACATTTAAGCTGCGTCTTTTAGACATTAACTAAAGTGTGAAAATACATGTCTAAATGCAAGTACCAACTTGAATAGACTATAAGCTGCCGTCCACCTCACTCATGGTCCGGGTCACAGCAGAGGAACCACAGTGACCCGTCCCCACAGAACATCCTGCTGTGGAAAATGGCCCAGAGCAACAGGCTGAGGGTCACTGAGCATCTGACCACAGAAAAACTGTGGCCATCAGTTGAGACAGGAGAAACGGCCCAATTTGCTGGAGTCCATCTGACCATTGAGGAAACGAAGTGACCGCTGTCCCCAACCGGACAGAAACTCCTTCCTGTCCTTATGGACTTAACAAGCCCTTCATAAGCAAGATCTCAGGTTCTTCAGATGGTCACCTACAAAAGCCACATATAATATTTGTGTCCATTTCTATCTTCTAACCCTTGAGGCCAGTTTGTCTTCATTGCATGATGTTAATTCACTCCCAGGTTCAGATTGAATTGTAAGACTGTTGTCTGCTTTGCTGCATGTTCACTACATGCTGGAGTACAGCCTCAGCCTGCTGCATGTTCACTGCATGATGGAGTACAGCCTCAACCTGCTGCATGTTCACTGCATGATGG
Source organism: Poeciliopsis turneri (assembly GCA_922788865.1). Lineage (NCBI taxonomy): Eukaryota > Metazoa > Chordata > Actinopteri > Cyprinodontiformes > Poeciliidae > Poeciliopsis > Poeciliopsis turneri. Next base: position 640,864 of record CAKLNU010000738.1, on the reverse strand, counting down.
AGTACAGCCTCAGCCTGCTGCATGTTCACTGCATGATGGAGTACAGCCTCAACCTGCTGCATGTTCACTACATGATGGAGTACAGCCTCAGCCTGCTGCATGTTCACTGCATGATGGAGTACAGCCTCAACCTGCTGCATGTTCACTGCATGATGGAGTACAGCCTCAACCTGCTGCATGTTCACTGCATGATGGAGTACAGCCTCAGCCTGCTGCATGTTCACTACATGATGGAGCACAGCCTCAACCTGTTGCATGTTCACTGCATGATGGAGTACAGCCTCAGCCTGCTGCATGTTCACTGCATGATGGAGTACAGCCTCAACCTGCTGCATGTTCACTACATGATGGAGTACAGCCTCAACCTGCTGCATGTTCACTACATGATGGAGTACAGCCTCAACCTGCTGCATGTTCACTACATGATGGAGTACAGCCTCAGCCTGCTGCATGTTCACTGCATGATGGAGTACAGCCTCAGCCTGCTGCATGTTCACTGCATGATGGAGTACAGCCTCAACCTGCTGCATGTTCACTGCATGATGGAGTACAGCCTCAACCTGCTGGGCATTTCAGCACCTTTTATATCACTTTGACTTTATTTATAGTTATTAATGCAGCCAAACTGTCCCAAAACTGCAGGTTTCTCCTCAGTGTTGGTGTCCATCTGTCCACGGCTTCAGTCACCATTCAGGGTCTGAAGGTCGTTTCTGTGACCCTCCATCCTCCCTTTCAATCTTCTCACTAAATGGGGTTTAGGACAAAATGCTTATTTTTATTTGCAAAACAAGAAAAGTGATTTTTGTTTTTTCAAGAGTCATAATGTAGCAAATGATGCGTCGTTTAGGAAAACTCAGTTATTTTCTCCTGGTTCAGAAAGGTCAGCAGGGGTCACTGCTTCTGATGGCCAGAATATTAATCCTGAATGGAAACAACAATATCGTCCTTCTTGCCAATGTATATGGATATAATTCAAACCCTGAAAATGATTCCTTACTTGATGGATTATAATCTCGTTTCCTTCACTGGTTATCAAAAAACCCAAATGGTTTTAATGGAGGAGATTCCAACATCGCTGTGAATATGGTATTAATAATACTTCTATTAACTTGTCCTTAAGGTTTAATCTCAGAGACATATGGAGGGAAAACAATCCAGATTATAGCAGGTCTAATGAGAATCAAACGTTAATGTATGGATTACTGGTTATTTTCTGATTATTTAGATAATAATAACGTCACTCCTAGAATATTAAAAACTGCTTTAATCGATCACAAAGCAATATCACTGATCGCCTCAGTCAGTCCTAACATTACTGAGCTACTAATTGATAAAGTCAAATTATTAATGAACCATTTCTGGAAAAAAGCCTGAATTCATATCAATTTCCCTAGAAAGTGAGAATTCCTTCAAATTGAAGTTACACAATATTTCATCTCTATCTGAATCCAGGAGAGATGAACAAACAAATGTAATATCCAGAATAACTGAAATGACTCTAAAGTCAGGAAAAGTATCTGAAGGATTCAACCAACAAAACAAGTGAGTGGAATAAACAGAAGGAAAAGTGACGTCGCCTCCCGTCTTCAAATCAGACAAAATGGTTGTCAATTAACTCGACTAGTTTGTGCTGGTTTGTGAAAACCTCTGATACCAACTTGGTCTGATCTGCAGAAGGAACAACTTCAGTCAGGAAAGCAGAGGAGCTTCAGAGAGATGGAAACGGCTGGAGGGGAAATGCTGCAAGTTTCCTTCAGTTAGCAAGAACCAGTTCAATTCAGTTCGGTTCAGTTCAGTTCAGCGTGGTTCAGTTCAGTTCAGTGTGGTTCGGTTCAGTTCAGTTCGGTTCAGTTCAGTTCAGTTTGGTTCAGTTCAGTTCAGTTCAGTTCGGTTCAGTTCAGTGTGGTTCAGTTCAGTTCAGTTTGGTAGGATATTCAGATGAAAGAAATGATCTGCTTCTGGTTCCATCATCATATGAATTGTTAAATGCTAAGCTAACCAGAACCTGATATCGTAACGCACCGAATGTTGGTTTTAACGTAATCTCTGCTCGGCCTGCGGGTTTCAGGCAGTTGCCACGGCAACAGATGTGCTTAAACAGCAAAGAGAGACTGAGAGTTAAAAGGTCGAGCGGTTTAGAGTCGATCACCTGTTCAAGTTGTTTGACTTTGCTGTGGTTCATCACAGCTGCTGACAAGCACCGCAATAATTATATGAAAATAAATGATCTATTATTTACAAAGAAATGATTTTGCCCCTCTCAGGCATCTCGCTTCGAGCTCAGAGTCTGAGGCTTTTCCACTTTCAAACATGCTGTGTTTCTTTTGCCTCTTTAGTGGAAATATTGACTTTCTCCAAAATGATCAACTTTCATCAACCTTTCTAGCTCCACTGTTGAACATGACGAGCTGCCATTCATCAATGACACTGAAATAAAATCCAGACCAACATGGTCTCAGGTGATTCTTTGGCCCCTGTTGGAGGAAAATATCCCAACGTCAGAAGCAGAGCTGAAGGCAGCAGAGCTCTGCGGTTCAGTCTGAGCATCAGGCTGGTGAGGAGGCTGCAGGACCTTCAGAACAAACAGGGACCAAAACGACCAGTTTAAACGCTCAAATCAACACTCAGATGCCAGACATGGAAAACTGGGATCACTCCATGCCATGATGGTGAGAATTTACGTCTCATGGCATCTGGAGGTGACAGTATCACCAGCCAGTGGGCTGAAGGAAACACAGCTCCGAGCTGCAGCAAGAGCTGCAGCAAGAGCTGCAGTCGCTTCGCAAAAACATTCATCAGCACACAAAGAAACATTTATCTATCGTTTAGTCATCGCCAAGAATGTAAAACTACTGTCAGCCCTGCTGGGCAAAGCAGGCGTTGTTGGGCCTCCCCATCCCAAAGTACTGCTCCACCCACCCAACACCGACCAACCAGAACCAGAAGCGGCCTGAAACCACAGCCCAGTTTCAAAAACATTTTTTCATTGCAAAATGTTTGGGTTAATAAGCATCTGAATTAGTGATTTGACTTTCAGCGGATATAAGGCCGGCGGTATAAAAGAAGAAATAAAACCTTAAAATGTTGTGAAATATGATGAACTAAAGAGCAGAAATGAGACATCAGCAGCAGGAGGAGCTGAGACATCAAACATCAGCTCTAGAAAGCTGTTAAAACATTTACAGATACAGGAAAAACTGATATTTACTTCAAATCATAAAAATTGGGAGACAGAATCCTGCTTGTGGCGTCACAGCGTAAAGCTTCGCGATATCTCGCGAGTTTTTAATGCAAACTTTCAGCTGAACTCCTCCAGCCAATCAGACGGAGGCTGCGCAGCGGCTTGACCAATGAGAGTCGGCTCTCTACGGCGCGCCGCCTCTGCGCCGCAGCGTCTCATTGACGTTAGCTGGAGACGTGCCGCCCCTGCGCCGCGGCAGCGTCGGCTCCGCCACTATGCGGCCGCTCCTCGGCTGAGATGTGACAGAGGTGCGGCAGGAACCACCGACTTCGACCAGAACCCGGAACCGAACCAGCAGGACAGAACCGGCCCGGATCGAATCGTAAGTGGGAACTGGGTGCGGAAGCAGCGCGGCGGGTTGGCGGCAAGGAGCGCGGAAGGAAATGTGCGGGAGGAGCCGCCGTGCGGCGGGCCGCCGGGGTTCGGAACCGAGAATGAGCCGGAACCTGCGCGAGGCTCGGCTCCCTGCAGCTCCATCCGACCAGAAGCTGCTCGAAGCTCGGTCTGGTACCGCCGGAGGTTCTGGCACCGCGCGGCGCGCTGACGCTGCTGCGGAAAACCCGCCACAGGCCCAAATGCTCCTCTTCCTCCTCCTCCTCTTCCTCTCTGCTCCTATCCTGCCTTTTCTTCATCATGTCCATCCAGCCTCCTCCTCTTCCTCAGAGATGAACCTGCCTGTGTCCAGGTGAGGCAAGGAAACAGGAAGTGACGTCACGCAGCAGGTGAAGTTGTGGCGGCTTCACTCCATCCATGGGCCCGACCCGGAAGAACCAACCAATCACAGCTGGAGTACCGGGAGAGAATCCGGAAACATGAAGAATAGAAACAGAATAAAATGAAATAGAACAGCCTCTTCTGTCCCTCCTCAGTTCTGATGTTTGGATCTTGAGCCGGTTCTGGTCCGGTTGCACCTGCTTCTCCTGGACTCACCTGAACTGCAGAGATGCAGGTCAGGGTCAGGTCAGGTCATTGTCCTGACCTAGCCTGCTTCCAGTCAGATGTGACGTCAGGATATCTCTGTCCTTTCCTCATTGGCTGCTGGAGCGTCACATGATTAAACCTGAAACGTCATCCTCTTCTCTGATTGGCTGCACCATCAGCTTCCTGGCTGAATATCGGCCAATCAGATGCTTGCGGTCGCACAAGCGCAATCTTTTTTTATTTTCAGTGACCTTTGACCTTCTCCTACTGTCTGTCTTAATATTTGTTTAATGGTTTTTATCTTATTTTCGCAGCACTTTTTAAATGTAATGTATATCTGTGACCTTTAGAGGGCAGCAGAGAGAACAAAGGAGGAAGATCAACTTCAAAGTTTTCATGACTTTTTTTCAAATTTCTTATTTGTACGTTTTATGCAATTTTAAAACATATTTGTTATGATTTATTATCCATCCATCCATCCATCCATTTTCTGTTCACCCTTCTCCCTAACGGGGTCGGGAGTTGCTGGTTCCTCTCCAGCTGCGTTCCAGGCGAGAGGCGGGGTCACCCTGGACAGGTCGCCAGTCTGTCGCAGGGCAATGATTTATTATCTTATTATTATTATTTTTGGTTAAAAAGGCAGGTTGTGGGAGAGGCATAAGACATGGGGCAAAGGTCAACGGGCAGAGACTCAATGATGGGATTCAACCCGTTCTGGCTGCGCAGCACCACACCAATCTCATTTTTTACAAAATGTCATTTTTCTTTGTGTAGTTATTTTTTTATGTAATTTTCTTATCTAGTTATTTTTTATATTTTGTTACATTTAGTTTTACATTATTAAACTGATTTCTGATGTCACTTTGAATGTTTTCTTTTTGTAACATTTATTTGAAGGTCGTGTTCATATTTTATATTTTTAGTTATTATATATTTTTTATTTGCTACGTGAAACCGGTAGTGAGGTCAGACATGTTTTATTTCCACATTTTGATGTCATTTTTTAATTGCTGAACGCGGAAGCGTCGCCATGGTATTTTTTCCATCTCTGTAAAATTTGTAACTTTACTGCTCTTATTTTGAAGGGCCGTCTTCCGGTCGTCTCGACCATTTAATCCTTCCTCTCGGAGCTCCGTGTCCCGGCGGCGGCTTCCTGTTATTGTCACGGCCTGCTCCGGTGGATTTCACTGATTAACGGCTGGATCTTGGTGAGTAACCGAATCCCGACCCGGTTCTGGTACTTCTGCGATGAGCTCCAGGTTTTTATTCTGACAGTTCCCGCCGGGAAGGAGAGCAGCTGGTCCTGCTTCCTGACAGCCGTCCGGCCCCGGAACTTCTCTGAGAAAAACGCCGGTTTTACTCCTGCGAGCCGAGCGGCCGACAGCAGCGTTTTTAGCTGCGGGTCGGGATGTTTCCACAACCATGGCGGTGTAGGGTTAGGTTCGGCTTCCGTAGGGCAATCATAAAATGTTGCATTGAGAGCCAAATTAAGCTTTACTGAGAGAAGTCGGGCGGCTGGCGCCCTCTGTCGGCCATCCGGGGAGCAACAGGAAGTCAGGAACCTCTGGGAGGAGTTTAATAAAGTGATTTGAGACCAGATCTATTTATCTAGATCTGCTCTCAGGTCAGATCTGTTCATCGAGAATTAATCTGGAACCTGACCTTCATACTGAGGAAGAAAACTCAGTTTAATCGAATCATCCAAACAGATTCCAGGTCAGTACCAGGAATCTATTAGGAATCATTATCCTAACTGGTTAAACTGGAAACCCAGCAGGTCCTTACAGCATTCACTCCTCCTGGCCAGCAGGGGGCTTCATTAACTTTACAGCAGTTCCTCATACAGAGCACGTATGTAGCAACAGAGGAGAGGAAAAATTCCCCTTTAACAGGAAGAAACCTCTAGCAGAACCAGAACCGGGCTCAGTACCATGGGACCTGTCCGCCCGGAGGTTAGAGAACACACAGCAGAAGAAGAAACACATGAACTGATCTTGCATCATTTCTAATGTTCATGAAAGTAGAAACAGCAGGAGAGGGAGAGCGATCAGGTGATGGCAGCATCATGTCAGCCGCCTCCAGCAAGGAATCAGCCAATCAGAACCCAGAGCTGCCATGGAGAGAAAATAACAGGAAATGAAAAGTTACAATGACAGCAAACGGTGCAAACTGGAGAGTAGTAGAAGAAGAAAGAGAGGGGGAGAGGCCAGGTAGTGCTGCAGCAGCCGGTAGCATCATGACTACAGGAGGAGCTCAGCTCTGCTGGTTCTGGCCGCTTGTCACCAGGAAAGGACGGTCCTCTCCCTGATCTGACCCCGTGACCCCTGCTCTTCCTCCTCAGGTCGGCTCCTCTTCCTCGCCGCCTGCGGGATGGAGGACTCGGAGACGGAGCTGACGGTGTCGGAGTCGGACGCCCTGGGCGCGGACTTCATCACGGTGGAGCTGGACACGCAGCCCATCGAGTACGTGGTGAAGTGGGCCGAGGTCGGCTCCAAGTTCACCATCTCCTGCGTGAAGAAGGACTCGGACGAGGCGGAGGAGCTGACGGCGGAGCCGCTGAAGATCGAGCCCCGCGGGTGACGGAGCAGGCGGGATCAAGACGGACTCGGACGAGGAGGACGAGGACGGCGAGGAGACACGGCTGCTGCTGGAGGCCGGCGGCGGAGGCGCGCCCGACGGAGAGGCGGACCCGGACCGGGACTACTACGAGCCGGAGGGCCGGCAGTACCGCTGCAGCTACTGCGGGAAGCGCTACAGCCACGCCTCCAGCCTGTACCGGCACCAGCAGACCCACACGGGCCGGACCGGGCCGCCGCCGGCCACCAAGAGAACCCTGGAGCCGTCGCACCCCGACGCCCGCTACGCCTGCCCGCACTGCGGCATGAGCTTCAAGGGCAGCAGGTGAGCCGGGCCGAAGGTTCTGCTGGGGGTCCGGAACCTGGGCGACACCGTTCGCTCTGACCAGTTCTGACCCGGTTCTGAACCAGATTTTTAGTTCTGACCCAGTTTTTTAGTTCTGACCCGAGTCTGACCCGGTTCTTCAGTACTGACCCGGTTCTGACCCGCTCTGTCCCCAGGATGCTGGGCAGCCACCTGCGGCTGCATGGGAAGCGGCGCATTCATCCCTGCAACATCTGTGGGAAGGAGTTCAACCACAGCTCCAGCCTGTCGCGCCATCGCCTCGTCCACAAGAAGGGGAAGGGCGGGGCCAGGGAGGCGGAGCCCGGCGCCGCCGCCCTGCGCCACAAGGCCTCCGCCAGGAACAAGAAGCCCCGTAAGGCGGGCGGCGTGGCGCCAGGTCCGGCGGCGGCGGCAGCGGACCGGTTCTACGCCTGCCCGCAGTGCGACCTGAGCTTCCGGACGTCCACCCAGCTGTCCAAGCACCAGGTGAGCCACGTGAAGGAGCTGCTGGACAGCTACACGCCCGGCAAGGAGAACCTGGGCGAGAGCTCGTCCGACCTCAAGATCCGTCTCAAGCTCTGCTCCCGTGACAAGCCCAACTTCTACACTCTGTGCAAGAAGAACCGTCGCCGCCGCGGGGGGCGGCCGCCCCGCGGCGGCGACGACGACCCAGAGGCCGGCGCCGGGGAGCCGGGCGGCCGCCGCCACGCCTGCGACCTCTGCGGGAAGAGCTTCAGCCACGCCTCCAGGCTGGCGCGGCACCGGCAGACTCACGGCGCCGGCCCGGGGAAGCCCGTCCTCGCCAAGCCGGGCCTGGCCGCCTCCAAGTCCAAGACCTACGTGTGCGCGGCGTGCAACAAGACCTTCATGCACTCCTCCAGCTTCTCCCGCCACAAGAAGGCGCACCTGCAGGCCGCCGCCCTGAGCCGCAGCCCGCCCCTGGTGGACGAGACCGCCCCGCTGGAGTCCGACTCCGAGTGAGGGTCGCTCCGACCCGGACCCGTTCTGGGTTGGTTCTGGACCGGCGCCGACCGGTTCTGGACCGGTTCTTGGGCCAGTTGTGGTCAGAGTGAAAAATGTTCTGGACCCGTTGGGATTCTAGTTCTCCAGGTTTCAGGAACTGGAACTGGTTCTGTGTAGATAGCAGCAGGACGGCCATATATGGGCGTGTCAGCCATTTCCATATATGGTCAGAAGGGACCGTTAGCTTCCTGCTCTGCTCAAGGGGCTTACAGGCATCCACCTGTTCTGGGCCCACCCTGCCCCCTCCTCAAACAGTCCCAGAGCATCATGGGAAATGGAGTCAACGCCAGCAGACTCTTCAGTAAACTGACTGCTGATTGGACGGTTCAAATGAAACCTGTGAAATTGGTTATTGGTCAGCGATCGGCTCCAACGGATAATCTGTCACCAACATAAAAACGAATCCTGTGGATGCCCCGCCCCCTTCAATCTGTGTTCCTGCTCGACACTTTTGAGTTTTATTGTGTGAATTGGAGTTAATTTAATGGTGATTTATTTATAAATGTGTGGGCCCCCCCCCCCCACCTCCTGTAGAAGATAAGCAGCACTTGATGCCCCGCCCCCTAATGCCCCGCCCCCGTCGTGTTGGTTTGTTTGGGTTTGGTTCTGCAGATAGAAAGAACAACGTTCCTCATTGTACTAGAATAAACCTGTTCACCTGTTCTGTCGCCATTTTCTAATAAATATTAAAACATCTTCCTGTCTGCTTCCACTTCCTGTTGCATCAAGTAGGCTCTTAATTTGAAGGGTCACATTCTGCACCAGGGGTTCTGATGGATCATAACCAGAACTGCATCCAGAGCCAATAAAACCTTTCAAAATTATGTAAAACATTTAGGTTGTCATGGAAACCAGTCGGACTCCTCAATCCGGGGGGCGTATGAATACTTGTGGTCTCCAGGTGAGCCTGCTCCTCCTCTGGGCGCCACCTGCCGTTCCCCTCCGGTCCGGCAGGTGGCGGTAGTCCTGCCCGCTAACTTCCGGACTACAGCTCCCAGAGTGCACCGCGGCCGGCCGGCTGTAAACACGTCCATGAAGGACGAGCAGCAGGATGATCGGTGAGTTCTGGTCCGGCTCTCGATTCGGTTCGGTTCGGGTTGAAGATCGATCAGGCGACTCAGGGTCACGTGACCTGATCGACAGTTTAAAGATCAGAACCGCGGTGGACTGGGTTCGGACCAGAACCTGTCCAATAGCGCGGGTCACAGGGTTCCGAACCAGTCACTGGTTCTGGTTCCGATCGAAGTTGGTAAATTTGAGAAAGTTCTGGAGGTGAGTCCAGGTCCAGTTCTACCATCCTGCATCCCTCAGTGAAGGGACTGGTTCCGCCACCAGGTGCGGCAAGTTCTGGTGGACTGGACCTGGTCAGCCCAGTTCTGGTGGTTCTGATGCACAGAAACAGCCTCTTAACGTCAGTGACGTGTTGGACCCGAAACTGGACCTCTTGGTTCTGGAACTGCTAGAACCGGACAGAACCGGACACAAAAAATAGGATCAAAGTGAAATAAAATCAAAATGAAGATTCAGCGAATAATTTCAAATTTTATTTCTGTGAAGGTTGATGAGTTTACTGACAGCTGATCAATAAATATTTTAGATTATCAACCAATAAATCAACATTACTAATGCCTTATGGTGCTTCAACTGTACAGTAATGTCTTTCCTGTTATGGTTCTTAAAGCAGAACTCACCTGGCCTGACTCACCTGAGTCAGGTGTCACAGGGGGCGGGGCTACCAGAGAACCAATCATTCATCAAAGTTCAAAGATCCATCCATCCATTTTCCGTCACCCTTCTCCCTAACGGGGTCGGGAGTTGCTGGTTCCTCTCCAGCTGCGTTCCGGGCGAGAGGCGGGGTCACCTGGACAGGTCGCCAGTCTGTCGCCGGGCAACACAGAGAGACAAACAGGACAAACAACCACACACACACACACACACACTCACACCTAGGGAGAATTTGGGAAGGCCAATTAACCTGACAGTCATGTTTTTGGACTGTGGGAGGAAGCCGGAGAACCCGGAGAGAACCCAGCATGCACAGGGAGAACATGCAAACTCCGTGCAGAAAGACCCCGGGCCGGGAATCGAACCCAGGACCTTCTTGCTGCAAGGCAACAGCGCTACCCACTGCGCCACTGTGCAGCCCCAAAGTTCAAACAAAAACATTAAATTCAAACAACAAATAAATTGAAAACACAAACATCAGAATGAACTGAAGCCACCTGGATCAGAACCAAGTCCAGGTTCTGATCCAGGTGAATGCCTTCACCTGGTTCTGGTTCTGGTCCTGCCTGAGACTGACTGGAACCCAACAGGCCATCACACTAAAACCATAAAATCTGCTTGAGTGTGAAGTTAGAGCCTCACCTGTATTACAGTGTTTGTGCGGTTCAACCACGGACCCGGCGTTGCCGTGGAGATGAGTGCAGCGGCCCGCGTGGCGGACCTCAAGGAGATTGTGGCGAGCCAGCAGGGAGTTCCTGCCCAGGCGCTCCGGGTTCTGTTCGCCGGCAAGGAGCTGCAGAGCTCCGCCTCTCTGCAGGTGAGCTCCCACTCCAATGTGCAGGTAGCGCTCACCTGGTGTCCTCCTCCCCTGGTGTCCTCCTCACCTGGTGTCCTCCTCACCTGGTGTCCTCCTCACCTGGTCTTCTCCTGTCAGGGCTGTGACCTCCCAGAGCAGAGCACAGTCCACGTGGTGCTCCCTCCTCCAGGCTCCCTCCACCTGCCGTCAACGCAGCAACACCTGGTTGCCAGAGGAACAAGGTTGACCCGACTGGACCTGAGCTCTTCCAGGCTGGCCGTTGCCGCCACTGCCGCCGCCGCAGTGCAGATCACCGTCCTGGAGGGAGGAAGAGGAGATGAAGATCAGAGTTCAGAGCAACAGGCTGCAGCTCCTAAAGGTCAGTAGCTCCTAAAGGTCAACACACACCTGTCTTCACGTGTGTGTTCTCTGTTTCCAAGTGTGTGTTCTCTGTCTCCAGGTGTGTGTAGTACCTTCTTCGTGTACTGTAAGCGCTGCTCATCCGTCCAGTCAGGGAAACTCCGTGTTCGCTGTCGGCGATGCAGACAGATGACGCTCACGCTCTGCAGGGTGAGAACGGAACTTCCTGTTTGTAGTACTTCCTGTGTTGGCTGTACTTCCTGTGTTGGCTGTACTTCCTGTGTTGGTAGTACTTCCTGTGTTGGCTGTACTTCCTGTGTTGGTTGTACTTCCTGTGTTGGCTGTACTTCCTGTGTTGGCTGTACTTCCTGTGTTGGCTGTACTTCCTGTGTTGGCTGTACTTCCTGTGTAGTATTTCCAGTCCTGGTGCAGTTCCTGCTGGGGGCCAGCAGGGGTTGCTGTTACACTGTGTCTGTCTCTCAGGGTCCATCGTGCTGGGATGACGTTCTCCTGCCCGGACGGATTCCTGGGGTCTGTCAGTTTGAAGGTTGCCAGGGCAATGAGGCGGTAAGGGGCGGGGTCTGAGAGTTTCAGACAGGAAGTTCTTGATCTCTTAATCCTGATTGATCCTTGATGGCAGGAGTTCTACATGAAATGTGCCTCTCACCCCACGTCAGAGGACGACGTCTCCGTGGCGCTGGACCTCATCCTGTCCAACACCAGGAGCGTCCCCTGCATCGGCTGCACCGACATCAGGTAATGTCCTCACCTGTCTCGCCCTCTGTCGCTCTGCGCCCCCCTCCTCACGACGTCTCTGTCTCCAGGGACGTGGTTCTGGTCTTTCAGTGTTCGGACCGTCATGTGATCTGCCTGGACTGCTTCCATCGCTACTGCCAGACACGGCTCAACGAGCGGCAATTTATTCATGATGCTGTGATTGGATACTCGCTGCCATGTGCAGGTGAGGGGCGGAGCCTCAAGGGGACGGGTCCAACAGGGGATGTGCCTGACTTCCTGTTGTCTCTCTGCAGTTGGATGTGAAAACTCTCTCATCAGAGAGTTACATCACTTCAGGATCCTGGGAGACGATCAGGTGACTCCAAGATAGAAAGTGTCAGGGTCACCACAGAAAGTACTTCCTGTGTTCTAGGGTCACCCCAGTCTTGGTGACTCATTGAGGTTCAGCTGAATAAATATAGAGGTGAAATAAAGTAACGGAGGAAGCAGAACCTGGGTCAAAGGTGAAGACGCTGGGAGCAGCGGGAGGTTGATGAGGGGCAGGTGTGGCCAGTCAGAGAGAGGCGGGGCAGCTGGATCAGAGGAAGATGAGGAAGATGAGGGAACGAGCACCAGGAAAAACCCTGACACCAGAACAGGAAGTGATGCAGAGAGACTGTCTAACTGCTCCAGAAATGGAACCAGTTCAAACCAGTGTTTCAAAGTCCCAGAGGAGATTATCAGACCTTCAGGTGCGTGTAGTTCACCTGAAACAGGTGAGGACAGGAAGTGATGACCAGCAGAGATCAGGTCTGTGATCAGCTGCATCTCTTCCTGGTTAGGGTCAGGTTGTAGCAGGTTGTTAGTGCGGGTTGTGCTGACCCCTGTGGTTCTCCCTCAGTACTGCCGCTACCTGCAGTACGGCGCTGAGGAGTGTCTGCTGGCTGCCGGCGGCGTGCTATGCCCCTCACCTGGCTGTGGGGCGGGGCTTCTCCCACCTGAGGGCAGCAGGAGGCTGGAGTGTGACCGGCGGCTGGGCTGCGGCTTCATCTTCTGCAGGGACTGCAGGGAGGGCTTCCATGAGGGGCCGTGCGAGGGCTCTGTGGCCCCGCCCCCAGTGGACAGCTGCCAGGTGAGTCACATGATGATGATGATGATGATGATGGGGGTGATGAAGGTGCTGAGGCGGTCCCTCTCCTCAGGGCTTCGTGGTGGAAGACGAGGCGTCTCAGAGAGGCAGGTGGGACCAGGCGTCTCTGCAGCTCATCCAGGAGTCGACCCGGCGCTGCCCGCGCTGCCTGGTACCTGTGGAGAGGAACGGTAAGGTCCGCCCCACAACCGTCCCATTTATCCACCAGGTGAGCACTGATGGCTGCCCGTGTCTCCCCCTGTAGGCGGCTGCATGCACATGCAGTGCACCCAATGCCGAGCAGAGTGGTGCTGGCTCTGCGGCGCCCCCTGGAACAGGGAGTGCATGGGGAGCCATTGGTTCGGATAGATGCTACGGCCAGGCTCCGCCCACCGCCGGGGGGCGTGGCTCTGTCCGTCGTCGGTTCAGACTGTGGATTTCTCCCTGAGTGTAAATAACAGAATAAACGCGAGAATCCGGCTGTGTCTGTCCCTGTGTCTGAGACGGGTCCGGTGTCCCCAGGTGGACGTCCAGCAGCGTTCCTCTCCGATCGCGGTGTTATTTTTCTTCACATCGAAAAAAATGTGATCACATGAACAAAATACTTTATCACATGTGGAAAATGGGAACACCATGTGAATTATAGGCTTTTTTTCTAAGGGAAATGAATATTCATTCATATTTATCTTAGTATTAGTTGACATATATAATCACATTTACTTATCAATCTGCAGCATTTATGATGCTGAACCCATGTTAAAATGAGGCGATCAATATTTAAAATGACGAGCTGTTAATCAGCAACCCTAAAGACAAAACTCAGGGAGGATCAGGGTTGATTTAGCAGAGACAGAAAAACAACAGAAAGTCATTTGTACTGGAGTTGGAATATTATTTACATCAAATAACTGGTTTAATCTTCCATGAAAGGAATCCAGTTGAACATCCGTCCATTTTCTGCTCCCTAATGGGGTCAGGAGCTGTTCTGGGCGAGAGGCGGGGTCACCTGGACAGGTGACCAGTCTGTCATCACAGAGACAGACAGGATACACAATCATACACACACACACACACACACACACACACACACACACACACACACACACACGCACACACACACACACACACGCACACACACACACGCACACACACAAACACACAAACACACACACACACAACCCTGGTTTCTCTCAGTAGGATTCATTCAGGTGTTCCTACCTGTTCTCAGGAATGTCTTTGATTGGCTGGTCTACTCTCTGTTGACTTCTTCCTTCTGAGCTCACTTGGCCGGCGTGTTGCAGCCGTCCGTCCTCTTGCACAGTCAGTCTGCACCTCTTCTCCATGTCCATCATCTTCCTCTGGCTGCGACTCATGAAGCATGTCCAAGCCTTCAGGTACAAAGCTCTAGCTGGAAGATCAGCTTCAGAACTGTTCTGTCTGGGATGGGTTCTACAGTTCTCCTTCCTCATGTTGAAGTCTTCCAACAAGCCACCAGCATCTGCAGCTCCAGTTGTTGATCATTTGAGACCAGCTTGAACCTTTTTATGGACTTCCTGTTGAGCCACAAAGGTCCATCCGGACTTATTGACTTAAATGTTCTTGATTGCAAATGGCCAATAAAGACAGAATGAAGAAAATACCACATTATGAAGCATGTTTTGAAGTTCAGCCACGCCCACTATTAGCGACTGTCAAACAAAGCCACTGAGCAGCTGAATAGGGGAATCATTTGTTGATATCCAGCTGATCAAAACTTAAATGCAAGCTGCAGTTAAGATAATTTTATTTCGCATAATGTCATCAAAAACCCAAAGCAGAACATCAGTGGATAACAGACATTTGTGTCCAAGCGGATCGGCAGGTTCAAACAGATCAAAGACAAAAAACATACAAGCTTAAAGCGGTCAGCAAAAAGTCGACCTCCCCATCAGCCTCTCTCTAAAGTCGCCAGGTGAGTAACAGGTGATCTACAATCACTACCACCTTCACGGTGAGAGCCACACCTGACCACAACAGCCACCATGTTGCCATGTTACAACATGGCAACATGGCAACTGCCTTCAGCTGGCTCTGATGTTTCTCCTCAAAGCCTCTGGTTCTGGTCCGTTTCCAGTGGTTCTGGTGTTCTGATCATTTATTTTTGGACCATTTCATCAATAAGTGCCTTAATTTATGTCATAAAAGCATAAAATTGTTATAAACATTTTCTCAGTTTTTTATTTATTATGAAATCAATCAATGAATAAAACAACAAATGAGCCACGCCCCATTTGACACAAGCCCCGCCTTAATGTGGCCAAATTGAGCCGAAGTCCCGCCCCCTCCGTAACAGTTTCCGCTTCCGGATGTTTTCGACAGGAGAAGGAGCCAAGATGGCGGAGTTTTCCAGAGATCCTCCGCCCGCTCTGAGCGCGGACTTGATGAGCTTCTCCCCCGGAGACGCCGCCTCGGTGAGTGGCTCCGGAGGCTGCGGGTCCGGCGGGCCGCGCCGGCCGGACCCAGGCCGCCTCTGAGGCTTCTGTTTCGGCTTAACGTCCTCGTAGCTAACGGCGCTAGCGCCGCTGGTCCTGGAGGAACACCTGGAGCCACACGGCGGCCGTCAGCTCCCGGTGTTCCTCCCGGTAGCGGCGGCGGGGCTTCTCACTCTCATTCAGGGTTCTGGGGAGTTCTGGGTCGGTTCTGGCGGGCTGTGGATAGTTGGACAGCTGGTGACGTCACGCACAGGTTAACAAACATGATCAGGTGTGCCCCATTTCACCTGTGGACCAGATGACAGTTGCCATGGAAATAGCTGAGATTGACGGCGAGCTGCGTGGCTGTGGACGCCTTCCAGTAGGCACCCCGCAGGGTGCCGGGGGTCGCTGGTTCGATTCCCAGGCTGAGACTATGGGTGTAGAGGAGTCCTTGAGGTGGACCTGGGTCAAAGGTCAGGTCAGACCCCTTACCCTGGCGGCCACCTTAGGGTCTCAGATTGAGGTTGCAGGTTTGAAGCTGGCCGGTAATGACCTGAGAGCGGCGGCGGGATCCAGGTCAGCATTGTGTAATCAGATTACTGCAGGGACACAGAACCGCATCCAGACTCGGACCCAGAGAAGAAGGTTCTGGAAGACCTGGACAGAAGAAAAATAGGTCAATACCAGGAGAGGGAGAGCGATCAGGTGATGGCAGCATCATGTCAGCCGCCTCCAGCAAGGAATCAGCCAATCAGAACCCAGAGCTGCCATGGAGAGAAAATAACAGGAAATGAAAAGTTACAATGACAGCAAACGGTGCAAACTGGAGAGTAGTAGAAGAAGAAAGAGAGGGGGAGAGGCCAGGTAGTGCTGCAGCAGCCGGTAGCATCATGACTACAGGAGGAGCTCAGGATGACCCCGGCCAGCAGGTCAGGAAGGTTTTAACATCACGAATATTCAGGGTGAACTGGGACTGAATGACCCGCCTCCCATCCTACTGCTGGACCCAACGGAACCAGTTACTGTTTGATTATTGATTACAATCTGGATTAACAGGGAGCCGATGAAGGGAATCTGGATGTGTTTTCCATCAGAAGCGTTTCTGTTCTGGGTCTCTGCAGGTTTTATCCGGTTTTTCTAGCAGTAACCTGATTGGTTACCCCTGCTGACCTCTGACCTTCCTCCTCCTCAGCGCTGGCTGGCGTGTACCGACCTGCAGAAGGAGGTGTACCACCACCTGGCTGAGTATGTGCCTCGCATCCTGTGCCAGGGGGGCGGCATGGCGGAGCAGCGGGAGGAGCAGCAGCAGGAGCAGCGGGAGGAACTGGCCCTCCAGCTGCTGCTCCTTGCCCCCCTGGAGTGGTTCCTGCTGGGGGGGGAGCCGGCGGCCGGCCTGGCGCTGCTGCAGCAGGGCGGCGGGGCGGCGGCGCTCTGTGGACACGTCTTCAAGGTGGGGGAGCCCACCTACTCCTGCAGGTAAGTCACCTGACCTGTTCATGGTGAAACAATATCAATAATTTCCATTGGCATAATTGATCAGTTCTCTCTTTCTACCAAAACATGGATGATAAATGTCTTTTCATCACTCACTTTGTTTATTTTGGATATGTTTTCCAGTTCAGCGTTAAATGTTCATCAAACTGAATTTGAGAATGTCTTCCTGCATTACTATGCTATTACCATTGAAGTCAAAACAGCAGTATTATTGTTCATCACTATTGAGAAGTTTATTATTACAATAACTTCTGGAACAATTTACTGTTCAACAAAATCTGGCCTCCTTTGATGATACATTCCTCTATTTCTGTGATGTAGGAACAGGAAGAAAAGGTCGCTGCACAGTGAAACTACTGCTAACGTTGCTAATGATGCTAACTGAACACACAAACAGGGAAACACTGCAATCCCAGGAAACAGAAGATGCAGAATAAATTATGCAAATTGCAAAAACAGCAAGTATAAAACTGCTACCTGGCTCCACAGGCTCAAGTCCTCCAGTCCACTAGGGGAAGTCTGGAGTCGCTAAGATCACCCACATAAATATGCTGCTGTACTGTAATGTTGTTGTGAAGAATGGCATCGTTTCTGCCTTCTGCACATCCTGTCTGCTGGTCGACTCCCTCTAGTGGCCTGGAGGGATGTAAAAATGTCTATAAAAAAGACATTTTTAAATTGTTGTGAACATTTTTCTTTAACAGACTGAGGGAAAACTGTTTCAAACCCAGCGACCCAGAGAGACTATATATTCTAATGAGTATTTATTTGAAGTCTCTGCTCACTGATCAGTCAGGAGAAAGAGCCTGGAGCCGAACTCAGTTACAGCTTAGAGCAGGGGCCCAAAGTGGGTCCTGGAGGGCCGGCGTCCTGCATGCTTTAGTTCTCTGGTGGTAGTGACAACCTTTTCAGCAGGTCAATGTTCTTCTGTCTCTAACGAGCCTCAGTTGATCCAGTTAAACCAGGGAGAGACTAAAACATGCAGGATGTGACCCTCAGGGACCCACTTTGGGGACCCCTGGTTTATTGGGAGAGTTTCACTCATTCAGAGTTTGATTATCGACTTGTTTACAGAACAGATGGATCTTCTTCACCAGGAGTCATGAGATGTAGAAACAATTCATTGTAGTGCCAAAGCCAGAGAAACTAACCTGCTTCAGAATCGTTTTTCATGATCTCATGCTTCACACAACAATCACACTGTTGATTCAGATAATAATCACAGTAACCTTGAGATTTTCCACATCTTTGTTGAATCTGTCACCATGTCTTGATAGTAAGGGATGAGACAACTAATCTGTGAGAGCCAGGAGGCGGGTCTTAGTTGCTGTCAGTCTCACTTGTATGTGTGTGTGCGTGCGTGTGTGTGTGTGTGTGTTCTGCTTATCTCCCCTTTGTTGACAGCAGTACCTCTCATAAATGCTAGGCTAGTTAGCATAGCCACCAATGACAGCAGATAAACAGTTGTTTCTCTGCTATTATCACATATAAGTTAGAAATTGCAGATTTCAGGTGGTTGTTTAGTTTTCCCTTAAGCTTCTGCTTCCTGTGGAGTTAGCATAGTTCATGCGCCAGCAGCTAGTTTCACCGTTAGCTTTGTGTTTGAACCTGTGGGCCACCGTAGCATTGAGAGAGAAACTGATACTAACCTGAACCTCACAGACCTGGAACCATTAAAACCATGAAAACACCATAAGCTAACTGGGAACGAGAACAACGATGAGGATCTGTTAGGGTCCGGTATAGTCCAGTAGGGACCGGTAAGCATCTGCACGGACTGGGATGGTCCACATTATTTGCTATGTTGGGACCAATCAGGAGTCTTTCGGACCTGGTTCTGTGTTTCCCTGGAGGTCGGGTTGGGGTTCTGTTCTCAGAAGTTCTGGTTTGCTAGCTGTGAACCGGTTCTTCAGACTGGTTCTGGAACAGGATGTCAGCAAAGCCAGTGTTCAGGGATCAGAACCGGGCCGAGGTTCTGACCCTCTCTGACCCGGTGTGTTCTCAGGGAGTGTGCGGCCGACCCGACCTGTGTTCTGTGCATGCAGTGCTTCCTGGCCAGCGCCCACCGCCACCATCGCTATCGGGTGAGTCCAACCAGAACCAGAACCATTAGAACCCGGCTGACCGGACCTCTCTGTCCCCCAGATGACCACGTCAGGAGGCGGAGGCTTCTGCGATTGTGGAGACTCCGAGGCCTGGAAGACCGCTCCGTCCTGCCAGAACCACACGCCTACCAACCAGAACCGGGAGAGCGAGGAGGTGAGACCGCTGCCGGCCCGGTTCTAACCAGCCGCCGGTTCCGACCCGCCCGGGCCCAGAGTCGCAGCGTGTTTCTGCTGCCTGTGTTCCAGGACCCGGTCTCTCTGCTGCCCCCTGCCGTGGAGGAAAGGAGCTACAGCATCTTCTCCATCATCCTGCAGTACGCCGTCGACCTGCTGACCTGGGAGCAGGAGGACCAGCTGCCTGCAGGCCTGGAGCCGCCGTAGGTCCCGACCAGGTCAAACCGGGTCACGGTGGTCCGAACTGGACTGAGCTGGGCCTACATGGTCCAGACTGGGCCGAACCTGAGCTGCTGCTGCTCCCAGGATGGATCAGTCTGGACCAGTTTTAATGCTAAGATGGTTATCATGCTAAGCTACTAGCTCAGATACAACTGCTAACTGAGCACCAGGTTCAGCTAGCTAGCCCTGTGGGGAACTATTAGTGCTTGGCTAACAGCTAGCATGGCTAACAGCTAGCATGGCTAACAGCTAGCCTCTAAACCAGGGCTGCCCAAATGTTTTGAAACCAACATTTACGTTTCCTCTCACCAGCCGGCTGAGATCTACCTCATGACATGAAGATATAAAAATGGTTAATGAAACTTATTTTACATGCAAATATCCGTCAATTACAGCAGAAATACCAAAGTGATAGAAAACCTGATGCAGTTTGTTCCTCAGTGAGGTTCTGACGCTGGGAGAAGGTTACTGGTTTCTCAGTCAGAAACTGGTTACAAACCTGAGGCAGCAGGTGTCAGCCCGTCATGGCAGATCTGAACTTTAGATAGTTTAGATATTTTTGCTCCAAAAGGATCCAGAGGAATCAAATGATGGACTGGATTTTATTTCAATGTCATTTGTGAATGTTGCTCCTCATTTTCAGCAGTGGAGCTGTGCAGGTTAGCTGTTGCAGCAGCAGAGTGCCGTGTTGCTGCTCTGAGTGAGTCTCTGTGTTTCCCCTGCAGGCAGCGCAGCGACAGCTACTACTGCATGCTGTTCAATGATGAAGTCCACACCTATGAGCAGGTCATCTACACGTTGCAGAAAGCCGTCAACTGCAGCCAGAAGGACGCCGTCAGCTTCGCCACCACCGTGGACAGAGACGTCAGTACAGCACCCGGTCCGGGTCCAGAACCCGGCCCAGAACTGGGTCCAGGTTTAGATCCAGACCGGTCTCGAAGCTCGGCATGACCTGTGGTTGTGACCCTCTCCGTCTCTGCAGGGCAGGAAGTCGGTCCGGTTCGGAGACCATCAGTTCTGTGAACAGGCGAAGGCCGTCATTGTGGTGAGCTGCAGATAGCCGTGTGGGCGTAGCCAGAGTTTTTCCCCTACCTCTGACCCCTGACCTCTGCCCCTCAGAGGAGCACCAGCCGGCAGTCAAAGCCCCTACGGGTCCAGGTGATGCACTCGGCGCTGGTGGCTCATCAGTGCTTCGCTCTGAAGGCGCTCAGCTGGCTGGGCCAGATCATCCAGCACTCTGGTACGTCTCGGTAGCGTTACCCACGATGCTCTGAGGGGGCGGGTAGCGTTACCCACGATGCCCTGGGGCGGGTAGCGTTACCCACGATGCCCTGGGGCGGATCTTATGCCAGGTCGGGCTACGACCCGGTCCGGAGGGCGAGAACTCCTCACTGGTGGACCGCCTGATGCTCAACGACTCCAAGATGTGGAAAGGTCAGAGTTCATAGGCAGGGGTGGGCGCTGGGCCTGGCAGGTTCTGATGGTTCTGACTGTCTGTGCAGGAGCCCGGAACGTTTACCACCAGCTGTTCATGAACAGCCTGCTGATGGACCGCAAGTTCAAGAAGCTGTTCGCCATCCGGTTCGCCAAGGTAACCGGACCGGACAGACTTGACCACACACAGAACCCACCTGACCAGCCCAACCTGGACTGGACCGCATGCAGAACCGGGAGATTGTTATAGGTCCAAAACTGTGCCTAGGTTCTGAGTTGAGAACCGGGTCCAGGTTTAGATCCAGAGTGGTTTCGTAGGTCAGTGTGACCTCTGGTTCTGATTCTGATCACCACTAAAGTGAACCAGTAGAACCGGTTCTGGGTGACCCATGTCATGCTGCAGGTCAGAGGTCAGCAGAACCAACCGATGGCAGCCAGTCTCTGATTTGTTCCCTGCTAATAACAGAATGTGTTGGGGGCTGACCTCTGACCCAGAGGTGACCTGTCCCCCTGTAGAACTACAGACGGCTGCAGACAGATTTCATGGAGGACGACCACGACCGCTTGGTGTCGGTGACGGCGCTGTCGGTGCAGCTGTTCACCGTGCCGACCGTGGTGAGTAGCTCTTCTTCTTCTGCTGCCCCAACGCCGCTCTCTCTCTGTCCCCTCCTGCACCCGACCCCTGACCCCGAACTCTAGAACTATGAGCGCTTGCAGAGCGACTTCATCAGAGACGACCACGACAGGCAGTTCTCCGTCACCGACCTGTCGGTGCAGATCTTCACTGTTCCCTCGCTGGTGAGTTCCTGGTTCCCCGGCGGTACTGACCCAGTTCTGCTGAGCTCAGGTGAGTTCTGGTCCAACACCACCGGGAGGGTGGGGTCAGAAGTTAACTGTTCATCTAGAAACTGAGTGGAAGACTGGAGGAATGCAGTCTGGAGTGGAACCAGTTCACAGTCTGAACCGGCCCAATGGCGCCCTCTAGCGGCCACGTTTCAGTCGGATCTACTGTGCGTAAAATTAACTCTAAATCAGATTCAACTTATTAAATAAGTTCACTATGCAAGCGACAGAATTTTACTTTGAAGAAACAATGTTTATTAGTTTGGACTGAATGAGAAATCAATAGATTTCGAGGATAATTATCTATTTGCCACCTTCTGCAGTGATCAAAATAAATCCTGTAAAGCACGAAGGCTCCAGAGATCTGTGAACGGCTTTAGCCACAGTTAGCTTAGCTGTTGTTAGCGTTAAGGAAACAGGAAGTTCCTGTTCCAGGAAGCTGCTCCGTTAGCTCCAGAGAGCCGGCTTAGTCCCACACAAAGGAGGCGGAGCCTAGGCTCACTTGTTCTCACCTGTTGCAGTGCAGCCACTGCTGGCGTCAGGAAGTGGGCCGGTTCAGGACCTGGCTGTGTGTACCTGCAGGCCCGGATGCTGATGGTGGAGGAGAACCTGATGATGACCATCATCAGAACCTTCGTGGATCAGCTTCGCCACCGCGACGCTCAGGGCCGCTTCCAGTTCGACCGCTACACCGCCCAGCAGGCCTTCAAGTTCGGCCGGGTCCAGAGCCTCATCGGAGACCTGAAGTAAGGCCCGGTCCTGCCCGGTACCTGGCATTCGGCCCCCCAGGCCTTTCACCGGGTCTGCTGTGTCTACAGGTACGTCCTGATCTCCCCGCCGCCGCAGTGGAGTCAGCAGCTCAGAACCAAGTTCCTGGACGGTTTCGAAGCCTTCCTGGACCTGCTCAGGTGCATGCAGGTAAGCTGTGGACGGGAGGAGGAGCTTCAGCTGGGGCCCGCCCCTCACTGCACCTGCGTACCCCTGCAGGGCATGGACCCGGTGGTGAGACAGGTGGGCCAACACATCGAGATGGAGCCGGAGTGGGAGGCGGCCTTCACCCTGCAGATGAAGCTGACGCACATCATCACCATGATGCAGGAGTGGTGCAGCACTGACGTGAGCCGCAGCATGTAGCATGTAGCCGTAGCATGTAGCATGGTGGATCTCTGACGTCCTGCAGTGGGAGAACTTGGCCAACATTACCTTGTTAATCTGGTGTTGATCATGTCACCGTCTGCGCCCTCAGGAGCACGTTCTGATCGAGGCGTATAAGAAGTGTCTGAGCGCGCTCAGTCAGTGCCAGGGAGGCCTGCCGGACAGCGAGCAGCCAATCAGCTTGAGCCTGGCCGGTCACACCGTGGACACGTTCAGGTACCAGGTGTCCCAGGAGAAGGTGTCCATCCACCTGCCCGTGTGCAGGCTGTTAGCAGGTGAGCGGGCGCGATCAGAGGAGCATCATGGTGTCTGCATCGCCGATCCTCACCTGATCCTCACCTGATCCTCACCTGGTTGTTTCTCCTCTCAGGACTCCATGTTCTCCTCAGCAGGACCGAGGTGGCGTCACGACTCCCTGAGCAGCTGCCCCTGGTCAGTCACAAGGCGACCTTGGGTTGACCTTGGAAGGTGGCCAGCTGACCTCAAGTGGGCAGCCGCTTGGAGTCAGCCAAAAAACTAGAGAACCTCGTTCCTGACCCAAATCACTGCCTCCATACCAGGGGCTCAACCTCTGCTGATCAGGGTTGCTCTGCATACTGGTGCTCTGTGCCCAGGTGCACGCTGGGATGTGGAGGAGGAACGGCTTCTCTCTGATCAACCAGGTGAGCGTCTGTGATTGGCTGAGAGGCCCAGGTGTGCAGGTAGCTGCGGTCTTTGCCATGATGTTCCGAATCCCATTTTATACCACAGCGTCAAGTGCAGAGTGAGTGTTGACCTTGAGACCACAGCCATACTGCAGAAATCAGCTGGTTCTGATTAGTCTCCTGCGGTCAGCTCTGGATTGTTCTGGATTCTGAATGATCAGTGGCAGTGCTCTTTCTACTCAAGTCGGGTGCTCCATGGTGGATCAGACACTTCCTATTGATTGTCCTGAGCCGCCGAACTCTTCCACCTTCAGCGCTGCTGGCTGCGGAGGAAATTTTAGGGAAACCAACAAGTCAGAGGAACAGGTCAGGAGGCAGTGGGTCAGGTTTGGGATGGGCAATATGGACTTACAATTCTCTGTATCGATTCCCGGTTCTGTGCGGTTTGTTTGCAGGACCTGGCCCAACAGAACACGCTGATAGAGGAGATGCTGCACCTCATCATCATGGTGGTAGGTGAGTCCGGCAGGTGAGCTGACCTCCGGCTGACCTGTGGCAGGTGAGCTGACCTCTGGCGTGTCCTGGTCCTCCAGGTGAGCGCTACGTTCCGGGCGTCGGCCAGGTGGAGCCGCTGGATGAGGTGAGGAGGGAGATCCTCCACCAGCTGTGCATCAGACCCATGGCTCATAGCGAGCTGGTCAAGGCTCTGCCTGAGAACGTAAGACACAGCCGTTACCATGGTTACCTGGCTGCTCACCTGGCTGCTCACCTGGCTGCTCACCTGGCTGCGTGGTGTTTTTCAGGGCAACAAGGAGACGGGTCTGGAGAGAGTCATTGACAGCGTTGCGTTATTCAGGTCAGTCTGTGTTTGTTGGCCTTCTGCCTTAAACATGTCCACCTTAACAGTTGTCAGCAGCAGGTGTGTTGTGTTGACAGGAAGCCAGGTGTGACGGGGCGGGGCCTGTATGAGCTGCGTCCTGAGTGGTCCAAACACTTCGACCTTTACTTCCATCACTACAGCCGGGCGGATCAGTCGAAGGTAACCGAGTCAGAACAGATCCGGCTCCAGCGGTTGCTCGGGTGGTTATGGGTTGTCATGGTTACGGGTTGTGTTTCAGGCCGAGGAGGCTCAGAGGAAGCTGAGGAGACAGAACGGCGAGGACACAGGTGAGCACCACTTCCTGTCATAGGTCAGGGGTCACCAACCTGAGGCTGGAGCCGCTTCACGGTCCAGAGCAACACGAAGTTAGGATGGGAATTACATGAACCGTCATACATGTACGATTCCATGCTGCCTGATCATAGTATTGTTAGGGAATACGCCACCGTTACCGTGGCAGATGTGGGTCATCGTCTTACTGTGATCAGAGGTTCTTACTTCAGTTCGAACTTTGATCCCCTGTTGGAGATTTTCTGTGACTCCAAAATACCCAGAAATTTAGAATCACTTCTGGGGGATGGGCGGATGTCCATCCCCGGTCTGGGCGGATGTCCTTACCCCAGATGGGGATCTGTGGACAGAGGACGAGGCTGATCACAGGTTCAGGTGTCAGACGTCCAGAAGAGAGAAGGTTGATTTCTAGAACGAAGAGATTAAGTTGTTTAACAGTCTGAGACGCTCAGGAAGAGCGGATGTCGGCCGACCGGCAACCCGTCAGAACCGCACACGGTGAAAAGCTCAGGCTGGCTCTCAGAACTACGGGAGGTTCAAACTCCGCTCATTCAATTAGAATTAGGCTTCGGCATGCCCTTTGACCCCCACAGACGAGCTACGTACAAAAGGTAATTTTTTCTACAGTTTTATTAATAGTAAAAAGGGCTGGATAATAGGCTGCAGTCACTGCACATAACTCTGACCTTTAACCCTAGAAAAGAAAAGAGTTTTATCCATAAAGTAACATTTTTACAATTGACTTTTTAAAAAACAACAAAAGTTATAACTTCAATGCAAAAGCATTTGATAAATTAAGTGGCGGCTCCCAAATGAGATATAGATCTGTCATAGACTGACCTGGTCACCATGGTAACCTGTGTGTGCGTGCAGCCCTGCCCCCGCCCCGGCCGCCCCCCCTCTGCCCGCTGTTCGGCAGCCTGGTCAACCTGCTGCAGTGCGACGCGCTGCTGGCACTAGAGGGCGCCGTGCTGCAGTGGGCCGCGGAGCCCAGCGGAGGAGGCTGGACCGAGTCCATGCTGCAGAGAGTGAGTCCTGG
This sequence comes from Poeciliopsis turneri, assembly GCA_922788865.1. Classification (NCBI taxonomy): domain Eukaryota; kingdom Metazoa; phylum Chordata; class Actinopteri; order Cyprinodontiformes; family Poeciliidae; genus Poeciliopsis; species Poeciliopsis turneri. The sequence continues at coordinate 615,317 of CAKLNU010000738.1, read as the reverse complement.
TCCTGGTTCTGGTCCTCGTCCTGGTTCCGGTCCTGGTTCCAATGCTGCCCCTCCCTGCAGGTGCTGCACCTGGTTGCCATGGCGCTGCTGGAGGAGCAGCAGCAGCTGGAGAGCGGCGGCGGAGACGAAGACATCTCCTTCACCTTCAGCAGCAAGATCACACGTCAGTACCTGAGCTCAGCTCACCTGGTGTGCAGGTGAGGAGGAGCCGGTCTGACCGGGACTCACCTGTGTTTCAGGTCCAGGTGAGACTCCCAGCACCTCCGGAAGCATCCTGGCTCTGCTGGAGAGCCTGCAGAGCGCCCCTCATCTGGAGGTCCACAAGGACATGATCACCTGGATCCTCAAGGTAGCTGCAGCTGCAGCTGTGGCTGCTCCAGTGGCTGGACTGGTTCCCAGTGAGTCAGTTGTGGTGTGTTGGTGTGCAGATGGTGGGAAACATCAAAACCTCCAGGGAGCGAACGTCTGGCTCCAGCGTCGGCGTCAGCCACAGCCGCCGCCCAGAGGAGGTGAGTCCTTCGCTTCCTGTCTGTCCGACCCGCCCTCTGCTCTGATTGGCCGGCTTCCTGTCCGACCCGCCCTCTGATTGGTCGGCGTCCTGCAGACGGTGAAGGACAAGGCGGAGAGGAAGAGGAAGGCGGAGATGGCGCGGCTCCGCAGGGAGAAGGTCATGGCCCAGATGTCTGAGATGCAGAAACATTTCATCAACGAGAACAAGGAGCTGTTCCAGCAGAGCATGGAGGAGCTGGAGGCGGCCGCCACCGCCGCCGCCGAGCACAGGTACACCTGGAGGCTCTCCTCTGTACACACCTGGACACCCACCTGTCCAGGGGTTTCTGTTTGTCTCCACTGTGTTCTCCTTGCTCCCAGTCCTCCCAGGTCGGAGCCCACCTGTGCCGCTCAGATCTGCGTGGGCCCCTGGCGGTTGGGCGGGGCCGAGCGCCGCCAGCTGGTCACCTGCATCCTGTGTCAGGAGGAGCAGGAGGTCAGAGGTCACGGCAGAGCCATGGTGCTGGCAGCCTTCATCCAGAGATCCACCGTGCTGTCCAAGAACCGCAGCCGCGGCCTCCCCGACCCAGGTGGGCGGAGCTTAGCCGCGGCCTCCCGCCACCCGTTCCCCGATTGGTCGGAGCTGACGACTTGTCTCTGTTGCAGAACGCCTCGACCCGCTCTTCATGCACCCTGACCTCTCGGTGGGCGTTCACACTGCCAGCTGCGGACACATCATGCACGCCACCTGCTGGCAGAGGTGACCCCCTGCAGCCATGTCCGTCCCATCGACAGGCGGGCGGCCTGACCCCGTCTGACCCCACCTGTGTGTGCTCAGGTACTTTGAGGCAGTGCAGCAGAAGGAGCAGCGGCGGCAGCAGCGGCTCAGAGGTCACACTAGCTACGACGTGGAGAACGGGGAGTTCCTGTGTCCGCTGTGCGAGTGTCTGAGCAACACCGTCATCCCCCTGCTGCCTCACGCCTGCTCACCTGACCGCAGGTAGCACACACGCTCAGGTACATGTGTGACGTCCCGCGCTGCCGGAGCTTCTGACGGCTGTTTGTCCTTAGTGTGGAGCATCCATGTCTGGAGTCCTGGCTGAAGAGAACCACTCAGCAGGCAGCAGCACTAGACTCCACCCACAGGAAGCAGTCACACGGTCAGTCACCTGCCGGGGGGCGGGGCTATCAGCAGGTGTTCAGGTGTTCAGGTGGGTGTGTGTGTGTTGCAGGTGCGGCCCAGCAGGTGGAGCTGGCGTTATTTGACGGGTTCAGGGTCGGCTTTGTTCCACAGTGAGTCCCGACGCCTGGGGGGCGGGGCTAAGCGGTACCAATGATGATGTCGGCAGCGATGTCACTTCCTCCCTCAGGAATCCGTTCTCCAGCGGCGTCGGCGAGATGATCAACACCTTCAGCATGTCGGCCTACAAGATCGGCCTCAAGGTCAACCCCAACGAGCAGGACCCTCGAGTCCCGGTGCTGAGCTGGTCCACCTGCGCCTACACCATGCAGAGCATAGGTAGGCCTCACCTGGCAGGCCTCACCTGGCAGGCCTCACCTGGCAGGTAACCGCTGCTAAGGACTGACAGTTTCCTGTGTGTCTCGTTGCAGAGCGCCTCCTGATGGATGAGAAGAAGCCGTTGTTTGGAAGCTTACCTTGCCGACAGGTGAGAGCTCCTCCTGGTGTTACGCCTTCAGCCTCAGGGTTACCTCTGATCTCTGACCTCTGCCTGACCTGCCTTGTTTCAGGATGACTGTCTGAGTTCTCTGACCCGGTTCAGTTTAGCCTGCTGGACTGCCGCTCCGATCAGAACCGTTCAGAACCATTTCATCAGGCTGCTATCGGGTAGGTACAGTACACACACACTACACACACACACTACACACACTAACTGGTTTCTGTCTGGTCCAGTGCTGGTTCTGGTTCCGGACTCCCAGCTGGAGGACTCTCCCTGCATCCTGGACGTGGACATGTTCCACCTGCTGGTGAGTCCCGGTAGTGTCCAGGTGACCCTCATGTGACCCCCAGGTGACCACTGCCTCCTGTCTGCAGGTGTACAGCATCTTGTCCTACAGCTCCCTGCACAGTCTGGACCAATCAGGACGAAGCTCTGTGGATTCAGCTCACCTTCACCTCCTTCACCTGGTCACTGTGGCTCACCTGGTTCAGGTGCTGCTCACCTTCAGCGCCAGTAGGGAAGGACATTCAGACAGAGACGGCTCGTCCCTGTGGTGTCCAGGTGAGCTGAGTATGGATCAGGATGGCGAGGAGTCAGAGGAGGAGCGGCTCACCTGTCAGCTGTACGGCAGACTGAGGGATCACCTGGGCAGGTATGTGACGATGGTCCATCAGGCGTGCGGGTGGAGAATGCGATTGGCTGACGAGGCGTGTGTGTTGAGCAGGTGTTTACCTGACGTGTCCTCTGGGTGGCGACTATGGAGGTGTGTCAGAGCCGGCGTCCTGCCCTTCCTCCGCACCGCAGCTCTTTTCTTCCACTACATGAACTCTGCGTCGCCCCCTGCTGACCTGCTGGGTGAGAGCACCTGCACACCAAACACCTCCACTGTGGCAGCTTCACTTGAACCCGTTTGTTATTGGCTGTAGGTACTGGACCTGGCCAGTGGGAGGCGCTGTGTAGCTACCTCAGTCTGCCTTCCAACCTGCTGCTGCTGTACCAGAAACACCGCACACTGCTGGAACCGCTAATCCACAGGTAACCCACCTGACCACTGGTCCAGGTGAGCCGCCACGTTCGTCACATCAGCCCTGGGAGGGCAGACGGAGGAGAAACAGCAAAGTCGTGTCATGTGTTAGTCATGAACTCTGACCCTGATCCTCCCCTCTAATTCCCTGCCAGAGTCCACAGTCTACTCCCAGTCAGCTCCCAGTCTACTCCCAGTCAGCTCCCAGTCTACTCCCAGTCAGCTCCCAGTCTACTCCCAGTCAGCTCCCAGGTCAGCTCCCAGTCTACTCCCAGTCAGCTCCCAGTCTGCTCCCAGTCAGCTCCCAGTCTACTCCCAGTCAGCTCCCAGTCTGCTCCCAGTCTACTCCCAGTCAGCTCCCAGTCTACTCCCAGTCTACTCCCAGTCTACTCCCAGTCAACTCCCAGTCAGCTCCCAGTCCGATATTTATGTAAATTAATATCTGACCAGCCAGGTGATCTGCTGCTGGCCTTCACATCTGTTCTCTGGCTCCTGTTTCCATGGAAACACATGAAAACATTAGAGAAACCAAAGCCAGAACAACCCAGTGGTGCAGTTGTCACTGAATGTGTGTGTGTTGCTCCAGGTGGTGCTGCCATCCAGGTGTGGGCCAGGTGCTCAATGGGGGCAGAGTCTTGGTGCAGTTCCCCAGAGAGTCCAACAGGTTGATCGATCTGCCAGAGGACTACAGCATCCTGATCAACCAGGCCTCCAGCTTCACGTGAGCGCCCCCGACTGAAAGGAGGAGAACTGCAGGCTGTGCTAGCTCCTGAGGCTAGCCCATAAAGCTAGCCCCTGACGCTAGCTCCTGAGGCTAGCCCCTGAGCTAGCTCCTGAGGCTAGCCCCTAAAGCTAGCCCCTGACGCTAGCCCCTGAGGCTAGCCCCTGACGCTAGCTCCTAAGGCTAGCCCCTGAGGCTAGCCCCTGACGCTAGCCCCTGACGCTAGCCCCTGTGTGTCCCTGTGTAGGTGTCCGCGGTCCGGCGGGGATAAGTCTCGCGCCCCCACGCTCTGCCTGGTGTGCGGCTGCATGCTGTGCTCTCAGAGCTACTGCTGCCAGACGGAGGTGGAGGGAGAAGACGTCGGCGCCTGCACCGCCCACACCTTCACTTGTGGAGCGGGCGTCGGCCTATTCCTCAGGTAACACAGCTGCCCTGCATTTATCACACCTGTTGATTCTGGCTGCGGCAATGTGACCTGTGTGTGTGTGTGTGTGTGTGTGTGTGTGTGTGTGTGTGTGTGTGTGTGTGTGTGTGTGTGCAGGGTCAGGGAGAGCCAGGTGTTGTTTGTCGCAGGTAAAACAAAGGGCTGCTTCTATCCCCCACCGTACCTGGACGACTATGGAGAAACCGACCCTGGCCTCAAGTACGTCCTTATGTCTGCCGTTGCCATGGTGAATGGTGTTATCTGGGCTCCATTGATCAGGGCTTCTGTACTCAGAATCTGAGGTAACTTGACTCGGAGTGGAGTTGATTTCTCCTGTGTGGAGCATCACTCAGCTGCCCTCTAGTCAGAGTTAGTTAGCTCTGCTCTCTGGGGCCCCGGCAGGGGACCCATCCACCGCAGAGCTGTTGCACAAAACCAGATGAACGCGGCTGGGCTGAATTGATCCTGGAGCCTTATCTGATCAGTCAGCGCTCATGCCAATCAGAAGCCAATAAGTTTGGCTTTTCTTATTTCTCTGATGGGTCAAATTTGATCATCCTGCATTAAAATATCACCAATTCATTTTGCTATTGAGTTAAGTAGTATAATGTTAAGACACCATTGTTAATGGACTGTTATTCCATTGTGTTTCTAAAGGCCTTTAATAGACCATTGTATTGTTGAGGGGATTAGAGAAATGGGTCATGAGGTGGTACAGGTTTAGTAATCAGGTGGAGCCACTTACATTTACTAGTGTGGCCTCCGGCCACTAGGCGGCAGCAGAGTTCAAACTGAGCCACACTTTGTTTTAGAATGATCAAAAGGTGGTACAGTGCCAGAGCCTCAGATAAGTTCTGAGATATTACCGGGTCGGCACCAGAATGTAAAGGGGAACCAGTTAGGAAATCATGAGAACCACTGGATTCGATTAAAGTTGTAAATTTGAGCAGATGATGGGTAGGATTATAATGTTTGTTTTTATTAACAAACATGCATTCAGTCGATCTGCTGTTTATTTCCTTTAACTCATCAATAATCAATAAGACGTTGGTTTGGTAGCAAAGCGTCAGTGAATCTGTGATCGATCTCTTTGGTCTGCTGAATAAATCCTGGTTTGGTCTGATCGGATGAAACCAGGATGGTGCCGAGTCGGGATTATCCGATTAAATGATTATTGATCGATTGATTTTACTTGTTCCCTGCAGGCGGGGGAATCCGCTCCACCTTTCCTCGGAACGCTACCAGAAGATTGAGCGTCTGTGGCGGCAGCACGGCATTGCTGAGGTCATAGGTCACGCTCAGGAGGCCAATCAGACGCTGGTCGCCATCGACTGGCAGCACCTGTGACCGAGGACTAGCCCCGCCCACTAACGAACCTCTTTGAACCAAACAGCTCGCTGCAGCTGCAGCCTGAGGTCGGAGCAGCTTTCAGGGATTTTTTAGGGTGTTTGGATTCTGACCTTTGACCTCTTACTGTCAACCCTACCCCCTCAGTCCTCCAATCAGAGATCACCTGATTGGCTGGAGGTCAGGTGACCTCTGTCAGGTGTACGTTGCATTTTGATGGACTGGGTCTCCATGGCAACACAGGTGAGAGTAATCAGATTACTCACCGAGACGTCATCATGAAAACCGTGCGAACGGCGCCGTTGGTCCGCTTTCTCCATGGCAACCAGCTTGATGAGCCAAATCTGATCGGGTTTTATTCCCTTCCGCTTTAATGTGTTATTTAACGAGCCGAGCGTATGACATCACTTCCTGTTTGTGTGTTTGGGTTTGGGGAAGCGGCGTGTCGGAACCGGACCAGAAACGGACTGGGTCCGGCTGACGCTACGCCCCGGTAACGTCACTTTAACCTGTAGAACAGAACCAATAAAACGGGCTTTAAAGAACCTCTGAGTCCGCTCACTGTCCAAACAACCCGACCAGAACCGGGCAAGGTCCACAGCCAGTCATGTGGTTCTGGAGGACCGCACCTGCTTACTCCTCGGTTCTGCTCAGGTTCTACGTCTGTCTGGTCCAAACATCCAGGAGGAGACAAGATGGATGCCCAGCAACAGGTTCTGGCGGTCAGTTGGTACTGACCCGGTTTACAGAACATTTGGTTCATTTCTTCCAGATTAATTTGATCATGATCCATTTTTAGTTTAGCTTTTTCTCCTGAAAAAAGTTTTGAAAAATAAAATAATTACAACCCAGACTTGTCGGCTGAAACCATGATGGAGGTTCTGCCAAAACAGGACGGGTCCAGGTGGGTTCAGAACCTTCCAGGGTTTCAGCCAGGACAAATTGTGCGAATGTTCCAAAATAAAAGCCCGTTCTTCCTGATCGGGTCCAGCTCAGGTGACTGGTGGATTCTGTCTGTCTGTCTGCTGGAGGCAGCAGCTCTGGGTCAAGCGGTCAGACCGGTCCGGTTGGGTCGGATTCTGGCTAAAATCAGAAAGGAGCTTCAGCCAGACTGCTGCTGAGTAAACCTGCCAACCTGAGGTCTGCTGGTTCTGGTTCTGGTCCCCAGAACCAAACATGTAGAAGCAGCTTTCAGCTTCTATGACCACAAATCTGGAACAAACTGCCAGAAAACTGCAGAAGAGCCGAAAGCCTGAAATCCTGTGAAGCTAAAGTGGGCGGGCTAGCTACGAGTGATTCATTCCAGACCCGGCAGCGTGGGGGAACGTCGGGGAACATTGGGGGGCATTGTCCTCTGATGGACACTGGAGGTGTTGACCGTTGACAATCTGTTGTCATAGTAACAGCATCCTCAGCTTTACAGTGCTGATTGCTGGGCCTCACCTGCACGGGGGCGGGGCCAGGTGAGCCGTCTGACAGGAAGGAAGCTGCTGCTTAGCTAAAAACCCATTAGCAGTAATTGGAGGATTAGAGCCTCAGATGATCCGCTGCTAATCAGATCAGGAGCGGCTTTAGCAGGACGCCAGGCTGCCGCTCACATTCACACCTCCGCTCCGCTTCGTGCTGGTTCCTGCTGCCGGTTCTGCATCATGACTCAGAACCCTGCGGTCCAGTTCCTGAGTTCCTCCCGGGACGGTTTGCAGCTCTGAGCCTCGTCGTTCTGCAGACCCGTTGGGGACCGACTGTGAGTCGACGCCATGCCGTTCCTGTCGCTGAAGTTCAACCTGCAGAAGCGGGTCAAGCTGGCTCAGGGCCTCTGGATGCTCTACTGGCTCGCCGTCATCGTGGGCATCATCCTCTTCAGCCTCGGCATCTTCTTCAAGATCGAGCTGAGGAAGAGGAGCGAGATCATGGACAACAACGAGAGCCACCTGGTGCCCAACCTGCTGATCCTGGTGGGCATGCTGTCCTGCGGCCTGAACGCCTTCGGGGGCAAGCTGTGCCACGACTCTCTGGACCCCCAGAAGTTCTCCAAGATGAAGCCGATGCTGCGGCCCTACATGCTGCTGTGCTGCGGCTTCAACGCGCTGCTGCTGCTGCTGGTGCTGTTCTGCTTCCTCATGCAGTTGGCCGTGTACCTGACGCTGGCCGAGGGCCTGAAGAACGCCATCCGCTTCTACAAGGACACGGACACGCCGGGACGCTGCTTCATGAAGCGGACGTTGGACATGACTCAGATCGAGTTCCGGTGCTGCGGAAACAACAACTTCAGGGACTGGTTCGAGGTGCAGTGGATCAGCAACCGCTACCTGGACATGAGCAACGACGGGGTCAAAGAGTGAGTACCTGGACACAGCAGGTCGGGTCGGGTTCAGACGGAGTCTGGGCTGGTTTAGTTCCTGGATGAGGTCGAGCTGCAGGTGGTTGTTGCCTTCAGGGACTCAGCAGGGGATCAATCTGGCCTTAAGAGGTCAAAGTTCCCAGCCTCTGAGGCAGCAGCAGGGGAACGTTCTGCAGCAGACCCGACCCATTAGAAAGTGAAAGAGCCGAATCTGCATAAAACTGATTGTTATCGCAGCAATAATAATAAAAAGCAGAGGGTGGTTGAACTGATTAGTGTGTAGGGTGGGTTCACCGCAGAGCAGTCTGGGTCTCTGCTGGGGTTCTGCAAGAGTTGCAGGGTCATAGTGGGTGGAGCAGGAAGTGATTGGAGCTACTGAAGGACCAATCAGCTCTATGATAACATGACCAGCTGGAGGTGTGAAGCTTCTGGGAACTAGAAGCAGAACCAGAACTGCACGTCCCTGCTGCTGCAACATTTCACTGATTTTTAAAAGTTTAATATTTTCTGTGCTGATTGGTTGAGTCAGTCTGAGCATGCTCAGTTTGGAAGGTCAGGCTTCCATGAGGAACCCTCCCTGATTCTCCATGTCCTACTTGAGCAGAGGCCATTATAAGGCCCCACCCGGCGCCCCTCCCCCCCGCCGCCCCTCCCCACCCGGCACCCCTCCCCACCCGGCGCCCTCCCCCCGACGCCCATCCTCACCCGGCACCCATCCCGCCCGACGCCCATACTCACCCGGCACCCATCCCGCCCGGCGCCCATCCCCGCCCGGCGCCTGTCCCCGCCCGGCGCCTGTCCTCCCTCCTAGCAGGGTCTGACCTCTGTGTTTGTCCCTCAGCCGTGTCCTCAGTAATGTGGAGGGGAAGTACCTGATGGACAGCGTGCCATTCAGCTGCTGTAATCCCGGTTCGCCCCGCCCCTGCATCCAGCATCACCTGACCAATAACTCCGCCCACTACGACTACGACCACCGCACCGAGGAGCTGAACATCTGGAATCGCGGCTGCCGCCAGGCCGTCTTCTCCTACTATAGCGGCATCATGAACAGCATCGGAGCGTTGCTCATCTTCACCATCATCCTGGAGGTAAGACTCCGCCCACACTGCCGCAGCCAATCAGCCTCCAGCACCAGCAACATGCTTTCTTAAAGGAGCAGAAGTGGAGTAAGTGAAATGTCATGATGTCTGTCTGGTTCTCACTGGTTAGTCAGGACAAATTGTCCCACATCATCATCCCTCCTCCACCATGCTTTACAGTGGCTATGAGCTGTTAGTGCTGATCTGCTCTTGTTCTGCTTTAGGAGTTGAAGTTTTGGTTATCAACTGTTGGGTAGTTAGACGTTTATACTCAACTCTTATTTTGAAATGGTTTTAGATGCAGCAGTTTCACTTCCTGGTGTTGCAATCACTTTTAACCAGGATAACCAGATAAATACAGTAGTTCACATATGAATAGTTTCTTCTCGTTCAGCTCATCACACATGCTGGATGGCAACATAATTGGCTTCAGTACTTTAGCATTAGTTCCTGCTAAATACCATGTTGCTATAGTGCTTTAGCTTTAGCCCCTGTTAAATGCCATGGCATTAGCCCAGCATTAGCTAAAGCATTAGGGTTAGCACAGCTAACCTTTTAGCTAACTGTGTTCACCGCTGTATTGTACCATTCATTCAGAAGTCTGTTCAAAGCCATTTACTGCAGCAAAAACCTTCTAAAATAATCCTGACAGGATTATTTCTAGCTAAGGCTACTGCAGTAGCATGTTAATGCTACTGCAGTAGCAGTAGATGGAGGCAAACAGTCAGAAACCCAGTCAAAGATCATCATCCATGAAGCCTAAGAATGATAAAGTTATGGAAGTAAATGTCAAATTAAATAGATAATCAGCTGCAGCTCATCATGGCCTCTGTCTGGTTTCAAGACCTCAGATCCACCAAACCCACCTGTTAGCTTATTTGAAACTTTTCTTTTTTGGAAGTTGCATCGTTTCTCCTTCAAACCATTGGGTCTCCTTTCCTGCTCAATCAATATGAGACGAGTTCATCTGGTTAGCATCGGATAGCATAGCAGTTTAACATGCTTCACAGCATCAAAGGAAACATTGGAAAGAAAGAAACTTGTATAACTATAACCGTCAGTCATTAACAACCTGAAGAAAGCCTTAACTTGTTAGAGTTAGCATTACATTAGCACGTTAAGCTAATAAGGCGAGGTTTTCAATTGGATTTCATTCTTCAGAAAATGAACTTTAAAACTTAATGCTGGCAAAGGAACACATGAACATAAAAAACTGCTTCAGAGTTAGCACTGGCATGCTAATGATAGCTGTTAGCATGCTAACAGGCAGCCTCTGTTTTAAGCTGGTCCTGCCTCTGAAGGTGGAAGTTCCGGATGTGAAGTGATGAAGACTCGAAGCATGTTAGCATGTTAGCTAACATGCTAAGTGCAGTCTCTCCAGTTTGTCCTCTGCTGCATCCTGGGACATTTTGAGGGAGTCAAAGTGAAAGTTGACCTGTGAAAGTTGACCTGGCTTCGCAGACTGGAGACGTTAAAAAAACCAAAGCCCAAATGGAACCAGAACAGAACCATGGATCTGGGCCTGATGGTCTGTTGCTATGGTAACCGGTCGCCATCTTTAACCCGTGGACGGGTTCATGGAGGATCAGCCACGTTCCTAATCCTTCGTTTAAAACAAGATGATCGTCAGAACACCTGGACCGAACCGGCACCAGGTGACCAGGCACGCCGCCACGTTAATCAGATTTACCGGCGTGTTTGCTTCTGAACCGGACCGGTCACGAAACCCGCCGCAGTCCGAGTCCAGTCCGTCAGCGACTCGGACTGTCCAGAGAGTGCTGAGCTGCTGCAGGTAATCTGCCTGGGGGGTTAATCTGCCGCAGCAGGGGGCATTCTGGGAAGACAGGGATGTTGCCTAAGAGGCCCGATATCTGGGTCAGAACAACAAGTTCAACACCTGAAGTTACTGGCTGAAGGACACACCTGAGCTCACATGGAGGCACAGAGGGAGGAGAGGGGGGGAGAAGAGGGCAGAGGGGGTCAGAGGGGGCGTGCGGTCCCTGGCTCAGAAAGCTGAACGCTCCAATCAGAAGCTGTTGCTGGTGCAGAGCTGAACTATGTTGATCTGTCCAGACTCACCTGTCCTCTGTCTGTGTGTGTGTGTGTGTGTGTGTGTGTGTGTGAGTCAGGCGGGGGACGTGGCGGGCCTGAAGTACCTGAGCACGGCCCTGGAGACGATGGCCGACCCGGAGAACCCAGAGTGTGAGAGCGAGGGCTGGCTGCTGGAGAAAGGCTTCAAGGAGACGCTGGCCGACCTTCTGTCCAAGGTCAAGACCTTTGGCCGCGCCAACCAGGTGGAGGAGGGTGGGGCATCTCCCGATGCTGACGCCACCTGAAGCCCCGCCCACCAGCAACCTGAGGCATCCCATCCCCTTCCCCCACTGCAGCCGTCTGCCCCCCCCCCACCCCCCAGAGCCGGGGGGCCAAGAGAGGAGGCACCGCACTTCCTGGACTGACGGACTCTACTGAGCATGTGCAGAACAATCACTGGACACTCACTAAAGACACACACTGGACACTCACTGGACACTCACTGGACACACACTGGACACACTGGACACTCACTGGACACTCACTGGACACTCACTGGACCCACGGAACTAAAGACACACTGGACACTCACTGGACACACACTGGACACACACTCTCCCAGAGAACTCTGTGTGTTTCTTTCCAGTCTGTAAATTTGTCACCAGAACATTTTAATTGAACAGATGACCTGAGCCCGACCGGTACCAGTCGGTACCACCCGGCAGCCCTGACTCCGGCTTTATGCTGCAGTGTCTCAGTGTGTCCTGCAGGGGGCTCAGCTTTGGAGGACTCTTGCCAAACGTTTTGTTTTTTACGCCCAGATTTTAGTTTGTGCGTTGTTGATGGTCGGGTGGTTCGGGACCGGTTGGTACCGGTTGGGTGGGTTGCTATGGAAACAGATACCCAAAGAGCAGGTGACCTTCCTACTCAAATGTGCAGGTAAACACGTCCACATCTGGACTTTATGCAGAGATGTGCAGCAGGCAGGAAGTCATGCCATAATTGGACATGCAAACAGTTATGTCAGATAACAGGAAGTGATGTCAGAGTCCTTTGCTAGCAGATAGTAGATGACAAGAGTTTCAACAAGTGATGTCACTGGGCTTGAAGTCAAGTGGCCAAACTGGAGCTGTGTCCGGATTCAAGGTCTGTGTCCTTGGACAGATCGGTCTCCGTAGACCGGACCGGTCCAAGGACCGGAAGAGAGGAGCAGTGAGTGGACCTCACCAAGCTCCGCCCACAACTGACCCAGAAATTCCACATGGCTGCAAGTCTCACAAACAAAACCTGGCGGCTCTTTGTTTCTGTGTGAACATGGAGTCTTGGACTGATTCTATTTGAGTCCATTAGCGCATCATTTCACCAACTATCAGCTCCAACAATGGACAGAGCATCTAACAAGTCCATGCAAAGCTTGACTACATTGATGTTATTTTTAGTCCTAACATTTCAATTTGCAAACTTTTAGGACTTGTAGAGAGGCTGGTAGCTACTAAAGCTAACAGATGTTAGCTTAACGTCAAAGGAAGGAATCAGTCGCTCAGTTGATTTTAGTTCTCTTGTTAGAAAGACAGTTATGTTTGAGTTGAACAACTCAGATCCTAATTTTTTTTAAATTAACTAAATTCATAATTGAAATATTATGTAGAAGAAATCAGTGAAGTCGCGTCATTTAGCAGGAGAGTGCTAACTGGTTGATGTTAGCTCACAAGCTGTGCTTACATCATAAACATACTTACATTTTTATTTAAAACTCAGCGAAAGACTTATTTATAATATTTTCACTTCTAAAATGGAAACTTTTTAGTTTTAAGTTTGTTATTCCACTTCTTACTAACTTGCTAACAGTGTTAGCGAAACGCCTCAGCAGAAAAACAAACAGTGGATCACCATGGTAACGTTGACTCAGCAGATAAAACACACACTGCCTTTTCTAACCGCAGCTACTGTACAGTCTGCTACTCCGCATATAGCCTGGCGCTACGTTAGCATCTATTTACTCATTAATTTTTTTAATAAATGTTATTTATTTCAATAAACAAGAATACAATTGTACTGAGGCCTTCCTCTGATGCAGATTATATCGATGGGTTGGTCCAAATGGTTTCCACTTGGATCCACTTCCTTTGACTCCAACCGGCACTCAGAGTGTCTGGAATCAGAACTGTGATGATGATAATAGCTAAAAAATAAAAATGACAACAATAAAAAAAACACACACACATTTAAGAAGTTTCATCCTCTGGTTCCTACAAAAGTCAAGCTGAAAATTATTTAAGAAGACCGACTTCTACTTTTTATTCACTGTATTGTACCCACTTATTTTATATGCAGAAAGAATTTTGGCAACATGATAAATGCAGTGGTTCCCTCTTATTGGCTGTAGAAACGCCCATTTCCAGAGCACCTGCTGAAGAGCTGATAACAAAACCAATTTACAAAAATCATTTACCAAGGGGAGCATAAAATAAAGCATGAAGACAAGAAAATGACAGTCAAAATAAATATCAATGTAGAAAATAGCACAAATTGTGATATATGTGCCAGATGTGCATGAATATAAAAGATAATCCAAAAGTCCAAGTTGATTCAAAGCCGTATTGTTGATTCTGCTCTTTGGTTGGTGGAGGATTGAATTGTTAATAATGTTTAAGTTCGATCAAAAAAAATGAAAAGTTGCATCTATTTACTAATGCATGTGTTTGTGAGACTATGGCAAGCCGTTTTAACATAAATTCGGTTTCGTCTGACTATCCGTAATTACATTCCAGATATCTGAAAATGCATTTTGATTAGTCAAAATTCCTTTCAAGATGTCTCCAATGACGTGACTGGATCTGTAATTTGATGAGACTCGTATCTAGAATTACGATTTAAGATATCTTGAACGTAATTATCAATATTACAATTTTAGATATGTGAATTAAGCATGACGTTGAAGCCCCTTTGTGCTGTCCAAACAGTTGCCTGCAGAATTTGATGTTTCCTGCACAAAATTGTCCATAAATGGCAGAAATTAGAAAGAGCTCAGCAATGTTGGAAATGAGGAGAACTTCATAAACTGTGAGACTGCTAATGATATCTGCAAAAAATATCCTGGTTATTCATTCCCAACGAACCGAATGCACTTAAGAACAGCTTTGAAAAGCTAAAACTGCTTTGTCAATCCATTTTCAACATGAAAGTTGAACATTTTCAAACATTTTCTTTGAAAATGTTTGAAATTGTTTTATCAATTTTTCATTGTTTTATTAAACTTTCAAATTGACGCTTTGACTAGACAGAATGCTAATTCAAGATATCAGTTTAATTTAAGATATCTTAAATAGAAAAGCTGAATAATTCAAGGTATCTTAAATTGCTAAAACGTCTCGTCATAAAACAATTTGATATCTGGAATGTAAGGGCAGTTAAACCGAATTTATGTTAAAACGGCTTGCCATAGGATACATGTCTCGTCAAATGACAGATCCAGTGACATCATTTGAGATATCTTGAAAGGATATCTCACATGGTAATATATCTTGAATTACCATTCCATATAGTCACAATGCATTTTTAGACATCTAGAATGTAATTACAGGTAGTCAGACGAAACCGATTTTATGTGAAAACGGCTTGCCATACGCTGTATTATTCTTCACCTTTTCAGTGAAGGCTGTTCATAGTGAAAATAAATATATTAGTTTGATTCTAAAATGTTCAAACGTTTTTAGCACATTTCTGTCAGGAATAAATGGAAGCAAATGATTCATTTTCAAATCTAAACTCTGCAGATGTCAGATAAAGTGGGACGTTTGAAGGCTTAACTTTAATCAATCAAAGTGATCTGATCAGGAATGAACGAACTACCAAACGGTTTACTGGATGTTTTCTGTCTGGTTGACATCGATGTTTAACTTCCACTTCGGGAAATTCGTGGCGTTTCTCTCGCTGTGATCTGTTAGTCGGGCTCTCTGCTCCGGTACACTGAGCCTGCAGCGCCCTCTGGAGGTCACAGCAGGTCATGTTTTGGTGAGTCTTGCACATTGTCGCCTAAAAACGTTGTACAAAATCACGTTGTGTCATTGACAGAGAAGAATAAGAAAATAATTTGCCGCCATTGTTGCTCTGCCTGAACGGCGGGTTGGGACCCGCAATGAATCATGGGATATGAATCATGGGTCCAGTCTTTGAATTCAGACACAGCTTATGACTTCATCACTCAGGAAATGATGTCAGCATTTCCTGAGTACTGACATCACATTTTCACAGGAAATGGTGACTTTGTAACAGGAAGTGATGTCAGAGAGGTGTTTGGGTGTGGCTGGGCGAAGCTTCCTGTAGTCAGACTGAAATTCTAGAAAAATAAAGTCCAGAACCAATCGGTGTCTTCATCTTTTATTCAGCATCATCCAAATGGGCCGTCGTCATGGAGACGTTTCCAGAGGTCAGAGGTCAGCGGCCTATAGACTTTCCTTTAATGACGTTCAGATCAAAGGTTGTAAAAGACATTTATTTAGGAACAAAATGGAGCTAAACGGGTCATGAACAGAACCACAGGAGACCGGTTCTGGAGAGGATCGGCTCAAAAGGGCTCCAGCTTCTGCAGAACCCGTTGGTTCTGGTTCTGTGGGTTCTGGCCCATCTGCTAAACAGATCAGGACATTAATGAGCTCAGAGGACAGATTAGTTCTGCTGACGCAGGAACAAACACCGGATCGGGTCGGCTCGGGTCGCTCGGGTCGGCTCGGCTCGGGTCGGCTCGGCTCGGATCGGCTCGGGTCGGCTCGGATCGGATCGGTCGGCTCGGGTCGGCTCGGGTCGGCTCAGGCTCTGGACGCTCAGGTGGCAGCGTGGCTCAGAGGGAAACCAGAACCTGAACAGAACCTGCATCAAGGTCAGAGCTGCAGAACCTTCTGGACCAGTCGTCCACAGCTCAATGAGGGAAACCCGGCCCACGTAGTTCTGCTGGGCCGGTCCAGCACCACCGGCCCGTGTCACTGTGAAACATTTCTGGCTCCATCAAATCAGGAACCGGGAGATCCGTGGACAGAACCAGAACCAGAACCAGCTACAGACGGAAAACAAACCCAGATTCAGTTCAGAGCAACCAGAACCTCCCATTGGGGATCAGAACCGCCTGGACCAGAACCACAGCAGGTTCTGCTGGTTCTTCATCCACCTGGCAGGTAAAGTCTGATGATGATGATGATGATGATGATGGTGAAGGTTTACAAACATCCAAAAACCTTCAGAGAAAAATCCAGAACCAGACGAGACACAAAAGTCCAAAACCTGTAGAACCTCTGAGGCGCCGGACCCAGCTGCTGTTGCCATGGTTACCACTTCTGGTTCTTGGACAGGTAGGCGACGAGCGCCACGGCGACGCCCACGTAGATCCCGGTTCCTATGGTGATGGAGAGAACGGCGAGGAAGAGCGCCCGCCTGGAGGTGGAGCCGGCCAGGTGGAGGTCACCTGTAGACACCGCCCGGCTGGCCTGCAGACAGAAACAGAGGTCACGACCCCGCGGTGGGACAACGGCACCCCCACCACCATCCATCGCCATGGCAACAATCAGGACGAGCCACAGCGAATTAACCGCCTCCAATCAGGGCCAGGGGGCGGGGCTTCCTCCCACCCCTCCAGGTTCTGGACGGGTTCTGATGTTCTCATGCTTTCTGGACCCGGGTCAGGGGGATCTAGTGGTTCTGATCACACAGCTCAACAGGACCAGCATTTTTAATTGTTTGGTCCTACAAAATAAAAGATTCCATATTTCCCCACTCATTTGGACTTTCAAAATAAATGTCAATGAGCAAGTCAGAAAGGTAAAAGGGTTAGGGTTAGGTTCTGACCCGGTGGGATCCAGACTGGGTCCTGGAGGTTCTGGCGTCCATGTTGTAGTTCTCTTCCTGGTGTAACACACCTGGACATGAAGAGGAGGAAGTTACATCACCAGGACGAACTCTGAACCCCACCGGGTAAGAACCAGACCTTCACATCAGAACCATCAGAACCACTGCTGGGAGCAGAACCCACAGTGTGCGAGCTGCAGGGGCCTGTCGCTATTGGCAACAAGCATATACTGAGCACGGTCAGTACCGCTGACTGTAGAGCGGTTACTTAGCAACCAGAGCAGGGAGCTGGCAGCAACAAGAGAAGAAGAAACTGCAGGAGGTCCTGGGTTAACACAACATCATCCCAGCAAGGCCCCGCCCGCCCAGGCTCCGCCCACCAAGGCCCCGCCCGCCCAGGCTCCGCCCACCAAGGCCCCGCCCGCCCAGGCTCCGCCCACCAAGGCCCCACCCGCCCAGGCTCCGCCCACCAAGGCCCCGCCCGCCCAGGCCCCGCCCACCCACCTGGTGTGCCAGGAAGAAGGCAGCGATGCCGAGCGGCCAGAAGCAGCAGAGCATTGAGAAAACGCTGAGGCTGCGATGATCCCTGGGAGGAAGCAGCAGGAAGGCGTCATCACTGAGAGAGGAGGAGCTGGAGAGGTCGCTCTGCTCACACACAATACACACAATACACACAATGTACACAATGTTCACAATACACACAATGTACACAATACACACAATGTACACAATGTACACAATACACACAATGTTCACAATACACACAAATGTACACAATACACACAATACACACAATGTTCACAATACACACAATGTACACAATACACACAATACACACAATACACACACTAACCCATTGAGTCTGATGTAACCTTCAGTTACATCAGACTCAATGGATTGATGGTTGCTGACCTCCAGCTCCTCGTTTCTGACTGGGTCAAAGGTCATCGGGGGAATCTTGGCCTCATCTCCACTGAGCTCCAGTAACTTGCCGTCAGAGAGTCGCAGCGAAGAGGCTGAGCAACAGGTGGGGGATGAAAGTTGTCTCGCAGCAGGCTCCGCCCCCAGGCTCCGCCCACAGCCGCAGCAGGAGGCCTGGGGTCTGGGGGGGGGGCAGGGTGCGGGGGTCCAGCTGCTGGGGTGGCTCCGCCCCCAGCCTGTGGGTGTCGATGAGGCCACCGTGTTCTTTCAGGGGGGACAGCCCCGCCTCCTCTGCTCCGCCCTGCATGGTGCTCCTGCTGCTCCTCACAGGGGTCAGAGGTCAGACTGTGACCTGGAATAGGAACAGGAAGGGGTCACTATGGGCTGCTGGCCCTGAAGAGGCCCAGAGAGCAACCATCAACAACCAGTTCCCCCTGTGATGGCTTGTTGTGTCCTTGGGCACCTGCTGCTGGTGGTGTGGGGCCCAACAGGTGGTGTGGGGCCCAACAGAGGGCGCTGTGCAGGCAGTCTGGCCTCAGTACCCCAGGGCAGCCAGGGCTACTATCCAGTATATAGTAGCACCTTCAACCTCTAAAGCGAACAGAACTGATGCCATCAGCATGTGGTAGCTACATCCTACCAGTAGCTACATGCTATTAGCAGCTAGATGCCAATTCCAGCTTCTGATTCGGGAAATGGCTAAAGGGCGATTCCACCTAATTATTCACTACCTACTCCATCTTTAATCGACTCTAGTCAAAAAACTACAACAACTAGAGGCTTCAAACCTGGACTGGATCATTCTGCTCTCATAGCAGAATATTTTCATCCATATTTTAATCAATGTTACCTTCTGAACCTGGAAGGTAGTGAATACCTTCCAGTTGAATGAAGCTTTGGAGTCCTCTGGACTTGATAATGTTTATAACTTTATCATGTTCTAAATGAAGTTCTTTATTTGTTTGTTTCCCTTTTTGGTGGTTAATGATTATCTTCTGTTTTGAGGGTATACGATTTTATTTTGAAGGGATTGTTAGGGTTAGCTTTCAGTAGGCAGCTTAAAATGCAAAGAGGAAGACAAGTTGTCATGGAGACGTGTCTTGTTATTAGCAGAGTGATGTAAATGAAAACATGTTTTAAACTTTCTCTAGTGATCAGTTTTGTATTGTAACTGTGTTTGATGCTCATCCTCATGTTCTGAGGATGAGGTTGCCATGGTTTCCATAGAAAGCAGCTCCTGGTTCGGCGTCCTGAGTTCTGGATCAGACTCCCGGTTCGGAACCTTTTCATGCAGCAGAACAATCTCCACTAACCCCCCCCCCCCCCCCCCCCCCCGCCCCCCTCGCCCCCGACACCAACACGCACGGGCAAGGCTGTTTACAGGTAGAAATGCGTGAAGCTCATGATAATAATTAAATACCCACACACTGGCTTTGACGTCATCCCTGTGATCACGGGAGCGCGCATACTCGCCTCGCAAGGTGAGGTGTGAGTGTCTTCATCTGAGGGGCTGCTGTCCGTCCTCTGCCCGACCTCAGAGCGCTCTGAGCCGGGCAGGAGCTGGCAGAGCCCCGCTGAGGAGCCGCGGAGCTCCGGACCTCTGAGAGCCGAGAGAAGAGCTCGGCGGGCGGGCAGCAGAGCGCCCAGGTGTCCAGGAGGCTGGAGGAGGCAAGTCCACCGCGCTGCAGCAAACAGGAAGGGGCGGGACGGACCGCCGTCAGTCTCACACCTTATATAGCAGGGGTCCCCAAAGTGGGTCCCTGAGGGCCGCGTTCTGCATGTTTTAGTCTCGTTAGACGCCGAAGAAGAACATTGAGCTGCTGAAAAGGTTGTCACTGCCACCAAGGAGAGAACTAAAGCATGCAGGACGCCGGCCCTCCAGGACCCACTTTGGGGACCCCTGTTATATTAAAGTGAAGGGGGCGCTATTTCCAATATTATCCTCCCGTTTTTATTTTCCTTTCAAATCTGTGATATATTTTCACCTTTAGGAAGGATTTTCTCTCTCAGCAGGTATTTGAACTTTTCTCTTTTATTTATTTCAGAGCAGATCACAGCAGATTCTGTAGCTTCCTGTCAACTTCTAAATCTGCTCCTTAGTGGCATCTTTTGGGCCTGTTGCTGCCTCTAGTGGCGTGGGGAGGTAACACAACTATTATAATTACATTACTAAATCAGAATAGCACAGTGTTTATTATTTATTATTAATTCTAGCATTACTGGACCTGTCAAATATTAATTCCCTCCCAAAAAAAATATTTTTTCATTTTCTTAAGGAAGTAGAAATAATGAAATGAGATAATCAAAACCAGAAAGTGGTTCCAGTTTCTCTCAATGGCCAACCTGTTGAAACTGGCAAATTTTAAATTCCTGGTGTCGTTCCTGGACATTCAGGAAGTGTATCTTTAAGGACATTCAGGTCCTTAAAGATACACTTCCTGTATCTTTAAGGAAGGATGGAGTCTCCATCTTTAAGAGGATCTAGTGAGAGCTTGTTGAGCTAAAATGATAAAACTTAACATTTAACATTCAACTCAAGTTAAAACAGCATTTTAACTCAAGTTTGAACTTTTCATCTCCTCGGCTGGTTCGGTCTCATGAGCTGCAGATTAACAAGCTTTTAATGAAACTTTCACTGGCAGGTAAACAGCAGGTAAATGGTGGTGAAACCAGAACCAACTTTATCTCAACTGTTTGCTGAAAGATGATGGAAGATGCAGGAATATTTTAGCAGAGAGCATCCATCCTCTGTATTCATCAGTTTGACCCTCTGAGCTCATGAAGCCGTTTCTGTTTTCCTCTGGTAATAACAATCGATTAGAAATCATTTATTGACAGGGCAATAATTATTCTTTACCAACTAAATGATGACATTTACCTGCAGCTTGCTGAGTGTTTTACTCTATTCACACATTGTTGATAATGTGATTCTATGAATAGGATTTATTGTTTAGAGTAGAAGGAAAATTTCCACCTTGATAGACTAAATAGTTTCATCTTATTTTTTCCTATATATTCGACTCTACCAACATAAAGTCTCTCAGATTAACATGCATGGCAGCATAAAAATGACAATGTGAATTTTTGTTTGTATCTCTTTAACAGCCCTGGTTGTAACAACCTGGGTTGTTATTCTTCTTAACCTAATTCATTAGTTTGTTATTGACTTGTGTTTCAGTAAATTTCTTATCAATACATTGCAAATTGTATTTGCGCCCCCTGTTGACCAGAACTCTGCTTAAGATCCATCAGAACCTCTGATTGATTGATGAGGACAACAGAAGCTTCACATGAACAGGAGCTGTTGTCTCTGTGTTTGGTTCTGGTTCTGAAAGCCCTGAATATGGCCTTCTCCACCCTCTCGTTTGGAAAAAGAGCATGAAATAAAAAGAGTTAAAAAACATTAATATGTGAAATAACTGTACAACACAAAACATCCTTATAAAATAAATACATAAATAAAACTGCGACTGACAACATGATGTCCAGATTAACATTTTAATTTGATGGTATTTCATGAAGACATCAGTTATGCATTGATCTCCGGAGAATCCAGGATCCACCGCCAAACCGATAAAACGTGACGTCATGTCTGAACTCCTCCGAACAGAGGGGGCGCTACTGCGCTAACAGCTTACCGGAAGATTCGCAGAGGCGGAAGACGCGCTCCGTGGTGTGACTGTGCGCATCAAACCTGCGGCAGAACCGGGACAGAACCTACAGAACCAGGCTGGAAAAGAGAGCGTTAGGGCGAAAGAGGAAAGTGCGCGCGCAGTTGCAGGTGCGGGACTCGCCAGGTAAACCGGACTCACCGAGGAGGGGGGCAGGCCCGCCGGACTCCGGTCCGGAGCGGCCGACAGTGTTTTCTCCACGGTTTGTTTAGAACCAGAACCGCTCCAAACCGCTTCGGTTTAACTTCGGGTCTGCTTCATTTGCTGTCTGTGACCGGAACCGTGACGCTCTCGCAGCTGTTGGACCCGGTTCTGCTCAGCCGTTAGCAGGTTGGGGTTTAACGGGCCGAATTCTCCCGAACATCATGGACCAGCAGACCAGAGTCTTGCGTGATCCCTGACTGCAGCAGGTTCTGGCTCCTGGCGGGTCCACACTCAGACCTCTGAATCCGGAGCGGACTTTGGTGTGACGTCAGCACGTTGCGTCAACGGCACAGAGGGACAGGAACACTTTTAGTTGGTCAGCTAGCTAGTTAGCTTGTTATCGGTCAAGTAAGTTAAGCTACTGACTAGTTACATCATTAGTTAAACAGTTAACTTTTGATCACGTGAGGTAGAAACCATGACCTGCTGACCTGTGGAGCTGCTCCCTGATTGGCCCGTTGATTGAAGGAACCTCAGGACCTGAGTGGGCCTGGTTCTGATGAATCCAGGGTGGACTGGACTGTCCTGCTGGAGCAGGGAGCGTGCAGCTGAAGAACCCGTCCAGGGGACACCAAGAAGGATGGAGGTTCTGATGGGAGGGGTTCTGATGGGAGGGGTTCTGGTCTGGAGGTTCTGGTCTGGAGGTTCTGGTCTGGAGGTTCTGGTCTGGGTCGAACTCCTCTAGACTCTGAGGATAAAACAGAACCAGGTCCAGTTCCTCGACCTGTTTTCTGTCATGTCGTCTGATGTGTGTCTCTGTTTCCGTAGCAACCATGGTGGGCGAGCGCCGCAACGGCAACCTGCTGGTCCAGCTGGGGCCCAGCATGCAGGCGTACCCGGAGGAGTTGATCCGCCAGCGCCGGACCCACGACGGCCAGACGGAGTACCTGATTCGCTGGTGCCTTGTCATCATGGAGGACGGGTCCAGCTGCGGGGGCGGAGCCGGCGAGACGGGGGGGCCGAGCGGCGGAGGGACCGGCGTAGGCGGATCCGGCGGTTCCACGTCCGGAGAAGCTAAGCCGGAGAACATCCTGATGTGGATGACGATGGAGGACGTGTTCGCCAACTGTCCCACGCTTCTGGGCAAGAGGAAGGCAGAAGCGCAGCGCCCCCTACAGCCGCAGGAGAAGCAGCGGGGCGACAAGGCGGCGGACGGAGACCCTGAGGGCGGCGAAGAGTTCCCAGCAGACGTGACATTCGACGAGGTGGAACTGTCCGATATGAAGGAGGACGTGAAGAACCTGGTGTGCCGCGCACGGAAGCAGATGGCCAAGAAGAGCGACTTCTCCATCAACATCATGCACACCATCCACGTGCTGAGCGCCTACGCCAGCATCGGCTCGCTGGTCGGCGTCTTCAAGGAGACCGGCGCCCTCAACCTGCTGATGGAGCTGCTGTGCAATAAGGAGACGCAGACGAGGCGCAGTGCCGGCAAGATGCTCCGAGCGCTGGCCTCACACGACGCAGGTCAGCTGCATTCTGGGTAACCTGGCTGACCCGGTTAGACCCGGTTCTGTTGCTGTGGGGTGGGCGGACCTCAGCAGACCCGGTTCTGACCCGGTGCCCATGTGTCCCTGCAGGGAGCCGGGCTTACGTCCTGCTGTCCCTCAGCCAGCAGGACGGCATCGAGCAGCACATGGACTTCGACAACCGCTTCACCCTGCTGGAGCTGTTCGCCGAGACCACGTCCTCCGAGGAGCACGGCATTTCCTTCGAGGGCATCCACCTGCCCCAGGTATCTCCACCTCACACTGGGGGTTTCAGTTTCTTTTAGAATCAGGAAAAGCTGCTATCTGTGGGATGCTGTAGCAACACAGTTCTGTTAGTTTGGGTCAGGACCTGACCAAAATCAGATGGTTCTGATCTGATTCTAATCCGGTTCTGTCTGTTCAGATACCTGGGAAGTTGCTCTTCTCCCTGGTGAAGCGATACCTGTGCGTCACGTCTCTGATGGACCAGCTGAACACTGCGGGGGCAGAGGCAGGCTCAGAGAGACTGGACGGTAGCCCCGCCCCCAGCACTTCAGGCTCCGCCCACCAGACAGAGCTCCTCCGCCTTCAGAAGGAGTTTGACTTCACCATGGCTATGGCCAACCTGATCTCCGAGCTGGTCCGGGTTATGGGCTGGGACCGGAACCGGAAGCCGCCCGACGGCTCTGGACGGCAGTCAGGAGGGGGCGTGGCCTGCAGCGAAGAGCGGGCGGAGGAGGTTCCCCGCCCCATCCTCCGCTCCATCTTCCAGCCCCGGTTTTGCACCTCATCTGTGTCGCCGGCCGCCAGCTCCCCGGTCTCGGCGCCAGCAGCCACGCCAACCAAGAAGAGAGGTGGGAACGGCTTCAAGGCGCGGTCGGACTTCAGTAGCCGCTCGGCATATGTGGAGTACGTCCAGGACAGCCTGAAGAGCGGCATGGCGGTGCGCATGCTGGAGGACTACGAGGAGGTGAGCGCCGGCGACGAGGGCGAGTTCCGCTACAGCAACGACGGCTCGCCGCCTGTTCAGGTGAGCACCGGATCCTGCTGCGACTGTCAGCTTGGAGCCACTTCTGGATCACGCTGTGCTGTCTGCAGGTCTACTGGAACTCCCTGTCCAGAACCTACTGGGTCCACTGGCACATGGTGGAGATACTGGGCAGCGGAAGCAGCAGCCAGACTGACAGAGAGACGCAGGAGAAGGCCTCCACCCTGACCGAAACGCTCAAACTCACCGCAGGTAAGGTGGACTTCCTGCCCGCTACGCCTCCTCCTCTTCTCCGCCTCACCTCTCCACCTTCTCTGCCCCCAGTCAGCCAGACGTTCTTCTCCAAGCCACCGGGCGGCCTGTACTCGCTGCCCTACCTGACGGAGGCGCTGCAGGCGGAGCCGCTGCTGCTCAGCCGAGCAGAGTGGTGGGAGGTGCTGTTCTTCATCAAGAAGCTGGAGCCCAAGCAGCAGCAGGAGGTGCACCTCTTGCTGCAGCAGAGCTTGGAGGACCAGGTGGGGCCCCTCGCCGTGTCCCCTGTCTCCGGGTTAGAGCCGGCAGACCCATCAGTGTCCTCTGTCCAGGAGGTGCAGCCAGACGATGCGTCTCTCATCGGCCTGTCCGTCCCCGGAGACGTGTCCAAGAAGCTGCTGCACTACCTGAAGCAGGTGCTGCCCTCCTGGTGCCTCGGCGACCTGCTCTGCTCCCACGCCTTCTACAAGCACTACCTGCAGCGAGGAGGAGGAAGACTGGAGGACGAAGAGCTGCTGGGTGAGAGTTGGGTTCAGGGACCTCCTTCCTGTCCCTGCCACCCTGCTCACTCTGCTTCCCTCTACTTGTCTTTGCAGCAGAAAGCTCCCTGGCTGCACCCGCTTTGGGAGGAGGAACACAGAGCTTCACCTCCACATCATCGGCCTCCTCTTCTTCAACTAAAGGCTCAGTCTCCAAGAAGGCCAAGAAGGAAGCTCCTCTGGACTCTGGCTGCTCGGAGACGGAGAGCGAGCTTCCCTCTGAGGACGACAGCAAGTATCCAGACGACCTGGAGGACAAGATGAAAGGTGGGGACATCTTCATCATAATGATGAGGAGCGTCTGTCTCCATGTTGGTGATGAGGTGCCACGCTGTCTTCCTGCAGTGTTCAACAACCCGCGGGTTCAGGGGAAGAAGAGCCTGCTGGAGAAGCTGGGGGAGGTGGTGGACATCCTGAAGAAGGGCGGCTCGGCCTCAGAACCCGCCCAGCAGCTCGCCGCTGTCCTCTTCATCACTCGGCTGCTGGAGGAGAAGAGTGCACAGGACAAGAACTCCATGAGGAGCGATTCAGCCCAGACCATACGGTGAGACACCTCAGAGTAGCCCCTGTCCAGGACATGGACTGGACCAATGACTGTCCAAGAAATAGCCTGAGCCGCTGTGTTTCCAACAGTGACAAAGTGCTGAAGCTGCTGGTGGAGCTGCTGGGTTCCTCCTCCAGGGACGTGGTTGTGAGCACGCTCAGATTGACCCACCTCCTCATGCTGAAGTACGAGTGGAGGGTGTGCTTTGCTACGGAGGGCGGGGTCAAAGCGGTCCTGTCCTGCATGCAGGAGTTTTCTACGGTGGTCCACGTGCTCCAGCTAGCGCTGGCGGTAAGACTCACCGTCTTCTCTTATGTCGTTGACAATGATGATGACGACCCAGTGCTCTTTCTCAGACGTTAAAGGTCATCACCGGCGCCAGTAAGCACGACCTGCGCAGCGTCGGCAGCAGCCTGCCGCTGTCAGAATCGGGAACCCAGATGATGCTGGAGATCTTTGCTAGCATTGGCTCAGCCACTCCTGAAGGCTCCAAGGGCCTTCTGAGCACCATCCCTTCTGCCATCGACCTCATGCTGAAGACCAAAGGGTGAGTCCTCCTTCCGAGACGCAGCTCCCTGTTCTCATGACTCCCTGCTCAAACCGTTCTTCTGTGCAGCTGCATGCTGTCGGTCCGGAACGGGCTGCTCGTCATCATCATGCTCATTGCCAGCCACAAGAGTCTAGCAGAGCAGCTGGTGGCTTGTGGTGTCACCGCCGTCCTGAAAAAGTGTTTGACACTGTCTAGGGCTGAGACCATGCTGGCCATCATCGCCCTCAACCACATCTCCATGGTGCACAAGCTGGAGAGCAAAGGTACGGGTCTTGGTTATGACCAAGGCCCCTTTCTCTGACTCGGACTGTTGCTGAGGTCGTTTTGCTCCTGAAAAGACCCAGCATGCTACAGGATCAATGGACCGGGGAGCAGTACTAGACTGGCTTACATCATCAGGTTATTGGAGACCTGCAGGGCTCTGATTCCGGCCCAGTTCTCTTCACTGTACATCTGCTTCCAATTTTTGAATTGACTATATCTTGACACTAGACTTCATGGGATAAAGCTCCACTGTTAAGCTGATGATACTCAGTCATACTCATAAATCCTGATGAGGCCAGTCAGATAATAGATTGTAGGAACGTCCTGAGAAAATGAAACCCACCAGTATATAATCTGTGAGGTATATATCCTGTTTACTTTAGTCTGTGAGGCAGATGCCTCATCTAGTTTATTTCATGAAGCAGCTTCATTTCTGTATTTAAGGTATGCTCAAGCAACCACAGGTTCTATCTGTCCTGTTCTATGAATAAACCGGGTCGTCTTTCTCAGAGAGTCAGGACCAGCTGGACTTTAAGGACACAGAGCTGCAGATGTTGGTGGTGAGCCTGAAGGAGCTGACGGTGACCAAAGAGGTGATCCAGACCCTGGAGCAGCTGCTGTGCGATGATACGTCCCAGCTAGAGGACGAGCGCCGACAGGTACTGGAAAAGATCTGTTCAAACCCACAGAACCAGTGCTGCCGCCGTCCAACAGCTCATCTCGTCTTTTTATGCAGGTCACCCGCAGCCGGGACACCTACCAGGACCTAGTGCGCCTGATGGAGCAGCACCGAGCTGACCGGGCGGTCCAGCTGTCCATCCTCAGGTAAGGTGCCACTGTTCCTCTGGAGCTTTTGCTGCTTTGGTGGTCCTGTTGGTATTGCTGACAGCGGCCCCAGTGGTGCTGCTGGACCTTGTCTGACTGAACGTACCTGCAGAATCCTCAACAAGTTCCTGGACAACTACGAGGAGGACATGCTGCCATGGCATGAGAGCATTGAGCCGTGTCTGTCCACTATGACGGCGTTCATCAACGACAGAGAGGTTAGCAGTGCTCCTGGTTCTGAGGTCAGAGGTCATGGTGAGAGGTTAACCTGCTATGATGACTCCACAGGTTGTGCAACTCTTCATCCGCTTCTTGTACCGACTGGCTTCACTTAACAAGGACTATGCAGTGGTTATGTGCCGCCTGGGGACCAAGGAGTCTCTGGTGAAGGCTCTGGACAAACACAGCACCAACCTGCTGCTGGTCACCGAGCTGCGAGACCTCATCAGTGACTGTGAGAAATACGCCAGCCTCTACAAGAAGATGACCACCAGCGTACTGGCCGGATGCATCCAGGTGGGCGCCTGCAGGGTCCCTGGACCTGGAGATGCTCTGGAGAACATCTTAGCATCATCTCCAGCAGTAAAGAGCTGAGGACCTCCTGTTCTTCAGTGATTGGCTGCTGTGAGTCATGTGCTGCCTGTGTTTCCTGTTGTGTGTCAGATGGTGCTGGGTCAGATTGAAGAGCACCGCCGCAGCCACCAGCCGATCAACATCCCTTTCTTCGACGTCTTCCTGAGGAACCTGTGCCAAGGTCAATGCAGATGTTCTTTTATGTTCATGGACAGAGGGGTTTCTGAAACTGGTCTAACTGGTGTCCCTGTTGATGTTCCCAGGCTCCAGTGTGGAGCTCAAGGAGGATAAATGTTGGGAAAAGGTTGAGGTTTCCTCCAACCACCATAGAGCCAACAAGCTGACTGACAAGAACCCCAAAACCTACTGGGAGTCCAATGGGTGTACTGGCTCGCACTTCATCAACATTTACATGCACAAGGGTGTGGTCATCAGGTGGGTGTGGTCATCAGGTGGGTGTGGTCATCAGGTGGGTGTGGTCATCAGGTGGGTGTGGTCATCAGGTGGGTGTGGTCATCAGGTGGGTGTGGTCATCAGGTGGGTGTGGTCATCAGGTGGGTGTGGTCGTCAGGTGGGTGTGGCTCACTCTCCATCTCAAGAGTTTTCAGGTGAATGGTTCTGTGGCTAGGCATCTTTTGTTTGGGCGTGGGTTTGTAGAATGGCCGTCTGTTAGAGCTGGTCTACCTGCCTGTGTCCATCCATCCCTCCCTCTCTCCCTCCCTCCCGCTTATCTGAGGTTGGATCGCGGGGGTAGCAGCATAAGAAAGGACGCCCAGACTTCCCTCTCCCCAGCCTCTTCTTCCAATCTTGGACAGCCAAGAAACATAGTGCCCCCACCGTGTTCTTCTCCGGGCCTCCTCCCAGTGCTACGTGCCCAAAACACTTCACCAGGGAGGCGTCCAGCCCTGGTGAGTCCTCACTGGCGACTAGAATGGCGATCTGTTCAGATCCCCCGATCTGAACTCAGATTGGGGGGGAGTTCCTTCCAACCACGCCCCTCCAGGTCTCACTGTCGTTGCCCACGTGAGCGTTGAAATGCCCCAGCAGAACGAGGGAGTCCCCAGGAGGGGCGCTCTCCAGTACCCCCTCTAAGGACTCCAAGAAGGGCGGGTAATCTGAGCTGTTGTTCGGCCCGTAAGCACAAACAACAGTCAGAACCCGTCCCCCCACCCGAAGGCGGAGGGAGGCTACCCTGTGGTCCACCGGGGTGAACCCCAGCGTACAGGCACCGAGAGCAGCAAGTATGCCCACTCCTGCCCAGCGCCTCTCACCGCGGGCAACTCCAGAGTGGAAGTTTATCCAGCTCCCGTCAAGGAGACTGGTTCCAGAACCAGAGCCAGGCGTTCAGGTGAGACCGACTATTTCTAGCCGGAACCTCTCAGCCTCACACACCAGCTCCGGCTCCTTCCCCACCAGAGAGGTCACATTCCACGTCCCAAGAGCCAGTTTCTGTAACCGAGGATCGGACCGCCAGGACCCCCTCCCTCGGCCACCACCCATCACACAATGCACAGGTGGTGGGTCTATGGGAGGAGGGACCCATGTTTCCTCTTCGGGCTGGGCCCGGTCGGGCTCCATGGGTAAAAGCCCGGCCACCAGGCGCTCGCCAATGTGCCCGACCTCCAGGCCTGGCTCCAGGGTGGGGCCCCGGTGACCTGCGTCCGGGTGAGGGAACCCCAAGTCCAAAGTTGCCATTCATCATCGGGGTCTTCGGTCGGGGTCTTCGGGCTGTGCATTGTCTGGTTCCTCTCCTAAGACCCGTCTGCCTTGGGCGACCCTACCAGGGCAAGAAGCCCCAGACAGCAGAGCTGCTAGGATCGTTGGGGCCCTCAGACCCCTCCACCACGATAAGGTGGCAGCCCGAGGAGGAGCCTGACTTTTGATATTTCATGTTTCCATGTTCAGACAACTCGCCATCCTAGTCGCCAGTGAGGACTCGAGCTACATGCCGGCCAGGATCCTGGTTCTGGGCGGGGATGACCCAGCCAACATCAACACAGAACTCAACACGGTGAGTCTGGTTCTGGTCAGGTCAACGTGGGTGATTCCTCATCTGACCCTGCTCTGTCTTTACAGGTGAACGTCGCTGCCTCAGCCAGCCGCGTGGTTCTCCTGGAGAACATGACCCGGTTCTGGTCCATCATCCAGATCAGGGTCAAGAGATGCCAGCAGGTCAGTCTCTGCTCCTTAAATTTTCTGGGTCTCCTCCGCAGGTGTTGATCCGTCTCTCTGTGCTGCAGGGTGGCATCGACACTCGGGTCCATGGCTTTGAGGTTCTGGGTCCAAAGCCCACGTTCTGGCCCGTGTTCAAGGAGCAGCTGTGCCGCCGTACCTACCTGTTCTACAGTACCAAGGCCCATACCTGGTGTCAGGAGGTGGTGGAGGACAAGGCCCAGCTGCTGCAGCTCTTCAACAAGTACAAACTTTTCTCTGCCTGTCAGCGACCGATGCTGCAGCCGCTGCTGACTCACCGAGAACTTGGATCTGTGTGTGCTTAGGCTGAACAGTGCGTTGAGACACGAACAGATGTTTGCAGATCGGTTTCTGCCGGATGCTGAAGCAGCCGAAGCTCTGGGTCGGACCTGCTGGGAGGCTCTGATCAGCCCCATCGTCCACAGTATCACGCTGTCAGGTGACCACGCCTAACCACACACACCAATGATGTCAAGCTTATTCTAATCTGCAGGTTTGGTCTGATGACAAACATTTTCCTTCAGTGAAGATCACTCTGTTGTGTATTTCTCTAAGAACATTTTCCCATTAAAACCTGCTAACATTATATACTGCTCCAAAAAATAAAGGGAACACTCCAACAACACAATATAACTCCAAGTACATCAAACTTCTGTGAAATCAAACTGTCCACTTAGGAAGCAACACTGATTGACAATCAACAATGATTTTGTTGTCATCACATTCAACTTAGTACAGGACAAAGTATTCAATGAGAATATTTCATTCATTCAGATCTAGGATGTGTTGTTTCACTATTCCCTTTATTTTTTTGAGCAGCGTATTTTGGAGAGTGAAGCCTCTGTAAGACCAAGTTAAATACATTTATTAAGCAATCCAAGTATATTCAGAGATTGGGAAAGCACAGAAATTTAAAGATTAAGTGAATCAAAATTTAGAGACAAGTGGGAGGGAAAAAGCCTAACAGTTCCCCCAAATCTAGAAACCCTCTAACTTTGTTAGTGGTGCAGGGAACACCTTGTTTATGTTGAACCTCCCAGACTTTATCCATGTATGAGACCCTCCATCTGGGGAATGTCTCGGTTACTCAGAACAATAAGACCTCAGTGTGGATGTATTATTGAGACTTAAAGATATAACTTGTTTTGAGACACTTCACTCTCTTTAGATTGTCAACTGTGTTCTGTGTCACTGGACCCTCCACAAGGTGTAAATATCCACAAGAGTGGTTTCTGAACGTTTAATTTGTTGATAGGTCTTTCTTTTAGGAGGTTCTGGTCTGGTTCTGGTCTGTAAATATTTCCTTAGGGAAGCTTTCTGAGCCTGAACTAACTGTGCTTCATGTTCTATCCAGAATCAAAAGCATCCAGTCCGCTGTCGTGGCTTCTCAGCGAGTACCTGGAGAACTCGGAGGTGGCACGCCGCTGCAAGAGCCGAGCCGCCATCTTCAACTCCAGAGTGAGACGCCTCACTCACTTGCTGGTCCATGTGGACACGAGTTCAGCTGACGGCGAGGAGCTCAAACCTCCAGCGAAGTCCAGTGAGTGAAACCAGCAAAGCTAGCTGGACCAGTTTGTGACCTGATAAGTTGAGGTTAAGATGAAGATCAAATTAATGATCTTCATCTGATTTGAGCAGTTGGGATACTAATTTGACAGGTTCATGATCCAACGGTCTGGGGTACTGAACCGACGGGTGGGTTACTGATTCGTGATCTGATGGTCTGGGGTACTCAGGGTTTCCCCCAGTTATTATAAGCCTGGCAGATAGCCAGACTTTACTTGCCCCCACCCTGCCAGGCCAAGTGTTGCTTGTTTTTAGTAAAATAAATTGCTTTCATGTTTTGGTAAAAATTCTAAGCTGCACTGCAAGCGTCTCTTGCGCTGAGCATTGTACTGGCGGAGTAGAGTTATTCCTAAAAGATACATTAATAGTTGATGCATTTAAAGCCTGGAGCGCAGACCAGTCACACTGCTGGGGCCTCCTTGCACTGCCTCAAGCGCCAACGCTGCTTGATGTCTGAAGTTTACTTCGGTGCAGATTGCACGTGCCTCCTTTCGCTCAAACTGGACACAGTTTGGCCTATGTGGATATTGACATCAACCCTCTGTGAGGAATTATGTTTCTTCTGAGAGCTCTACATCAAGGTAGGGGATTGAAACCCACCGCGTTGGCTTGTGCAGTTCTATGGTGTAACCTGTAGTCGCTCTTTCAGAGGTGCGCATTGAGAATGATTTATTTTGAATCCTCACAGGAGCAAAGAATTATGTGTGGTGTTTACATGTCAACTTGCTGCCAGGGCCTGGTTCTGTTCTGCACTGGTCAAGTTCTTGTTTGTGGTGCTGGTGGCCCGGTGCATTAGTGGTTAAGCGGTTCAGCCTGTGGAGGAGCTTTCACACTTGCCTGGTTTAATTTATCTTATGATCATTTTTTCTTATTTTTACAGTTACACAATGCATCAAACCATATCAACTGTTTAGTCAGCCAGTCAGCGGGCGGCTGCACAGAGAGACCAGATAAACTCGTCCCATAAAGCTCAGGGAACCAAAACAGTTTCTGTGGCGCTTATGAAAAAACAACATGCATGAAATGGAAGAGCTACTAAAGCCACATAAATTAAATCTTGTCGTTTGTCCCTCAGTATCCAGCAGAGATGTGCAGTTCAGCGGATTTAGCTCATCATGCAGGGCCGGTCCAAAGCTGCATGATGCCTGGAGCAGAATTAGACTAACTGGCCTCTTTTTGCTGCATCACTAACAACATTTCAACATGGATTTAGTAAAGTCTGGGAGACGGGAGTCGTTAACTGGCTGACCTAAAAAGCGATTAGTTATTGCTTTTTAGCAATAACCGATTGCTAAAAATCAGTTATTGTCTCAGTAAATATGTAAATCTCAGATGTATTTACTGAGACAAATACGTCTCAGTAAATTGTAGTTTACTGAGACGTATTTGTGAATATAGCTCAAACTCACAGCATTAGATTGTAGCGGTGTTAACAAAACAATTTAACTGAAGATTGTGGCAAATGAACGGTCGAAATATTGGGGGGCGGGGCACGACCGGTAGACCAGGGTATGAACATTAGACAGGGGGGGAGAGCAATTTGGGGTACTTACGGAAAAATGGTAAAAACAAATAAAATACAATTGCAGGAAAGGGAGAAAAACAATGGTAGTTTTCCTGCCAAAACGGAGACTTGACAGGTGGGCCTTGCCCAGCCATTTATAGATTTTGTGTCCATGTTGGCAATGGGATTTGGTACCTTCGTTCATCACACTGAGAAACTACCGGCCATGAGCCGCCACGACGCTCCGTCCGACGCGACGCTCCGCCTCTGTTTGTTCAGACCAGGATGATATGAAACTTATTGTGCAGTTCGTCCGTAAAGCTGCTCTGAACCATCAGCTGCTCCGCTGCGTTCAGTCTGTCCTCTACCTGCATCAACACCTGCAGCTCTGAACCTGCAGCTCCAGAGGAGAAAAGCTGCCGGACTCCAGGCATCGCCGTCATTTCAGGATTCTGATTGGTCCCCGAAACCATGACAACCCGGATATCATCATCGATCTATCCAATCCCCACTGGCCGAACTTGAAATTGGACTTTATGTTGCCAACACTTTGCTTTCGTCAACAACTCAGAAGAAGTCAGAGCTCCGCGCAACGCTAATCACGTCCCGGCCGGAACACGGCGCTGAATAATAAATCATAAACTAACGAAGCTTCAAGACAGGCGCATTTTCCTCCAGGGATTTTAATAATCGAGGAACTGGAATCATTAGAGGAATCATTTCAGCCCCAGTATGAAGAGTAAAATCAGAGGACTTTTTCCAGAGCTGTATCTATATGAAACAGAATCAGAGCACATCATACCTGCTAACATTAATGAGACACAAGCAGCTGTGGAGTCACACAGCCCCAGTGGGTCTGCTGCCCTGAAATGAAAATACAATCTACTCAAATCTATGCATTTCATTTGAAGAACATGTGATTAAATTCAAAGGATCAATAAACCCAAAGCCAGTTTAATATCAAGGCAGAACTTTATTTGAAAATCATACTTAGAATTTGCATTACCATTATTTTTATCTGAACATTATGCAGCTGTTGGTCTTTTTTCTTTAAACACGAATGTTTGTCCATCTATGGAAAAGTGAACATTATGAGTCGGGGCTTTAATATTTCAGTTCAGTTCATGAAGTGGGTTTATCATAGTTTCAGTACAAACTCCTTTTTCTTCACAAAGAAACAGACCGGGAGTCGAACCCGCAACGTCCGCATCGAGAACTGAGGCCTCCAAACGTGGGGCGTGCTAACCCCGTGCGCTATGATTCGTTAAATATCCAAATTCAACATCCTTAGCAAATCATCAAGCCACAACAGTCAATTAAAATCACACTAAGAAAGTGATAACAGCCCCAGGAGACGATTGAGGATGAAGAGACTCTGATGTCTGGTTATTTAGGTTCTGGTGGGTCTGTGGTTCCCCTGCTGACCCAGGGGTCATACAGCAGCTCCCTGTGCCACCACGACACGCCATCCATCCACGACACGCCATCCATCCACGACACGCCATCCATCCACGACACGCCATCCATCCACGACACGCCATCCATCCACGACACGCCATCCATCCACGACACGCCATCCATCCACGACACGCCATCCATCCACGACACGCCATCCATCCACGACACGCCATCCATCCACTGACACGCCATCCATCCACGCACGCCATCCACCGACACGCCATCCATCCACTGACACGCCATCCATCCACGACACGCCATCCATCCACTGACACGCCATCCATCCACGCCATCCATCCACGACACGCCATCCATCCACGACACGCCATCCATCCTTTCACATGTCGAGCCTGGGACGTGCGTCTCGTCCTCACGGCTGCTTCTTACCATGTTTGCTTCTCAGATGGGTGGAGAATCGGTGGACGTTCTGAAAAGACGCGGGTGGATAGCAGCTCATGTGGCTCCGCAGTGTCCCTCTCTAGGCAACCGAGACGGTGGCGCGGCGTTCAGGGGTCCTTCGGCTCCCGCCACTATGGTTTAGCTGACCTTAATATTTCCTGTTTTATTTTGGTCATTATTGATACACTGAGTGTTGATGTGTGTATGATGGGCGTGTCTATCGGGCAGTTATCGGTTCAATACGGCCAAATATGGGACGACTCCGTATTTTCCAGGACAGGTGGCAGCCGGATCCAGGGCTACGATCGACACTGGCTGAAATCACATTTAGCAGCATTGATCATCTCAATAAACAGATGTTGCTTTTATATGTCTGTGGTCTGTGTTAAAATATTAGCATTTGTGGGGCCCTGAAGCCCTGGGGGGGCCTGATGGGGCTCCTCACGCTGTAGGGAGTAAGCAGAAGAAAAAATAACCGATATTCATTTTAATTGTGTTTTTCATGTTGTTCTTAGGACTTTGTAGTTTAAACAGCGTTTGACAGATGATGTCTTTCAGTAACTTATAATCAGTCAGTCACATGTTCTAATTCAAACCCACAGTGGACCACCTCAACAAGTCTTCTGGGGGAAACCCTCGGTACTGATCCGACGGGTCAGGGATCCAATGTGGAAGTTACTGATCCGAGTCCCTATCAGGTTAATTATGTGATGGGTTGCGTTATTGAGCCAATGGTTTGGATTAGTGATCCGACTGGTCCAGTTACTGATCCGATTTGTTCATCATCTGAACGCCAAGCGGGGCGGAATGAGAACTCCCTCACCCCCGGGGCAGTTTGGAGACTAAAGGAGTTTGTTTTGTTTGCAGAGGTTCTGAACCGGAGCAAAGAGCTGAAGAGTGAGTATGAGCTCGGTTCTGGTTTGTTTTTTCTTTTGCTCCCATTTCATTGGTCCCGATGAGGCCAGGATCCTGGCACGGCTCCCCCTGCTGGATGGAGGACACTGAGCGGGTTGTTAATCTGCCGTGTCGACACAAGAGGGCGCTGCTCACCAAAATAAAACCCTGCAGGTCAAAAGGCATCCAGCAGGGCGCGCCTGAACCCACCAAACCACTCAGCTTCGTTCAGATGTGGCCATGTTTTTCTTTGAGTTTCAACCACTGAGCTCCTCCCATGGTGGTTCCGGTTCTGACCCGGTTGTGATCCGGTTCCCGGTGAGAGGGAAGCAGAGGAAGGAGCCGCAGGCTGGCTTAATGTTTATTGTTTGTGTTTGTGGCTGCGGTTTTCTGTTTCTCACCCCGCTCCATTCAACAAACCGTTTGTGTTCTAGATGGGAAAGAGGGTAAAAACAAAGACTCTGCTGCCTCTTCCTCCTCGTCTTCATCCAAGCCTAAGGTGAAGAGCAGCAGCAGCATTGCAGGCATCGCCCTCTGTTGGCAGGGAGTGGTGCAGCGGCAGGTAAAGCCACACCATCTGTCCTGTTCAGTCATGAACTTTGAACTCTGCATCATGTGATTCTCTCACTTTGCCAGGTCAAGAAGTTCCTGGAGTCCAGCTGCAGCCTGCCGGACTTTGTGGAGCGTTATCGTACCCTGTACCTGCGCCTGAAGAACGCCATGGAGGAGCTGTTCGGACAGCAGACGGCCTTCGTCCTCGCTCTGAGACACGGCTTCTCTGCCGCGCTGCTGCAGCTCTCCATCCTCAGAGCCATGCACGTGAGTCCAGAACCGGCCGGGTCTAATCAGGAGGGACCGGCTGAAGGCTGCTGTGGAGGAATGACTTGCTCCAGGCTGGAGGGGCCCCGTCCTGACGGGTCCAGCCTGTCAAGCTGTGTCCTCTGAGCAGTGGATCACAAAAGGCTCCTTTCCCTCTTCTCTCCAACCTTCGGTTTTGTTTTGTTCAAGGTGTGGACGTGTCTGTGTTTGGACCGATGTCCCTCGTCCTCACTGGTCCTTGAGACGTCAGTGAATCAGATGTTTATTTTGTCCAAAGAAGACAGAGATAATCCAGGACTAGCTTTTACAGGCTTCATGTCAGTAAAGCTCAAGTTTCCTTTCCTAACTTCCTGTGTCTGCAGGTCAGTGAGCGTTTCGCTCAGTACATCGACCACATGATCCAGGCCAGCGCGGCGCCCTCTGGTGGAGTGGAGACGCTGCAGCGCCTGCAGCAGTTCCTGGAGCCGATGCTCTTCCTGTCAGGCCTGGAGCTGGCCAACACCTTCGAGCATTTCTACAGGTAGGAATGCCCCAACAGAACCGGCCCGGTTCCACAGTGGCGATGAGACTCCGCCCCCTCCTACCTGTGCAGGTACTACCTCGGGGACCGGCTGCTCGCCCAGGGCAACGTGTGGCTGGAGAGCGCTGTGATCGACCAGATAGGCAGCTGCTTCCCGAGTCGCTTCCCTCAGCAGATGCTGAAGAACCTGAGCGAGTCAGCGGAGCTGCAGCAGGAGTTCCACCTGTACCGGCTGCAGCAACTGGACCGCCACCTGCAGGACCAGGACCAGGTAGGGGTCCGCAGGCTACATGGGGCACCAGGGGGCGCCAACGGCCCCCAGCCTCCTGCCTCCATTTTTCTTCTCCTGTTGCTGCAGGTCATGGAAGACTGGGCAGAAGACTGGGCGGAGTCCGAGGAGGAGGCGGAGGTCCAGGTTCTGGTTCTGTCTCCACGGTGCTGGGCCGTGTCCTCAGGCTGCTTCCTGGATGAACCGGCCAAACATTTTCCAGCTGAGCTCTGCTCCTACCTGAACCACTTCACCCAGTTCTACAGCCACAGTGAGTTCCAGTTCACCCAGTGAGGCCCGACGCTGGGCCAACTGGTTCGTCTCTGCTCTTCGTTCGTCCTGGATTAAACCAGATTAAACCAGGATAACCACTGAGGTTTAGCAGGTTCTGTTTGGCTGTGGTTGTGCTGCTGGTCTGGAGCCGGCTGTACTTTAAAGCAGAGGTGAAGAGCAGGTTCTAGTTGAGGCTCGGTCGTCTCGTGTCTGCAGGTCAGTCCATGTACAGCCTGAGCCACTCGAAGCCTCGGCGGCTGCAGTGGACCTGGCTGGGCCACGGCGAGCTGCGGATGGGCGGCTGGACGCTGCACGTCTCCACGCTGCAGATGTTCATCCTGCTGCGCTTCAACAATCAGGAGGTGAGGATCCAGCCGAGTCTCGGTGCCGCCGTGGTTCTGGTGGGTTCTGACCCACCGTGTGTCTGCAGGAGGTCCGAGTGCAGCAGCTGCTGCAGGAGAGCGGCCTGTCTGCTGCTGTGCTGCTGCACGCTCTGCAGCCGCTCATCGCAGACGGAGGACCTTTGACCTGCAGCTCTCAGGAGGAGCCCAGCACAGGTAAGAGCTGCAGCCTTGATCCTCCTCCTCTTCCTCTCTAACCTTCCTCCCGTCCTCAGCTGTGTTGCAGCTGAACCAGCAGGTGGCGTCCCACAGCCTGCAGGGCGTGCCTGCATCGCTGCAGCTGCTGCCACGGCAGACGTACCTGAATGTGGACGAGGACGCAGCGGGAACACTGGAAAGGAAGAGGAACTTCATCTACTGCCTGATTGTCCACATCATGAAGCAGGAGAAGGAGATGCACATCGACAACCTGGTGTTCAAGGTCAGCCGCCCCGCCCCGCCCTCCTGCCCTGCCGCCCCGCCCTCCTGCCCCGCTGCCCCGCCCTCCTGCCCTGCCGCCTTCTTTTATTGAGGATCCACATGATCCTCAGACATA
Organism: Poeciliopsis turneri; assembly: GCA_922788865.1. Taxonomy (NCBI): domain Eukaryota; kingdom Metazoa; phylum Chordata; class Actinopteri; order Cyprinodontiformes; family Poeciliidae; genus Poeciliopsis; species Poeciliopsis turneri. Next base: position 576,714 of record CAKLNU010000738.1, on the reverse strand, counting down.
AATCTACCACATCATTAAAACAATTTTTAGAAATGAAATAAAAATACGTAATTGTTTCCGGAGGCGGATGATGGAGGTCTTCACGTCTTGGCTCCTGCTGCAGGTCATGGACTCGTGCCAGAAGCAGGAAGCGGCGCGCTCCCCGGGTGGCGGCCGCTTTGGCTGCAGCACCGGCGACGTTCTGTCCTGCATCATGCACGTCATCAACAAGGGCTGCGTCCGCCGCAATGACGACAACCCGCACATCGTGGAGTTCGTCCCTGAAGATCCGGCCACGCCCCAGAAGGGCCACGCCCAGTTCTCCTTTGGCCGCGCCGGCTCCAGGAAGGACAGTGTGGCCGACATCAGGTGCGACCCCCGACCCCGCAGGTCTGCTGTCCACAAGGGACACATGAGATATCGTGAAGCCTCCGTCCGGCCGTCTGTCCCTCGCTGGACGTTTGTACGTCTTATCCTGTCCTCGTGTTCCCAGTTTGGTACCGGCGCCGCGGCGGTTTGAGGACGGGGTTCTGGACTCGGTTCTGTTCTCGATGGGCCGGACGATGACCCAGGAGGAAGTCCGTCAGCTGATGCAGCGGACGGTCCAGCAGGTCAGAGTTCGTCACCGCTGACGGGTTCTGTGACGCCTCCGACTACCCGGGCCTACCGGCGGTTCTCGTCCTGCGTTGCCATGGCGATCAGGCCGCCGACACTCTCTGTCCCCGCAGGTGTCGGCGACCCTCAGCCTGGACTCGGACCGGGCCGAACACCTGCTGATCCACTGCAGGTGGAACGTGGACCAGCTGGTGCAGCGATACACCGACGATCCCGACGCTCTCATCATGGCCGCCGGCCTCACCTGCAGGAACCCGCAGCCGCCGAGCCCCGCCCCCACCTGCCCCGTCTGCCTGGGGCCCCGGAACCCCGACGCCGAGCCCGTCCCCACGCTGAGCTGCATGCACTACTGCTGCCGGGTCAGAACCGCCCCGAAGCCGCAGGGCTCTGAGACAGAGTGTGTGTGTGTGAACCTCTCTGTGTGTGTGTGTGTGTGTGTGAACCTCTCTGTGTGTGTGTGTGTGTGTGTGACCTCTGTGTGTGTGTGTGTGTGAACCTCTCTGTGTGTGTGTGTGTGTGTGTGAACCTCTCTCTCTCTGTGTGTGTGTGTTGCAGTCGTGCTGGCAGGAGTACCTGACGGCTCGGATCGAACAGAACCTGGTGATGAGCTGCAACTGTCCGATCACAGACTGCCAGGCTCAGCCCACCTCCCAGTTCTTCCTCGGCATCCTGACGGACAGGGACACCGTCGCCAAGGTAACGCCGCTCGCCGCCCCCCGGCGGGGCGTCCGGACTCTGACCCCGCTCTCCTGTGCGCAGTACGAGAACGCCTTGCTCAGAGGCTACGTGGAGTGCTGCTCCAACCTGACGTGGTGCACCAACCCCCAGGGCTGCGACCAGATCCTGTGCAAGGAGGCCGTGGGCAGCATGGGCACCTGCTCCCGCTGCTGCTGGTCCTCCTGCTTCAGCTGCAACTTCCCCGAGGTCAGAGGTCACGCCGTAGGGCGGGGCGGGGGGGGCGCCGCGGCGGGTCGCGGTCCAGAAGCCGCTTCCCGGCCTGGGGTCCGCTGACCTCCCGACCTCTGCCCCCAGGCCCACTACCCGGCCAGCTGCAGCCACATGTCCCAGTGGATGGACGACGGCGGTTTCTACGAGGGGATGAACATGGAGGCGCAGAGCAAACATCTGGCCAAGCTGATCTCCAAGCGCTGCCCCAGCTGCCAGGCGCAGATCGAGAAGAACGAGGGCTGCCTGCAGTACGTGACGAAGACGAAGACGATGGTGGTGGTGAAGGTGATGAAGGTGATGAAGGTCTCTGTCTGTTCCCAGCATGACCTGTGCCAAATGTAACCACGGCTTCTGCTGGCGCTGCCTGAAACCATGGAAACCCACACATAAAGATTACTACAACTGCTCCGCCATGGTTGGTCGAGTCGCCGCCACGCCGTCACACGCCTCGGCCAATCAGAGAGCAGCAAGCGCTCACTGTCTGTCCCTCCTTCCTGCAGGTGAGTAAAGCCGCTCGGCAGGAGAAGAAGTTCCAGGACTACAACGAGAGATGCACCTTCCACCACCAGGCCAAGGTACGGACCGGAACCAGACCCAGAACCTGAACTAGAACTAGAACCGCTCCAGTATGTGGACCAGGATAGAGTTCAGCATCAGAACCAAACGGAGCAGTGCGGTGTGGCGTCCTGCAGGGGGCGCTGTGCCGGTCGTCCACACAGCATCTGGAAGTTTTGTTTGTGCTGCAGGACTTCGCCGTCGGCCTGGAGAGCAAGGTGTCGTCCATCAACGAGGCTCTGCAGATGAAGTCGCTGACCTTCGTCATCGATGCCTGCAAAGTCCTGGCTCAGGCCAGAAAGGTAACCTCCTCTTCCTGTTGGCCCGCCGAGCCGAGCGCCGAGCCGAGCCGAGCCGAGCGCCGAGCCGAGCCGAGCGCCGAGCGCTAGCTATGCCCTGCTCTGTGTCTGCAGGTGCTAGCCTACTCCTGCGTCTACAGCTACTACAACCAGGAGACGGAGAAGATGGACGTGATGGAGCAGCAGACGGAGGCGCTGGACCTCCACACCAACGCCCTGCAGATCCTGCTGGGTGAGACTCGGCCTCAGCCACCGGCACAGCTGCAGGCCTCACTGGTCTGACTGGGTTCACTGGTTTCTGTGTTCAGAGGAGACTCTGCTGCAGTGCACTGACCTGGCCTCCTGCGTCCGGCTGCTCAAACCAGAACATCTGAACACGGGCCTGGAGCTGATCCGCCGCATCCAGGAGCGCCTGCTGGCCATCCTGCAGCACTCCACCCAGGTGCCTGTCCAGAACCACCGACCCGCAGTAAACGCTTTAATCCAGATTAAAACCTCCTGAAGACGGATTAACATGAGCTGAGGTAAACCGGTTTAGTCCCTGGTCTCGGTCCGGCGCCACCCAGAGGGCGTCGGGAGGATTCCGGGTGGAATCCTGCAGATCTAGTACAATCTGTTTCAGGAGCTTCAGCGATTGGCTGCTGCTCTCGGGGCGCCATCTTGGAACCCGTGATCTTTAAACCTTCAAAACGAATCCAGTTTGATCCAGAGTCACTGGTAGTGCAGTTTAAACCAGTTTCCAGTGTGAACTCTCCAGTCTGACTCCATGATGTGTTTCTGGTCCAGGACTTCAGGGTCGGCTACCAGACCAAGAACGGCCAGGAGTCCGAGACCACGCAGGCGACCAGCCTGTCCAACCACACGGACACCAACAAACGGTCAGTGCTGGACCTGTCCTCCCCTGTCCTCCCCTGTCCTCCCCTGCCCTCACCTGCCCTCACCTGCCCTCACCTGTCCTCCCCTGCCCTCACCTGTCCTCACCTGTCCCTCTATCTCAGCTTGTAGGTCACCTGATCCTAGATCAGTTTCACACGTTTAGACAACCAATCAGACGCTTCCTGCATCTGATTGGTTCAGATGCAGGAATGAATCCGATGCAGGTGAGGGACAGGTGTGTCTCACCTGTGGTTTCCTTCAGGTCCAAGTCCAACCGCGGGTCGGACTCTGGAGATTCGGACAACAACACGTACAACGGCGAGGAGGGCGGCGAGGAGGCGGAGGACGACGATGACGAGTACGACGAAGAGTACGTTCCCGAGTGGCACGAAGACTACGACGAAGACGACATCGACGAGGACGACTTCTTCTCCGACGACGACGAGTCCGAGAACCTGGAGAGGGACTTCAGCCCCTTCGACTGAGCCGGGTCACAACTTGAGGAGGCGAGGACGAAGCCCCGCCCCTTGAGGACATTTGGGCCGACGGGAACGATCCGGTCTTCCCCTGACCCCTGACCCCGGACCTCCCTCGCTGCACTCGCTTTCACTTTCTGATTCTGTTCTCTTTAGGCCAAAGTACGGGACGGGACGCGGCTCAGAACCGGTTCTGAGTCCGGTTTCAGTTTCAGAGGAACTGGTTTGCACCACTCTGATTCCACCACAGCAAAAAGCTAGGCTGGTTTGAAACCAGATTAATCCAGTTTGAAGTAGTCTGAGACAGGTTCACACTGATTACAGACCAGTGTGAACCTGTCTGAAAACAATCTAATCTCAGACTGGTTTGAACCCGTTTGAACCCGGTGTAAATGGGTCCAAATGGATCTGGAACCAGGCTAAGATAAAGCCAATCTGAACAGACCTGGAATCAGTTTATGGGAAACCATCTTAAAACCCATTTCATGCTGACTTAATCTGGTTTGAGACCAGATTGTTGTCTCTGAAACCGGTTTATAGTTGTCCAGTCTAATCCTGTTTGGTTCCGGTCTAAACTGGTTTCAGACCAGTTTACACCCACCACTTGTGGAGACTGGTTTGATCAAAAGTAGAAACCACTTAAGTTAGATTGGTGTAAACTGGTGTGGAACCAGTTTTGTCTGTGTGAACTGGTGGAACCGGGTCTTCGGTTTGTTCTGCTCCTGAAGCTCAGACCCGTCCGGTATTCTGGACCTCCTCTGGAATCGTCGACGTCCCGCTGCTTCTTTCCTTGGACTGGACCGGACCGACCCCCGCCCCGCCCCACCCCACGTTCTGCCTTGGTCTGGTTCTGACGAACCCGGCCCCCACCTGAGGAACACGCCGCCTCCTGCCGCCTCGGTCAGAGTTTTACCTGAGGGGAGGTTTCTATGCACCTGAGGCCCGCGGTACCGAGCGGCGCCGCTGCAGTGACTCGGTTCTGTCAGAGTTCTGGGTCGTAGTTCTGGAGTCGGGTATCTAATACTCCAGCTCCTTATTTTGCTGTAATTTTGAGAGATCATATATTCATAATGTTCTACAATGTTCTGTTTCCTTCAGCCAGCAAACAAAATAAAAGCTTTTCTGCAGCGCTGCATCCGACTCTGTTCCTGTTCTACAGAACCACCAGAACCTTTAGGTCACATACACTGAGATCAGCTGTTCTGGGTCCAGATGGTGGTGATGTCACGGCTCTGGTTGAAGGTCATTGGAGGAGCCTCTGCTTCCTTCTGTGATCTCAGAGAGACGTCGGGTCAGATATTAGGAAGAGACTGCAGACCTCTATGGATCCAGTTCTGGCTCCTCCAGCGGTTCGGAAGTTCTGCAGAACAAAGCGGTCCTCGTCAGAAACAGACGGACTCTACCTGACCCAGTGGTTCTGTTCCCTCATGGAGCTGCACCTGGTTCTGATGGGTCAGCTGGTGACGCCGCCCTGCAGTTCCCAGTAGAACTGGACTGGAGGCAGGAGAACCTGTCCTGGTTCTGCTGCTGTGCAAGGCCCGGTCCACTCAGCTGTGGTTCTGTCTGTTGCTAAAAGTTTAAACTTTCTGAGCATCTTTCTGGATCAGAACCGGATGCGTCACAGAATAATTGTGATGTTTTTTAATATCACAATTATTAACTGACAGGACAAAATTGGCTCAGATGACGTAAAATTCAAATGATGAGACACAAACCTAAAGTAACTCGCATTGATGACAATACAAGAACAAGAAGGGTGGGGCTAGTGATCAATCAGGGTTCAATAATGTCTGAATCAGATGAAAGGATCGGTGTCGCTCACAGGGGTCCAGCTCTGTTACAGGACGTCAGTCAATCCAGTGTGCAGGTAGGTTTTGCACACCTTAAAATGCCATATTTAATAGTCTTACTTCTAGTTTGCATCCAGGTTATTTTTTCTACGGTCACAACTACTGATCTCACAAAGCCATAGTTGACCTGGAAGGGGGCATCTGATTTCCATTTTGTTCTAATACATTTCTTACTAATTGGCAGAAGGACTTCTGTGTGTTTCTTATCGTGTCTTTAGATTGGGGTTTGTGACGTTCCCCAATAAACAATTTGATCTGTCAGAATCGTGATGCCAGGAGACTCAGAGCAGTTTGATGGCAGAGCAGAAAGTCAGGCGACTTATCCGACTCGGGTCTGCTCAAACGGAACCAGACAGATTTATTCGTCTCTATTTTCATTGAATCTGACCAAAACTGTGAGTGGAACCAGTTAAATCACCCTGAGATCATTTTGACCCATGTTCACTGAAACCAGTAGCATCAGTCTGGAGTCAGTGAGTGAACATGGCTGATGCAGGTTACATCCGGGCTGAACCGGTCTGGGCCCACTCTGAAACCAGTGTGATCCATTACTGGGGCAAACTGGACCGAGCTAAACGCAGATTGGGGACAGTTTCCAATTTAAGCAGAAGATGAAGCAGAGAACGGAACTGCACTTCCTCGGCTGACCTGTGGGAGGCAGCGTCGCTGTTTGCATGCTGATTATACATAAGAAGAAGACACGCCGGAGTGGTAGTGGAATAAACTCGTAAATAAACTTAAATATTTGACATATTCGTTGGTAGAAGCGGCGTTTTTTCGGACCGGGGAGTTAGATAAGTGTGCTAAGTTGTTGTTCACGGTAGAGCGGCGGGTTAAGCGGCTGCATTTCAGCTTTAAAGTCGGACGGTTGTCAGTTAGCCTGCGGCTAACGGAGCTGCTAACCTCTGTGTCTCCTGCCGATATGGGCCGCGGACACGGACCCACGAGGGACAGGACTCCACTCGGACCTCCAGGGGAAGAAGTACCTCCTTTCGAGATGGGGCCGCCGGGCTGGGGCCCTCCTCCACCAGGAGGCTGGGGACCACCGCCGCCTGAAGGATGGGGTCCGAGAGGCCCCCCGCCTCCTGACTGGGACCCCAGAGGGCCCCCTCCTCCAGCTTGGGGCCCCAGAGGCCCCCCACCCCCTGACTGGGACCCCAGAGGGCCCCCTCCTCCAGCTTGGGGCCCATATCCTGATGAGGGCCCATATCCAGACTGGCAGCGACCCCCACACTGGAGAGGCTGGGGTCCAGAGCGACCGGACCCATGGGCCCCGGGGGCCGTGTCACCGGTCCCTCCTGTTCCACCTGTTCCACCGGTCCTTCCTCCTGGTCTACCCCCGCCCGTTCCTATTGGGATCCCCCCTCCAGACCCTGCGGCCGTCCCGCCAGTCCCTCCTCCGGGCTGCATGCCTCCATTTGGATTCCCGCCCCCGTTCCCGGCCCCGGCCTGGACCGCGGAGGTGAGCTTCAGAGGGGGACTGGGTCTCACTAGATCCGTGGTTCTGGTCAGATCATCAGAACTGATTCGGTTGTTTTCTCTGTTCAGCCTGTGGTGGAGGAGCCGATGCTCAACCCGCCGCCTGACCAACCGGAGTGGGTGAGTCTGGTTCCAACCTGGAGCTCAGAACAGCTCACTGCTTGGTCCATTCATCTCTGACTGCAGAACCACTTTAAAATGGCTTGGAACCAGTTTAAACTGGTCTCTTATTGGTTGGTTTTCTGGCCTCTGATTGGTCGATGACCAGCTTCCTGTTTAGTCTTTTCTTCTCTCCTCCAGATCAAGGCTCTTATTTCTGCTCCACCTGGTGACTCAACTTCAGCCGAGACTAAAAAAGACTGTGAAGCTCCTGCCGTCGCCAAGGCAGCGCCCCCCGACCCCGCCCCGACTGCCCCCACACCTCCTGCCGCCCCGAAGCCTGAGCCCAGGTACACGGCCAAGGCGCTGGGGCTGCTGGGAAAGCGGACCTTCGAGAGGTGAGTGGGTTCCGGTGTGGACGTCCTCCAGGTGTTGGAGCCAAGTGTTTAATCTGAGCGTCTCTGTGTTCAGGCCTCCACCCGGCAGATCCACAGGGATCATCTCCTTCGTCGGGGTGAGGCTTCTGTACTGCCAGCCTCTGTGAGGTCCGACGGGCCCAGCTAGAACCCGTCAGTAACGATGTTCCTGTCCGCAGCCAACGTTCGGCTCCATCGAGAGGGAAGACCTGCAGAAGTTCCAGTTCAGCTTTGATGTCTTCTTTGGGAACCCCAATGCCCTGACGCCCGGCGTCCGGGTCCACTTCACGGCCTGCAAGGAGAAGGTGAGCGTGCGACGGTTCTCCCCGTGGTCCGGTCAGAACCGCCGTGTGAAGCTGTCTCTGCTTCCCTGGACAGAACCGGGCCGTGGCCACGGATGTGAAAGTGGCTCCAGGGGGAACGGAGAATGTGGACCCGGAGATCTACGAGGCCGTGGTCAGCCAGGCCATCGAGGAGCCGCAGGTCAGTGAGGAGGAGGAGCTGGAGGTCAGTGAGGAGCTGGAGGTCAGTGAGGAGGAGGAGCTGGAGGTCAGTGAGGGGGGAGCTGGAGGTCAGTGAGGAGGAGGAGCTGGAGGTCAGTGAGGAGGAGGAGGAGCTGGAGGTCAGTGAGGAGGAGGAGCTGCAGCTCTTTCTCGCTCTGGTTTCCTCTCCAGCAGAAGGTGGTTCTGGTCCAGGGAGTCCAGACCAGTTTACTTTCACTCAGACCTTCGTTGTTCTGCTGTCCCGACCAAGGAGCCAAAGCCCATCATGCATTGCTGCAGACAGCGATAGTGGGTCGGTTCTGGTTCCTTTCTGGCGGCCATGTTGAGTTCAGTACTGCCAGTAAAACTACAAATCTCAAGATGCATCAATCTTCAGTAACCTGGTGATGCAGGGCTGGGGATGGTGTTGCTTAGCAACAGCTGACTCTGATGACATCACACTTAGACTCAGCTGATAGTGGGATGTATGTCGTTGCTAAGGTAACAGTGGTGAACTCAATTAGTCTGCTAACAGCTCAGTATCTGGACTGCAGACATGGCGCATCCTGCAGGACACCAGGCTCTGCTCACCCAGTGCCTTTGCTTTTGCTGCGCCTCCTTAAATCTCTGTCTGACCGTCTGGTCAGAGACCCAGTCACAGGCCAAAGAACAAGGTTTGTGGTGGTGAGTCGAGGCCTTTGGGTCTAGAAGATGCATCAGAGGCCAAGTTCTGGTCGGTGTCCCCGCAGCCCGGCGACCGGCAGTACCCCGGCCAGGTGCACGTGACTCTGGGCATGGTGCGGACCAACCTGGCGTTTGAGAGGAAGGACAGTACGGTGACGCTGCTGAAGGACGATCAGGTGCTCATCAACGTTCTGACCGACATCGTCACGGAGAAACGACGAGCGACCAACATCAGACCCAAGATCCCCGCCACCTTCGGCTCCACCAGGGAGACCAGGGAGAAGGTGAGGAGGCGCCACCCAGCAACCCCACCTGCTGCTGAGCTTCTGCTTGATGGTGTTTGTCCTGCAGGGCGTCATCATCAGTCTGAAGGAAAACGAAGGCGTCATTCAGTCAGAAGAACACGGGGAGCTTCAGTTCGAGACCAGAGAGAACTTGAGTGATGTGGACTTCACCGAGGAGGACATCAACGAGGACGTGGAGTTCACTGTCCTGGCGGTACGCTTCTTTGCTTCCCAGCAGCTCTTGATGCTGTACTCATGACTGAGAGCCGGTTTGATTTGTGTTGGACTGTGTTGTGACGTTTCTGTGTCTCTGGGTCAGCTGAGAGGGGGGAAGCGGGCCGTCAGGATCAAACGAGTCAAAGAGCCCCTCCTCCTGACGCTCTGTGGTGCTTCTAGCTCCGTCCCCGAGGAACTGGAGAGAACCAATGGGGAGAAGGTCTCTGTGGGCCCCAACCAGGCAATGTCCAAGTCCACGGAGGAGTTGGAGCCTCACATGGTGCTGGACTCGGAGCTCTACGAGGGCATCGTCAGCCAGACCATCATCGAGCCCAAGGTAGGCTTTGTCCATCCCAGCTGGCGCGACAGACGGCGTGCTTGGTTCCCTGATGGGTTTAGGTTCTTGAGAAGGTGAACCACAATGTCTCGTTTCCACTGGACGTTGCAGTCCACACGACTGCCAGTTGGACTCTCACCGGGCAGGCGGCTAAACCCAAACGGTAGCGTCAAAACAAACCTGCCGCTAGCAGTGATGTTCTTGTGGGTAGGTGACACCAGACCGTACTGCTTCGCTGCAGGTCGGCTGTTTGGTCCACTTTGACCAACCAGTACCAGTACGAGTCGGCGCCGGCTCCAGACGAGTTTAACAGGGGGGCATCTGCTAAGTGAATCCATGTCGCAACAACAATATGACTCAAGTAAAAAAAGAAGGAACAGTGCAGTAAAACTCCTCTCATAAACACCTTTTTCCTAAAAAGTACTGCCCACTTTGAACATAGACCCAGCTTAGCGCTCATGTTGCGTTTAAAGGCGGCTCGGAAAAGCAGGTTACGATATGTTAACCACAGATTAAACCGTTTTAAATGCTGAAAAAAGAAGTGACAGAAGGCTCTGATACTGGAAGTGCAGAAGCTGCTGCTGCATCAAACCAACACAGGGACAATGGAGAGACGCCACTTTAAGGTAAAACAACAAACGACTTCCAGTCCAAGGGGAACCACTGACTCTGTGGGCGGGCAATGGGCTCTGACCCCTTGACCCCCCTGACCTCCCACGCCACCGGGCCTGTGGGTGAGGATGCTAGCTGTAGATAGCTGGTCATTAGAAGACTATCCATCTGATGTTTCGAAAAAAGTTCTAATAGTAAAGACGCACAGCAAGAGCTAATGCTATCGCTACATTGGTGCCAGATGGTCAGAGCTGCAAGCACAGAGAGAGAATGAGGCGAAACGACGAGCAATAAGAACCCAACATTTCCTGACCCTTTATTCAGAATCTCACCTGAAACTGGACCATTAGTTGCTGCATTTCTGGGTGTTCCCTTCATATTTCCCTCCTACAGGAAGACGCTCCCGGATATCCGGGTCAGATCGTCGCCAACATCGGCCCGCTCAGGACCAACGTGACCTTTGACCACCGGGACTGTTCGGTGACTCTGCTGAAGAACGACCACGTCCTGATCAACCTGCTGATCAACACCTTGACCAACAAGAGGCGGGCCGCCAACATCCGGCCCAAAATCCCCTTCACCTTCCGCTACACCAAGGAGGTCCGCGAGCAGGTACCGGCCCGGAGCCCGACGGGACCCTTCCCGCTGGAACCGGCACTAAACTGGTTCCACTGCTGAACAATTAGCTACATGAACTTTGACCCTTCACAGAATAAAATAGGGGGTTCATTAGAACCAAAACCAGTCCTAACCGAAGCAGATTTTAAAGTGAACACACCCTCCAGGTTCTGAGCCCGCTCCTAAAGCGGATCCGTCCTGTTCCAGGGAACCATCGCCTCGCTTGGGGACCAGGAGGGGGTCGTCAGCTCCACCAAGCACGGCGACTTGCCCTTTGACCTCTGTGAAAACTTCAGCGATGCAGAGTTCGATTCTGACGATGTGGGGAAAGACGTGGAGTTCACCGTGACCACGGTGAGAGGAGACCGACCCGAACCGCCCCGGTTCCGTCCGCCAGCAGAAGCTGACCCGTCGTTCTGTCCCTGCAGGAGAAAGCCGCGGCCAGAGCGATCCGGCTGAGGAGGATGAGGAAGAGCAAGGCGGCCGAAGATAAGATCCTGCAGGAGCAGAAAGCCCGCGAGCTGGAGGAGCGCCAGAGGAGGGAGGAGGAGCGCAGGCAGGAGGAGGAGGCGGAGAGGAGGAGGAAGGAGGAGGCGGCCGCTGCTCTGGCAGCGGCCAAAGACAAGGTGAGCTGGAGCAGCAGGTGGCGCTGTGGGGCCAGTACCTGCGTTAACTGGGCTAACTGGGCTGCTGGTCTGCAGTGGACTCCGTTCGGCTTCAGGTACAGAGTCACTGACTCCATGCTGGAGGTCAGCAGGGAGCGCTTCCAGGGCACTGTGCTCAAAGCCATCTGCAGGAGCCCTCCCAAGGAGGAGCAGGAGGAGGCCAAGCAGGAGGCGGTGGAGGAGGCAGATGTGAAGGAGGAGGAGGTGACGGCGAAGGAGACCGTGCAGGAGGAGAAAGGAGGCACTGAGGTGTGGAAGGTGGAGCAGCTGTGAAGGTTTTGGTTGGAGTTCTGGAAACGGAACGTCCCGTTTCTGGGTCAGCAGGTCAAGCAGGAGGAAACGGAGGACGGCGAGCAGCAGGAGGCGACGGGCCTTACTGGGAGGAAGGAGATGAAGCAGGAGGAGGAGCGGCAGATCGGGGCCCCCAGCCCGCCGGCCCCTGAGGTGGGTCGGTTGGTGATGACCGTGGACGGCCGGCAGAAGCAACTGACCTTTGGGCCCAATGACCTCCTGACCCTGGCCACCATGCTGGTGGGAGACAAGGTGAGGAGCGGCAGCGTCAAGACGCTGAGCGGCGGCCGGAGGAGTAACGGCTTGTTTCCTCCTACAGGTCCGCTTCAGCCTGGCCACGCACCGCCTCACCAAGGAGGAGCGCGCCACCTTCATTGAGATCCTGCCCGACTCCTTCGAGGAGTCCACGGAGCAGCGGATGCACGTGAGGCCCCCGGTCCTCATGGAGGCGCACCGCCCGTCCTCCCGGAGGCCCGTCTGACGCCACGCTTCTCTCCTCAGGGCATTGTGATCGAGTTCTCCGAGGACTCTGGACTCATCAAGTGTTCAGAGAACCCTCAGCTGTTCTTCAAAATGTCCGAGGTGGTGGAGAAGAAGAAGCTGGAGCTGAACGAGAAGGTGGAGTTCAGCGTCGTCCCGGTCAGTCCTGCTGCTACGTTCGGCTAGCTTTCAGTCCACAGTGAATGATCCTGGGTTTTTTTCTGAAATGTGTCTTGGTGATTATGAAGCATCCGACAGCAGACGGAGGGAGGCAGGCCATCAGGATCAAACGCTTCACGGAGAAAGTTTTCCTCCCGGTTCGCAAACTGAGCGGCGTCGGAGCAACCAAAGGGAAGGTGAGCTCTTCTGCATTGTTTGCGATTAGCAGAGATCGGTTTTCTCCTCCAACGCTAATCTTCCTCTGGTTTTGTAGATGACCATCAAGTTGGCAAAACCCGCAGACGGCACTGAGTGAGTGAATGTCCACTATTGGTCAGATCTTCTCGTAATGCGGCTTAATCTGCAAACTATGGGATCAGAGACGAAATCTCTGAGTTCAGAAATGTCATTTTGAGTAAGAGCTGCTAGCAAGCCCGTGTTTTTCAGCGTGAGCATTAAAAATGTGGAACTACAAGAAATTGCCCTTAACTTCAGGCACGTCAAGTTTGAAAGATTTGGCCACAATGTTTTGTTTTCATTAATATACCTAAAGACATACTTATCATATGATTTTTGGTCATCAGAAAGAGGAATATCATTTTTTTTTTTTTTTTTTTTTACTCTGTTTTCCAATGCAAACGTTGCCTACCATTGAACAATAAATATTCGGGATAAAATACTATGATTAAATAAGCAGTTAGTGCAAAGGTTAAGATCAGAACTGGTAGTTGAGAATTTGTTGACTTATGTGCAAACCCCAACCCTGTTTGACCTCTGCTAACGTTTCAGAAACCAGAAACCCGAGTCAGACAAACAGAAGGCCGTGTTTAAAACGATAAAGAAGGACACCAGCGTCTCCCGCCACAAGTACCGTCGCAGCCGGAGTAAGGAGAGGAGCAAAAGTCGGAGTCCGTCCAGAGATCAGTTTGGCCGCGTGGCGAAAAAGAGACGCAGCGCAAGCATTGACCGAGAACGCAGCAGCAGGTACAGACGAAGCAGAGAGAGGTCAAGCAGGCGCAGCCGGAGTCACAGCGGCAGCTGCAGCAGAAGCCGCAGCAGAAGCCGCAGCAGAGAGAAAAGCTCCAGGAAGAGGAGCAGGTCCAGCAAAGAGCACGAGGACAGCCACCACAGAAGACCGAGCCCCCCGCCACGGCGAGGCATGGTGGTAGACACCGAGCTGGCGAGGAAGAAACGAGAGCTGGAGGAGCTTAACGAGATGATCGCCTATAAGAAGTCTCTGGTTGACCCCAGGGGGCTGGAGCCTGGAGGCAGGACCTGCATCGACTATGACCATGGCAGGATCAGTATGCCTCGCTCAATTCTCAAGAAGCGCCCAGAAGAACCAGATTACATCCGGCCTCCCTATGATGACCCTTACTATGACCGTCCATACGGTCCGTTCCCAGGCCGCCGCTACGGCGAGACCTACAGCGACCCGTACTCTCACCCGTATGCAGACCGGCCGTACGCAGACCGACCATACGACAGCCGTCTCTATGGCGACCCTCCCTACGGCGGAGCACCTTCTTCCAGCCATCGGTACACTGATCGGTATGACGTGTACAATGAGCATTATGACAGTCACTTCTACGACCCCACGTACAGGGAACGCGCCTACGATCCTTACCCACCAGTAAAACGAAGTAGATCTCCAGAACCTCGTGGCTCTTCCCCACATCCTCCACCTAGCCAAGATGCTAACGTCTGTGCTAAACCCTTGACTCACTCAGTCTCCACTTTCAGACCTCCGTCTCCCATTGACTCTCCTCCAAGAACACCGTCTCCCAATCGAAAGTTCGCAACTCCCCCGCAGTCCCCGCCGGCTCAGAAACCCCCTTTGCACCGATTCCTTGACATGCTTAACAGGAAGACGGTTGCTGAGAAGACCTCGGAACCATTGGATGTTACAGATGACCTCCTGCCTCATGAGCGAGCCCTTCAGGATGGCAAAGGCTTCTCTCGAATTGTAGGTCTGGCTCAAGAGCACCCCAGCAGCAGTCTGGTCCATGAAGTGGAGATAAAGCAGCCAAACTCCAAACAACCCTCAGTAGAGAAAACAGGCGATGGCCAGAAACCAGAACCCTACGATAAGATCCAAAGTCTACTGCGGTCAATTGGGCTCAAGCTGAGCTCTGGAGAGGTTTCCAAACTGGCCAATAAAGCTCAGGAGAAAACTTTGAGCTTCAAGTCGTCATCGATGGAAAGAGAGACGTTTCCTAAGGAAGAATTGCGGAGCTGCAGGACTGGTTCTGTGGATCATATCCATTCTCCCTCTCCTGCCAGATCTTCTAGCACTGAACCGCCCAGCAACCCGAAGCCGGCCATTCCGGAGTATGAGAAATTCTTTGACCAACATGAGTTTGAAGAGCAAAAGAAGGCGCAACATCTGCAGAGCCATACCAAGACGACAGGGAGTGCACCACCCACCGTTTCCTCTCCAAAGCCTCCTCCAGGGCCGCCTCCTGCCCACTACCAGCACCCAACCCCCCCACGGCCCCCCCCCTGAAGCCCCACCTGCAGCCACCCGCCCCACCCCTGGCTGCTGCGCCCCCCAGGCCCTCCACCAGGACCTCCTCCACGGCGCCAGGCACAGCATCCTCCTGGTCCGCCTCCTGGGCCTCCGCCCCAGCGCCCGGCCGGAATCCCTCCTTTCACGTCAGGCTCCTCTCATATGGTTCTTCCGTTCATTGGCCTAGCCAGTACCGCTTCAGCCGCCAGTGGGGCCACCTCCTTACAGCCCGCACTCACTCCTACCGTGACACCAGTAACCTCGAGTCCTTCAAGCTGCGACCAGTCGCCCATGTCTACCACAGTGGTGCGCTGCTTGAACCTGATTGAGACTGTGAAGTCTCTGAGCACCCCGCCGCCAGTCAAACCTGTTAAATCTGTCCAGTTCAGCTTACCCTCAGTGTCGTTCAGCAGCTCGCCGCCCTCGCTGGAGACGGACGACGACATCAAGGCCAAGCAGAAGGAGAAGGTAAGATCAGCAGAGCCCTTGTTGACGCTCTCAAGCCCAGGTTAGCCTGTAAAACACTGTAAAGAAACACCGTCTGTCTTTACAAGTGACCCAGGTGTCTAAGAAGATGCTGTTCTTGGCTTGGTAGATTGCTAAAGATGTGGTGCTTGTGTCACAGCTGGATTTGTATAATCAGAGGCTTCTGGAGAAGAGGGAACAGGAGTACAAAGAGAGGCTTACCCTCAGGAGACAAGGAGAGAGGAGCAAAGAGGGTCCGCCGGTCCCGGCAGGTATGTCTTCTTTAATTACAGACGTGTTTAACTAGCAAGGAATCATGTAATAGTTATGATTACTGTCCACCTCAAACAATACCTGCATGCTGTGTTCAGTGCTGCCGTCTTTTTATTCAACCAAACTGCTGCATTTTGCTGTTTCCTGAAGTCTTCAGTCATCCAGGTTCTTCCAAGAAGGTCCGATGTAACTGATACGTCTGTCTTCAGACATGCTCAAGTCATTCACAAGAGGTCAAGTTTAGATACCCTTCATTGGGTGAGTTTATGTAAACATGACTTTAGCAAGGTCCAAGTCAAGAAACCAGATTATTTCAGACATGGATTTGTGTTGCCATGCCCACATTACCTAAACATGTCCGTTAGCACGATTCTACCGCAGCAATAGAATTTTTACATTTAAGGGCATGTGGTTGTTTTCCATTTATGAGAGGCCAAGAGATTTTTGCATGGATGTACAGCTCAGCATGACTTCAGTGCCTGGAACATGAGCAAAGCGTCGGTTCAAGCTCATGGAGCCACAAACCGGTGGCTAAGACGATGGTCAGCAAGTCGTTAGCTGGATCTAATGCGTCATCTCTTTGAGCAATCATAGAAGCCGACTGCGAGCTCAACTCTGCAAAGTAAATTGTTTTCTTCCTCTGCTCCTGGTGACCCACTGGTTCATAAGGAAGGAATTGGACTTGACTTAAGATTCATTTTTGATAGAAATTCGGAGATCCAGTATGTTGGGAGTAAAACCTGGTTCCAGTTACCCCAACTTTAAAACTGACAGTCTTGAAGTCAGCTATAGAAACTTAATTCAGGAAGGGTTTCTGAGTGTCAAGCTGAACCTCAGACAGCTGGTCAGTGAAGTGCAGATAGACTGTTTTTAGCTAGATGTTATTTAAAGATGAAGTTCGCTCCATGGTCACTGTAGGTGCATCCTTCAACTTATACAGGCTGATACTGAGGATAGAACAACATATTCGTGTTATTCAGGCATTTCATTGGTGACCTTCTTTTTCAGGTTAGGACCTTGGTGAAGATAGACTAACCATGCCCTGACCTGCTCCCAGGTTATCCACTCCAATCCCATCAAGGCTTTTTAAGTGATTGGTATGGGAGTCCCTGCTGAGCCCAAGTATCTGTTGCTGTTGCTGTGATTGACTTCTGCATCACCACAGAGAAGTGCAGCCAGTTGTTACAAACCCCAGTCTACGTCTGGTGCAAGTCAGTGTGACAGGCTTTGCACATGATGTTACTGATCTGACGAAGTTGGAGTTTCTCCAGTAGTGGATACACTTCCGCTAATTTGCAAATAGCAGAAATTATTTGTCCTTTAGTGCTTTAGTGTTTTTGCTCACTTTGAAAACGTGTATTTCCAGATTCTGAAACGCTAATTTACTTGCCTGTTTTGTAAACTTTCAGTTAAAGTTTGACATCTGTGTTGAGATTTAGTTATTGGCTGCTGTTAGCATGTAGCATTACAGTTAACAGTTTAAAATCTTCTGATGTTTAGACTCTGCTAAATATGGTGTTGGTATAGCGCTTTAGCAATAGCTTTTGTTAAATACAGTGTTGATATAGTGCTTTAGCATTAGCGGAACTAATATTAGTGCTTTTTGGTTCATGCAACAAGTGTTTTAGTTAGCAGTGCCCAACATTGAGGTTCTCCAACGATTAGCATCTTTCATGATGTTCCATAACGCCAACAGTCTGTATCAGGTCCTGTGGCTCCTGAGCTGACTGTAGGAGAGCGAGAGAGCTGTTAACGGGGACTGCATTGAAATATTTAAGGATGAATTATTAAGAAGATGCTAACATTAGCTGATTCCAGGAGTCAATTCCTCCTGATCTAAACAGGAGCAACCGATGAGGACTGTGTAGCAGATACTTTCACAAACAAATGTTATTCATAGGTTTTAAGTGGCTTGTTAGCATGGCGTAGCAGCTTTCAGAACCAAGCTAATCCAGGAAAGTTGGGACAAAATGTGTGTAGCTAAAACAGGCTGCACTGATTTATTGGTGTATTGGCTAATAACCCATTAATAAGGAAGATCCTGTAAAAGTTGGGGACCATAGTCTGATTTTCACTGCAGCTGCTGCGGTACGCTGCATCCAGCAGTTCCTCCATGCTAGCTTCATCTACCAAAGCACCAGCTGGCTAACTCTAAGGTCGGCAGATGGGCCGCATCAAGCTTGGAAGTCTTCAGTGCCCCAGTGGTGACTGAGTGTAGACACTTCTGATGATCTCCCTGAATTTAATGTTTGATGCGCACCAAGTCAGAAACAAACCCTCGGCTTTGACCAGGATCACTTCTGCAGAAAAAAGATCTCGTCGTCATCTTCATGCAGCTTTAATCCTTTGGGTCCTCAGCGTTTCGTTGCTCTCTGTAGCACTCTGTGTGCTACCAACTGGGTCATGACGCTTACCTGAGGCAGAATCTTGGAGCGAAATGCGGATGATGTTTTAGGCTGAAGATGTGCTCCGGGACTTGGTGAGGGCAGGATGGCTTTTTGTAGACATGGCTTTATGAGTGCAGGGTTCAGTCAGATAACTAGGGATGCTCACTTAGAGCGAGCTAGTTGTTGGTCTCCTGCTGCTACTTTCTCAACATTGCAGAGTAAGGCTAAGAGCAGAAAGCTACATCTGAATATTAGCATCACCTGTTAGAGTAATTCATCACTTGCAATTTAGACCTCACTGTCTTTCTGGTAAACATTAAAGCTAAAGCTAAATCACATTTAGGAAGCACTTAAGTCTGTTTAAATTAAAGAACCTGATGTATGTTTGGGTCGGATCTGTTCATTCTTAACATAAAAGCCATGTTGATAAAAGCCTCGTGGGTTCCTGCCAGCCCTGGTAGCGGTCCCTGTTCTTCATGTTTTCGCCGGATGTTGCGTTTTGTTCGTGGTGCGTCTTTGAGACAGGTGCTAGTAAAGCCCATCCGGGTAAGTTCACTTCGGTTCTGTTTTCTTCAACCTAAGCTGAAAGAGTCTACCATCCAGCAAGACGTTGCACCAAAGCATCTCTAGTCTTTATAAAGCTGATGAACAGTAAGTAAAACCCACCAGACTATATTAAGAGTTGTGGTCATGGTAATTTGTTCTGTTTGCCAGATTTAATCCAAATTCTGTATCGGCTGGAAAATGCGTAGCTGCTAAAAGCCTTAATTGGTGGAAAAGACTGAACAAGTGACATGTACTGCTGTATTCCTCATTTCTAAACGTTTAGTTTCATATTTAGAGTTTAGACCCGCCTTTGTGCCGCAGATATGCAGCAAACAGAACCGTATCGATTTAAGGGTCTTTATGCTTGAAGTATCAGTTAGCTGTAACGTTGAGTAGTTTGAGATAAAAGCGTGTAGATCTTCTAATCTACAGCTATAACTCACTGTTATTGCAATAGGAAGTTTTATCTGAACTGTATTTTTCAAACAGACCGTCGTTATCAGAATAAGTCAGGATCTCTGTTCCCGTCGGTTCAGCCGTTAGTCTGATATCACCTTCACTTCGTTAAACTAACCTTTATTACAAAGGTTTTCCTAACTTTGTGACTTTCTAAGTCTGCAACTTTTCCATGTTGTGCTGAGAATTTGTATTGTTTGCATCCTCAGGTTGAGCATCCACATTCCCAGTTTAGACCAGACTGGTCCAGTATGGAGTTTAGCAACTGAAATGAAAATCTGGTAACAGCGATGAACAGAGGCAGCGTTTAAACACAGACCCATCCAATGGTTTCCTATCTTCTGTCTTCATGCTGGTAGACTTTGATAGAGACGGTTTGGTGCAGAAGGCATCAGACTAACTCAACATCACCGTGTTGAGATCGGCCCTCTGGGCCGTCCTCCTGCACCCGGCTCTCTGACCCCGGATCGGCCCTCTGAAGTCGCTGGGCCTGAACTCAACCCGAATGCCGGCTCCTCCACTGCTGCTCTGTTAGACCAGGCTGGGTTTTACATTTATTGACATGAAGAACTACCTGATTGATGACATTACCCTCAAATCCTCTTTGCTGAATCGATTGAAACCTGGGCATTTCCTGAACGATAAACATTAAACAAATTACACCTCTAGGTATAGATCTGAGTTACAGCTTGTTCACTGGCACATCCCAGGTCTAAAGTCGTTCTTTTGGTTGATTAGCTAAAGAAGTTTATTTCAGTTCTACAAACAAAGTACTGGACCACGAGCAAACCGTCAGAGCCAGATGAGGAGGAGCACACACGTTTATTGGCAAAGAAACTCGTTGTGCTGAACCTTTAGACATTAAAACGTGATGTTCTTCATGGTTGCTTGACTTTTTGCGTGACACATTTCAACGTCTGAACTTTACCTAAAGGATGTGGAGCCAAACTAGAGACGGCAGGTAAAAGTCTCACGGTGCTTTTCCGTATTTGCGGGATTATTTGAAGGTTTTATAACTTGATTAAAATGGTAAACTTTGCAGAGTGACGTTTTTTCTTGACAGTAAAGGTAGGTGACTGTTTTGATCTCTTAAGCTAAAGTAATACTTTTGCTCTAAACTTGAAGCTGTGAAACATTGAAGCCTCTTTAATCTCAACACATTCATTACTCAACATTTTTCACATTAGAAGCTGTAGTATTGATTTAAAATATAATCTCTTCATGTAGTGAATATTAGTTATATATAAATGTTTTGTATGAGCTAGTGAGTTTTTCCCTGTAGAAACGGATCAGGAGAAAAGAGAGTCAAGACTTTAGACAGACAGGAAACCCTGCAGGTTTTCTCAGTTTCCTGAACTCCAGACACCAGATCAAAACGGTCGGTCAGTTTTCTGGACTCTGCAGAAGTTGATGGAGCAGGGATGGGCAGTTGCAGTACTGTCCGTCTATTAGCATAGAATAATTTTGACTGTTGCATAAATTTGGATTTATTTTAGTTTATGACCAACTCATCAGTATGTTTGCTAACCTGAAAACTAAAAAGTATGTTTGTATCTAGTTTTTTCTGTTGCTTGTGGAGCTTCAACTGCAGTAACATTCAGTTGCAGCCAGAAACATTGCAAAGGTTTTTAAATACAGTATAACATCAGGGCCTCAGGTATCAAACACTGTGAAGTTTCACACTAAAACTCGGCGTAGGACAAATTTAGAAAAGTGCGGCGCACAAGAAACTCCAGCTGCGTGAAGCTGCGTGAAGCTGCGTGAAGCTGCGTGAAGCTGCGTGAAGCTGCGTGAAGCTGCGTGAAGCTGCGTGAAGCTGCGTGAAGCTGCGTGAAGCTGCGTGAAGCTGCGTGAAGCTGCGTGAAGCTGCGTGAAGAGCCGCTCGCCTTCCTTTATGGATCCTAGTTTGGGGAAGCAGCAGCTGCTGCTGCCTCCAGAAATACATATTAATCTAAATTAGTGTAAATACCTGGAAGTCTGCCGCCACGTGAAGCCGTAACCATGGCAACGGCCTTGTTGCCATGGTATTTATAATAATAATAAAATAGTTTATTTAAAAGGTGCCCTTATGAGACAAACTGAGCTAAATTATTATTTACATTGTTGTGATGTGGGGACCAGCAGCTTTATTCTGTTATGAAACCAAAATAAATGAGTGCAGCAATCTGGGCTCCGACTTTCCCACACACAGCACACACCTAACGATCAAAAAACAAAAATAAACTCAACAAATGTCACCCAATACAGTGCTGCACCAACATAAAACAGTAAAACCAGCAATATATAAGATGTATTAAGTTAGCGAACATACTTTTCTTACAATATCTGGAATATTTTCATAAACAAACTGATGACAACTCTATACACTCACCTCTTCCCAGCGCACTGAGGAGAGGAGCGCGAACATGCGGGATGTGACGCAAAAAACAGGAAACAAGAAAATAAAAGCTTCTTTACCAAAGTAAAATTACAACTCAAAATCCAAGAAAAACAAATATACATAGATAATGAAAATGGATTTGGGATGAAATATAAACAACTTTTTTTACATACTTGCTACACTGAGGATAAATCGGTTCAGTTTCATCATTTCAACACTAAAATATTAAAATCATAAAAATCATTGGATTTGATGCTTCCTGGTCAAAATAACTGAATCAGATTTCAGTGGATTCAGTGAGTTTTGACTCTTTGTAGTTTATTATTGCTCAGATAGTTTGTGTGGCTGCTGCACATTTTCTCGGCAGGGAAAAACTGCTTATATTTACGCACACTTTGACTCTGCGTTCATTTTCATACACGCAGAGTTGTGTGTAAAATATGGCGCCACATGTTTTGTGTGTATGTCGATTTAGACATGAGGCCCTGATGTGAACTGCTCATCTCTGCAGCAGAGGACATAATTTGAACTTTAACTGAGTTGGGAAGGAGACCGCTGAGACCTGCAGGGCGTTGGAGGAACTTTACTGCGATCTGCACCCACTTATTTCTGTAACGCTCCAGATTGATTTCACAAAGATCTGTTAACTATTTGCTCCAGAGCTCAGCGGTCCACCATCTATAACATCTTCATTCTAATTTAGTCTGACGTTTGAAACAAGTTTCTGTGTTAAAGGGTTAATGGCAGGAGCAGCTCCTGTAGTGGCGTCATCTGAGACAAGACTACAGGTTTTACAGGACATCCCATGCAAACCAGAGAGCATGAAGACCCACAGCAAGATCTGTGGATCACAAATACTTGGAGAGTAGTAGAGAAAGCAGGATGGTCACTTTGTCCTCCACAGCCTGCAGCAGCAGAGCTACAGGTCAGATCAGGATAATCTCATCCATCCATCAGAGTGGAAAGGTTTAATCCTTGACCTGGTGTCTGTATGTTGATGTTTGGTCGCTCTGTGAAAGTTGGGCTTAAATGTAATGCAGTATTATTATTATTATTATTCCTAAACAATAATACACTTTGATATCATGCATACATGATGCACTATTGAGCGTGTCTCTGTTCACCTGGCCTCGGATCGTCTCTGGTGCCTCATTGAAGCCGTATTTTAATATTTTACAGATTAAGAGGCTCTAGTGGATCTTTGTGAAAGCAGTCTGTGGCGTGATCTGAGATGCGTTAAAATCATGTCTGTCAGATGATCCCCTCTCACTTCCTGAACTGTCCTGTTCTTATCTTTAGGTAAACCAATCAGTAGCGAGCCCAAGAACGTTTGGATCTGTGGTCATTCGCTTGTGTACTGGGCCGAGTCGCGGGCCAAGTCTCCAGAGGTAGGTATGCAGCTGGGCATGGACCCCAACAAGGTGACCATCTGGTGGAAGGGCATTCAGGGCATGACCTGGTCCCAGCTGTTGCCCCAGCTCCACCAGCTGAAGATCACATGGCCCAACCCGGACGCCCTGATCGTTCACCTGGGAGGGAACGACCTGAGCACCGAGAGCCCCACTAACCTGCTGGCCTCCGTCAAGAAGGACATGGCCTCCATACGGAGCATCTTCCCACACTGCCTCCTGGTGTGGTCTGACATCCTCCCACGCCGGGTGTGGCGTCACTCGCCAGACAGCTATGAAGTGGATCTGGTTCGCACCACTGTGAACCGCAGAATCCACAGCATTGTGTCGGATCTGGGCGGCATCTCGGTGAACCATGACAACATCCGGTGCGGCACCAACACAGGGCTGTACCGGGGTGACGGCATCCACCTGTCGCCTAAAGGCATTGATGTTTTCAACCTGAATCTGCAGGAGTTTCTGGAAAAGTGGGAGCTGGAAGTGAACTCCCAGAATGCTCCAGGGATGTAGGCGTCATTCTTTCTTTGTCCCCCAGTAGCTAGCTAGTTCAGATGAATCTCATTGATGCTCCGTAAGGGCAGTTATGTTGTAGTTTGACAGTAGAACCATTTCATTGTCCGCTGAAATATCCCATCATTGTTATTAATTTTATGTGATTTTCAGCAGATGTGTCCCCAGATGATACTGAAGTTTCCTCTGCAGGAAGTCTTCTGGTTTTCTTGCAAAACTGAATAAAATCATTTAGTCAAAGTTAATAAAGTTTCTCAATAAAATGAGTTTTAGAAAAATGTAAATAAAAACTTCTGAATTGTTGTCAGTTTAATAGTTTACAGTTGGCTGAGCATTGAGAACATCTGATCTGGTTCCTTCATCAGAAGAAGCTCTGGGTCTTTTTCACCAGATAAATGGGACTCGCTGCCTCTCATTTCATCAACTCTTCCTTTATGATTAGAAGAGACTTAAATCTAGCTGCAAGGTCTGCTAAATGCATTTGACCCCCAAAAACCACATCTGGCAGCGAAGGGAGACGTCATAAAACCATACCTCTAGATATGTCGAGTATAGAAGTTACAGAGTAAATGTCTGGCAGACGGCAGTCTGAACTGCAGACTGATGGAAGACCTCGGTGGTTAGCCCTGAAGAAAGCATGAAAGCAGAGCAGCAGGACCTCAGGACGACCCATCAGACCTTCTCATCCCGGAGACTCTGTGAGTAAAACCCAGTCCAACAGAACTCTGATTGGACCCAAAAAGCTGGAAGGTCTGCTTGGGTTTGAGGGGGATTATGTTTGTCCATGCAGATCAGAGCGCAGAGCTGCTGCTTCTGGAGTAAAGTTATCAGACTACATAATAATCTGGGTGATGTTTCCTGTTATAAAAGGAAAAATATCGGCATCATTTGTTTATAGATGTCTGCAGACTGCACAGGTGGAGGTAAACCCACAGAGTCCAGCAGAACCTCGGGGCGGATGAGCTGACGGTCCGGTTCAGAGCCGTCGCTGCCAGGCAGATTAAAGTCAGTAAACCAGACCTTTAGCGCTTCAGTCCCATTTCCACCACAGTAACAGAAGTCTTTCTTCGATTTTCCCTGTTTGTTTGTGTTAAAAAGTATAAACCTGTGATTTTTTTGAGTTTATCAATAAAACTGAATTTAAAAAAAATCAATCACTTTCTTTGTGTCTTTATTTTAATAACAGTCTAAACATTTAGAAATTGGTTCTGCTTAATATTTCAAACTATTCTGGTTCTGTGGGTCCCAGTCCAGGCTGGAGTGACAGAGCGCCCTCTGGAGGTTCTCCTGTAATCTGCAGCTGGATTAAATCATCTCCTGGATCTCCTCCTTAACTAAATGTTTTCTCTGGGAATCAGGAGATCAGTTGAAGCTCTGCTTCCAAGGTCAGAACCTGTTCTGCACTGGCTCAGAGGATCGGGAGCGCTCAGGATTTCTTTACAGGTCAAAGTTCATTTTATGGCTCTGGATCGCCCCGCCTGCAGTACCGCAACTTCGTCACGCGGTGGCAACAGTGAGG
The DNA here is from genome assembly GCA_922788865.1 of Poeciliopsis turneri. Taxonomy (NCBI): domain Eukaryota; kingdom Metazoa; phylum Chordata; class Actinopteri; order Cyprinodontiformes; family Poeciliidae; genus Poeciliopsis; species Poeciliopsis turneri. The sequence goes on along the minus strand of CAKLNU010000738.1, from coordinate 551,840 downwards.
CTATCAGGAAGCGAGATGCTCCGCAGAAACAAAGAAGAAGGATTCAGTGTGTATGGTTCGGAGCCGAACTCGGAACCACTGCGTTGATAGAATAATAGTCTGTCTTGTTGCGGACCGGAACCAGTGGTGGCTTCGTGCTGTTTGTGACGCGCCGCACCGACCCGCAGCTCCCGCAGCTCCCGCAGCCCCGCGCGGCCTCAGCGCGACTCTGCGGGAGAAGATGTTCCGCGGCCGGCCTCCGTTCAGAGGCTACCCGCCTCCTGCCAGGCCTTACCCGTCACAGGGATATCGGGACGACAGGGCCCGACCGAGACCTCCGTACCACCAGGACTACCCGGAGTACCGGGACCACCGGAGGGCCCCGTCCCCCGGGCCAGGAGGCCACCGCGGCGGGGACTTTTGGGCCGGAGCTCCGCCTCCTGAGGTCAGTCAGACCGAACCGAATGATGTGAAAAGCTGTTAATTCCTCCTATCAGAATCGGGTCTTCTATCGGACAAGAACCGGAACTGCAGGACAGTGTTTGGGTTCTGAAAGGTTCTGAAAGGTTCTGAAAGGTTCTGGTCAGTTCCAGCTAACGGGCTGCAGACCAGACTTCATTCAGAAATGGGCCGATTTGAACCGGACACTTGAGGGCGGCGGAACCGGGAGACTCCGAGCTGCAGTCAGCTTGGAGGAAAACAGCTTCTGATCAAACTTATTGATCGGCTGTTATTGCTCACAGAAAAAACATCTGGTGCGTTCGAGGGTTTGTTTTCAGTGTAGGACATTTGGAAAGTCTGAGTCTTTATTGATCAGGAGATTATAATTACTATTGTTATATTAAACCGATTATAGATCAGACAGTCCAAATGGACCTGGATATCCGGTTCTGTGGGTGATTAATGATTACCTGTGTTGTCTCCTGCAGAGGTCTCCGTCTCACAGAGGACCAGCTCACCTGGACCACAACCTGGTCATCAGCGTGGGGAACGAGCTGACTGGCCCCCCGCCCCACCACGACAGGTAACCAGAGGCAGGAGAACCAAGATCAGGACCGATCTTGGTTCTGATCCGTCACTGACCTCTGGTTCTGTGGTCCAACATGAGTTTAGTCCCTTCGACACGGTCAGACATTCATTCACTCTGTACAGGTTTGATCAAAAACAAAGAAAGCATTAAACTAACAGAAAAACCATAATCACTTCAACATGTCTGGATATAAAAGTTAAAATTGGAACGATTCCTGCCCCAGATAAAATTATATCATATAACTATTACTTCTTATTGTACTGATGTAAAAATGGTTGTGATGGAGAAGGACTGACATCAGGCGATAACTGCACACCTGGATAATCCTGTCGTCATTAGGACATTGCGTGTTCCCAGAGCCACACGGGTCAATATCCAGAATATGGTAAACATTGTTGATCTTTCGTCCCAGGAAATCCAGGCGCTGCACATGTAGGTTTACGGAAAGACTACAGTATTAAATAAACTATATATAAAACAACATTTGCAATAATATCCTGAACAAAAACTACAAACTAAAATACTGTGGAGGATCATTTCAAAATCGTACATAACTACTTGCGCTCTACATTCATGTGGTCTTCTTGGTGGTCTGTCTCTTCTTGGTGGTCTGTTTCTTCTTGGTGGTCTGTTTCTTCTTGGTGGTCTGTCTCTTCTTGGTGGTCTGTTTCTTCTTGGTGGTCTGTTTCTTCTTGGTGGTCTGTTTCTTCTTGGTGGTCTGTCTCTTCAGGCGGTGGGCTGCTGGCTCCTACCGGGCCCTTTGATACGGGCTGTCAGGTCCCTGTACGACCGGTGTCAGAGTCTGGTCCGCATTCCCGGCAATAAGTCGGGCTCGTTCCCGGTGAGGGTTGGACTCTGCCAGGGCTGCCCTTTGTCCCCGATTCTGTTCATCACTTTCATGGACAGAATCTCTAGGTGCAGTCAGGGTGTTGAGGGGATCCGTTTTGGTGGCCTCAGGATCGCAGCTCTGCTTTTTGCGGATGATGTGGTCCTATTGGCTTCATTGGGACGTGATCTGCAGCTCTCGCCGGAGCGGTTTGCAGCCGAGTGCAAAGTGGCCGAGAGGATGATCAGTGCCTCCTAATCCGAGGCCATGGTCCCGAGCCGGAAAAGGGTAGAGTGCCTCTCCGGGTCGAGGGAGATGTCCTGCCTCAAGTGGAGGAGTTCCAGTATCTCGGGATCTTGTTCACGAATGAGGGAAGAAGGGAGCGTGAGGTCGACAGGCGGATTGACGCAGCGTCCGCCGTGAAACGGGCGCTGTACCGGTCCGTCGTGGTGAAGAGAGCTGAGCCAAAGAGCAAAAGTCTCGATTTACCAGTTGATCTACGTTCCTATCCTCATCTATGGTCATAAGATTTTGGTAGAGGTCAAAAAAACAAGCTCACAGGTACAAGTGGCTGACATGAGTTTTCTCTGTAAGGTGTTTGGGCTTTCCCTTAGGGATAGAAGCTCGGTCATCCAGGCGCATCTGCTGCTTCTCCACAGGAAGAGGAGCCAGTAGAGGTGACTTGGGATCTGGTTAGGGTGGACGCCTCCCTGGTGAGGTGATCGGGTCCCACAAGAGGAGACCCAGAGAAAGACCCAGGACACACTGAAGGGACGATGTTCCTCAGCTGGCCTGGGAACGCCTAACTGTTCCCATGGAGGAGCTGAACCAGGGGCTTGGAAGAGGGAAGTCTCAGCCTCCCTTTTAGGCCGCTGACCCCACAACCTGACACCAGATTAGCAGAAGATAATGGATGGATGATTTCTTTGTTGGTACAATTGCATGTTGAATTTTGTTCATGTCTCATTTATCAGCTGTTCTCCATTAATATTGTTCTTTGAGATTCTTATTTCATATAATTATTTTATTCAGTCAAGTTTGTCATGATAATTGGGGCCCTGCCATGCAATGCATGGAGTCAGTGTCACTGACTCCATGCATTGCATGGCAGGCACCTATTAATCTACACCCAATAGAATGCCTCTTTATTATTCTTTATTTTTCTTCCGTGACCGTTAATGCGGCTCATACCGCTGCGTGCCCACCCACAAATGTGGTATCAAAACGTGCGGCTCGATGGCGGCATGTGTGCTATTACTTGTGGTGGGATTCGGAGTTACCATAGCGACGTAATAAGCTGAAAAAAAGAGCCCCGAAGACCCCCATAGAAATGAATGGAGAGAGGAAACCAAAACATCCTAAAATACCCAATTTTTGAGAATTTCGTGTGTCGTCATGGATTCACGTAGAAATGCCATTGAAATTTCAGTTTGTAAATACGCCCGTGATCTTTTCTAAAGTCTAGACAACAAGAGGATATGAATTACGGTTTGTCCACAATTTCTCTCTAAGCGCACCAAAGTTTTTCCATTTTTGGAAAAATTAGAGTGTAACTGACGATTCGTTAGAGTGTGGGAAAGCAGTGCGATTCTGACCCCAAATAAATTTTGAAATCGCCGTCACGCCCACAAATATCGCCCTATCGGTATGAAACTCGGTCATGACATCGATACGCATGCCTGCTCCGGTAAAATGTTTTTGAAATTTTCCTAGGGCTTACGGTTTTCTGTCAAGGTGCTTCAGAGCGAAGTCATGCGACAGAATTTTCACACGCTCTGCCAGGTTCACTTCCATGTATTTCTGATACATGTCAGACCCCAGCGCACACCATTTTTATCTCGTCGCTGTTATTACTGTGATTGACGTACAGATATGAATCGCGGGACTATTGGAGACGAAAGATAGGCCTCTCAAACGCTTCAAACGGTTTTCCGATACGTATCACGGTTTCCGAATGGGAAGGAGTTGTTCGGACTGCTTTTTTCATTCAAACTGACTGAGGTGTCTCACAAAGATAGAATTCTTTCTCCACCATTATGTCTCACACACATCACAGGTGGCAGGCAGAGAATCAATTACCATAGCAACGGAACAGAGGAGGGCAGAGCAGCTGATTAGGACTACAAATACGCATCACTGTAGTTTTTACTCTGGCAGAGCTCTGAGGAAGTCATTGGCCTTTAGAAATACTGGTGTTTTGGGCATTTTATAACTGATTTAAACCAACCATTGTTACACATGTAATTAGGATGGCAATTTCAAATAAACCTTAATGAAAATTTCAAAATAAAAGCTTGAATATTTCTCTGAGGCCTTTCAGAAAAACTAACTGATTAAAGCATTTAGAATAAAGTCTCTCCTTGTGTGTCACACTGACATGACAGTTGACCTCCTCTTTAGAACTACAATTACTGAAGGTCAGAACTACAACATGGCGGAACTGTCAGTTACTACTGAGGAGGAATGAGCTGGCCTTTACAATTACATTGTGTTTGGGCATTTTATGACTGATTTTAACCAAGCATTGTTACACACAGGATTAGTGTGACATTTTAAAATGAAGCCTAATGAAAATTTCAAAATAAAAGCCTTGATAGTCTTTTATATCAGGTACTTGCTCTCATTGGTATTATGTGACTTTTTCAACAAAACCACTGTTACACTTGGGATTAGTTTGGCAATTTAAAGTGAAGTTTACTGAAAATTTCAAAATAAAAGCCTTAAGATCCATCTGTGGCTAATGCAGCGCCGCAAGGCGCTGCAATGATATTAGCTTGCATTATCGTTTTCTCTCAAGTTAGGGCACTGCCTTGCGCAGCAAGGCAGAGCATTAGCATTAGCCTTTTACCTTAAATGAGGTATTAGCTATTTCCCTTACTTATTACCCATGTTTAGTGTCCTGAATGGAGTATGCCAGGCTTGTGACTCCCCACATGCTATTGATTACATTGTAGCTTTCTTTAGCATTGATGCTAATGTTTAGCACGGTGGGTTCAAATCGACGGGCACACTTTGGCAGGGCCCCGGTTAAATTTCTTCAGGAATTTTCTAGTTGAATATATGTTCTCCACAGAGCATTTCAGACAGCAGGAAGTAGGACACTTGAGCACAGAACAGATTTTTAGACTCCTTTACCCAGCAAGAACCAAGACAGTCCCTTGTTGATCCAGATGTGCTATCAGTTCTATTTATGTTTTCCTACAGAGATTACCTTCCCCGACCTGAATACGAGCGAAGTTGTAGCAGGGGCCTAAGTCCAGACAGGAGCCGGGGACGCAGCAAGAGTCGTCACCGTGGAGAGAGTCGGAGTCCAGACAGGAGCCGGGGGCAAAACCGGGCCGGGGGAGCAAGAGCGAGCCTGCAGCAAGTCTAGATCCAGGTCCAGATCTCCAGGGAAGGAGAGGAAGGAGTCGTAGTCTCAGCAGTTCGAGTTCCAGCAGCTCGAGTTCCATCAGAGACAAGAGTGATCCGTCCAGGAAGCAGTTTAAAGAGCTGGAGCTGGCCCGACGCAGGAGGGAGGTGGAGGAGCTACTGGGTCAACCTACCAAATCCATCCTGAAGAAGCACAACAGTTACGAAGACTCGCCATCTTTTTGGGTATGTTCAGTCTGGTACCAGTTGAACTGCTAACTAGAGGATCTATCCTGAAAAAAGCCAAGTTGATCCGTTACTAAGCTTTAATTTATTTTAGAATGTTAAGATACTACAATGAGGAAGGACTGGTTTTAAGTTTGATGAGGTGGCGTTGCATCACGTTGTGCTTCTGTGCCACAGAGATCCGACTCGCCCAGGGACCTGGACCGCACCATGGCTCGTGTGGCCGATCAGCTGATGCAGGCTGTTAAGCTGAACGACCCGCGTGCTGTGGCAGCTGTTCTCTCAGAACTGAGGTCCGACCCACAGATGTCTCAACGGGCCAACCTCAACAATGAGATCAAAGAAATCCTGAACCTGTTGGGCGTGGCAGAGCCAGTGGGCGGAGTTTCACAGAGAGTCCTGGACGACATTGATGATGAAGAAAAGTTTCTGTATGGAGAATTGGAGGAGCCCAAAATGTCAGCAGCACCAGAGCCAGTCCGACATCACAGCCTGGATCTGTACGGAGACGTGACGGAAGACTCGCTGTACTCTGATCTCCCCTCGCAAAGAGCCATGGCCGGTCAGGTGTACAGCTGCCCTCCAACCATTTCACCTCATCTTCAGGTCACTCCATCTGTGAGTGAGCCGAACAGGCACATGAGCCAGCCCAGCATCAACCCCGACCAGAATGTCATGGCCTATCCACCGGGAACAGAGCCACTGGAGGAGAGTGAGCGCCAGGCGTTGGAGGAGTACGAGAAGATCCAGGACCTTCTGAAAACCATCGGGCTTGACCTGGGCGTTGGAGAGATCAGCAAGATGGCTGCTCGGACCAAGGAGCGCCTTCATGGCAACAAGCAGCCTCCTAAGACCCCTACGCGGCGACAACGATACTCTTCCGGCAGCTCCAACGGCAGCCGCCATAGCCGAGGCCGGAGGAGGCGGAGCCAAAGCGGCAGTTCAAGCAGCAGCAGAAGTCGCAGTCTCAGTCATGGGCGGGGCACCAAACGGGGGGCCAGCTGGAGCAGTGAGGACCACGAGTCCAAGAAGACCACAGCTGCTAAAACTTCCAAAGACTGGGAGGTCCAGGAGACAAAGAATGAGTGGAGTACCCCAATGCAGCCTCAGAGTCAGACCTCTGATCCCACCCCCATCCCAACTCACACAAGCATGCCCATTCCTACTTACCCTCCTCCACAGCTCCCTGGCATGATGCCCCCAAACTACCCTCCTTCAACATACAGCCAGTATGGAAACTACCTACCCTACATCCATCAGCAGTGGCCCCCCATGTACCCACCGCCTAACATGGCCTTGCCCCCTCAGCCTGCCACAGAGAACCTCACACCGCCTCCCACCTACAAAAAGGCTTACAGAAAACTCACCCCAGAGACGGGGGCCTTAGGTGAGGAACCCAGACTGAAATCTGCTGTGATTGGTCACTCAGACCTGCAGGTGATCCAGTTAGACTGGTTTAGGAAGCGACCAGAACCAGTCAGAGAGGCTGGTGCTGCGTTCCCATCCATTAGCTGTGTGTTTGGTCCTCAGGTTTTGCGAGGAGTGTTGGTCAGGAAGAGCAGCGGCGGAGGAGTCAGGACCAGAGCATTTCTGACGAGCAGAACAACGAGAGCGAGAAATTGAAGGTGACTCACCTGCACGTATCACTTCCTGTCTTTACCTGTCTTGGCAGGACTCCTGTGCAGCTCTGTGGTGTTCCTGACCACCCAGACTTGCGGTTCTGTTTCTGCTGACTGGGTTTCTGTTCTCAGGTTCTGGAGGAGAGGGAGAAGCTGAGGCAGGAGCGGGAGGTCAGAATGACGAAGAAAGAGTATCTGATAAAGGAGCTGGAGCGACTCAGGAAGCAGCAAGGTGAGTTCCTGGGGGTTCTGCACTGCTCTGATCCGGGTCCTGAAATCCAATCAGATGAACTGGGTCCAGTTCATCTGGACCCAGTTCAGATGAACTGGAAGTATAGAGTTGTATAGAGTATAGAGTTGCAACACCACACCACTGGTGATGGTGAGAATGACAGTTCTGCCTGACTGGACGGCCCTGTTTGCAGGCGAGCTGCTGAGGAAGAAGCGCCGTGAGAAGGACGGCCATAAGGACCCCCTGCTGCAGGAGATAAACCGCCTGCAGGATGAAGTCATGGCCAAGATCTCCAACCTCCGCAAGGAGCATGAGGCTGCCGAGAGGAAGCGCAGCGAGATCGAGAAAGTCGCACAAATTCTTGGCCTGAGCCCTTTAGATCGGCCCAGCAAGATCAGCAAGCTGCCAAAAACCCGGGACCAAGAGGAGTTGCTTCCGAAGAGTGAAAAACGGGAGCAGGGGAGGAACCCAGAGGAGCAACCAGCTGCCGGCAGCGCCACCTTAAAGGTACGGCTCCTTCAGAGGAGGGTTTACTGTCAGACAACACAGCATAGCATAGCATAGCATAGCATAGCATAGCATAGCATAGCATAGCATAGCATAGCACAACACAGCATAGCACAGCATAGCATAGCATGGCATAGCATAGCACAACACAGCACAGCATAGCATAGTATAGCACAACACAGCACAGCATAGCACAGCTAGGGCCCACATGGTTCCAGTACAATCTTCTGTCTTATTCAGCTGATATCAGTTGCATGCTGGAAACAGAGTAAAGATCCGACTGTAGAAATCCGTTCTCCTGCTTTCTTAATAGGTTTATTATTGTAGTTATTTACAAATTCATTGTTGATTTAAAGGGTCAGATTGTTTGATGTTTTGTGAAGGTATTTATAGATTTCCTTTTCAGTAACTCCACTGTCTGCCTTGAGTAGAAGTGCTAATTAAATAATTTGGCTTTACCTGATGCTTTGCTGTGAATGAGATGGAAAACTAAGTACACCCTCAGTAGTGGGCCGTCATGTCGGATGTTTTAGTGCTTATTAACGGCTAATGACAGGGATCTTCAGCCCAGGACTACCAGACCTGTGTTTTAATAAACAGATGGCTTCCTAAAGCCACTCAGTGAACAAACTGGTTATTCACAGAATGCAGATCTTTTAACACAACATACAGATTTTTACTGGCAGAATCTGCTACTTTCCATCTGAAAGGCGTTTTATATTTTTAAATGTCTGTAGACTCTTATCTGGCTTTGTGTGGATGAGTAGCAATTAGCTGCTAAGCTAGCGGGACCACCAGCATGCTAGCGCCGAAATGCTAACATAATAGAAGTTATTTCACTCCCAGAACATCGTCTACATAAGAGTGGCTCATGAAATAGCAAATGTTATGAAATAAAAACTTTATGGGAACCATTTCCAGACGCTCAGCAAGGTGGAACAAACAAAAATAAAACTTTACAGCCTGCGCGCTTCTTCATGGAGCCGTCAGGACGAGCCAAGTAAACCGTCTGACGGGAAACACCGCCATCCTGTGGTGTAGCTTGGTACGACACCTGGCTTCGCAGTTCTTTGGCCTCCTTATAGTTCCAGTTAGATGGAAAGACCCTTTATTGTCCCAAAGCGTGGAAGTTCAGTTAATTTAATTAAGCAAAGCAATATGACCACACCTTTAAGTGTCATGCGTCATTTTACCATGTAGGATATTTTTAATATGTACTTTAAGACAACTTTGAATTAAAAAAAAAAAGTCTAAACAATAAGAAAATGTACGATCCCGCTGCAGTTCCTTTGACCTTGAAGACCTCTGGTCTGTATGGCTTGTTTGCTGCTGTTTGGTCAAGTTTACGTAGTTACTTTGATTGAGCCAGTTGGATTTCCAGTACTTTGGTTTCTAATGAGCTCGCAGGATCTGCTGCAGGTAAGAGATCCAAAACCCTTTTACACACTTATTATTGACCATCCTACCACTGAGACTGCTTCCCGGGTTAATCTGCTGATGATCAGAGTTGGGATCCTCATGAGTTCATCATCTCTGAGTTGGTTTGATTTCAGATCTGTTTTGTGTTTTGCTGCTGCTGGTCGGTTAGTGGTGCAGAGCTAAAGACTCCCAATGCTTCATCTGAAACCCAAACGGTTGGCGTGTAGCTGCATGTCGGAACCAAGCGGTGCAGACAGAGTTCTTTTCTGAACATGGGATCAATCATTTATATGAATGCTCTCAGCTGGTCTATTGGGCCAAATGAGAGCTTCAAGGTGCCATTGATCAGTGTGGGACGTTGGGTCGCTCCACAGACTTGTTTGTGGCCTTCCTGCTGTTGTCATGGCAATGCAACCTCCATGACGAATATTAACACAGTAGCTTCAATCAGTCTAACAGCTGATAACAGAATGATTTAATATCACTGTTTCTGAATAAGCCTGTAATCCTTTCATTGAATAAAAGATAAAGACAACAATTAGACTGAACATGACGCCGGTTCGAACAGCCTGACCCTCTGGGTGAACCAGAACCTGACTGGACCCGTTCACCGCACCAACTTGTAATGGCTTCCAGCTCATCTGAGTCTTTATCTTGCTGATGAACCTGAAGGTTTCCTGCAGGGGGCGCTGCAGTCGTAAACGTGTGTCACCTGGTTTTACTCATCGGTGGCGTTAAACCGAAAAGGATTGTTACTGCAGGAACGTTGTATGATGCGCGCTGAGTTTATCCTGCTTTGTCTGCGTTGATTTCATCTTATTTTGTGATGGTTGTGTGACGAATGTGGAGTTTCTTTGCCGTCGATGCTGGACTCTGTCAAGGTAAGTGGTTTTCACTTTGTAGCTGGATCTTGTTTCTGTCCTGACTGTCTCTGTCTCCTGCTCTACTGAATCACTGCTTCCTCTGTTGTTTTAGGTAACCCCAGCGGCTTCGACGAGGGCCTCACCAGAACGCCGGCTCTCCACTGCTGAGGCTCCGCCCGCCGACCCATTTGAGTATTATGATGCTGGGAACCACTGGTGCAAAAACTGCAACATCACCTCTGGTTCCATGTTTGACTTTTTCACGCACTTACACAGCAAACCGCACCGGAAGGTTTGTTCTTCACACGGTTGGATGTCTCGCGTTTCTCCTGATAAATTTCACCGTGGGGTTTTTTGCTCGCAGACTTTGGATCCGTACGATCGGCCCTGGGCCTCCAGTCCCACCAAGACCCCTAAGACCACCGTAGGAGATGCCAAGCAGACCAAACCAGCCAAAGGTACTGGCACCATGTGGAGACTTGATCCAATTAAAGGTGCAGCTGCTGATGATGTGGTCTCTGAACCACTGAATTTTGTTAGCTGTCCAGATTGGACCTGTGTGTCGGAGAAGAAGACATTTACACCTTCTGATGTCTTTTCATTAGTATTTCCATCAGCTAGCTCTGAGATAACTGCTCACCATTCTCTCTAGAAACAGCAACTATTTTCTCTGAATCTCTCCTGTCCTGACAGGTTCTCATTAACCTGGAGATGTCCGCCAGGTAAACATGATTGGAAGCTGGTTTTGCCTCCTGCCCGGTGTTTGAACGGTGCTGCTTGTGTTTGACTGCAGGGTCGGAGTTCCTGCTTCCTGTCAGAGGGTTCTTCTGCCTGCTGTGTAGGGAGTTTTATGGAGACGCCATCTGTGCTGAGGAACACGTCATCACACACTCTCATAATGAGAAATACAAGGTATGAGCTAAAGGAGGGCGGCTCTGTAGTTTTACCTCCAGCTGTTGCAGAGAGCTGGATCCATTCAGACATGGACCCCAGGCCCGGTTCTTGGCTGCACTGGCTACCTTAGCAGCACTTAGCTGCTAAGGTAGCAGGGCAACTAGCATGCTAGTGCCGAAGTGCTAATGCAGCAGAACAGTTCTTTCACTCAAAACGTCGTCTAAACTGGGCGATGAAATAAATGTTGTAAGATAACGTCATGGGAATCACATCCGACATCAACAACCTGGACTGGTTGTCTTTACTGGTCTGCTCTTCTTCATGTGTCTGAGCGGACTGGGGAAGCACCGCCACCCTGTGGTGGAAAGCACAGTTCACGCTACACGATTGTAGAATCGTCGGCTCACCATCTGGGTTCTCACCGACGTCCAGATTCCAGACGGAGAATGCAGGGAAAACCACGATGACACTGAATTTACAGTAAACAAACATGGCTGACAAGATGCAATAGCGACAGTTTAATTTTAAACATAAAACATGTAACAAAAAGAAAAGGCAGCGTCTCCACTTTTATTGTTTTCAAAGTCATGTGTTTTCATCTTTACTGTTTGTATATTGAGATTATTTTCTGTTCTGTCGTTTCTTTAAGCTTCATACAGTTAATCAGTATTTGCTGTTTTAATGTTTACAATTCCATTGAGAACAATATGCACAAAATATTGGCAACAAGTCCAGTGAACTCATCTTAAAACCAGGCATTAATCAATGTTACAATTACAACCTGTGAGCCTCCAGCCCAGACTGAATGAATGACCTTATTATTGTAACCTGTTTATGTCACGTTGACCATAAACAGCTGGAAATTGACCTCTCCTCTCCTTTCCTCTCCTCTCCTTTCCTCTCCTCTCCTCTCTTCCTCTCCTCTCCTCTCCTCTCCTCTCCTCTCCTTTCCTCTCCTCTCGTCTCCTTTCCTCTCCTCTCCTTCCTCTCCTCTCCTCTCCTCTCCTCTCCTCTCCTTTCCTTTCCTCTCGTCTCCTCCTCTCCTCTCCTTTCTTCGCATGAGAAGTTGAATAAATAATCTTGTTTCCATAAATCATCTCTGGTCTCCAGTCGTTGGGCTGTTTGTTGATCCTGTCCTGCTTTCTGATTGGCTACCAGTCAGGTTAAACCCCTCAGGCTGCGACGTGTTGAACATGTCCGATTTCAGATGGGAGCGGTTCCACCGACTGGACCCGATCAGTCCCAACACACTGCAGGACGATCGGTTCTGATTATCGCCAGCGACAGTCTGAGATTGTCCTGAGGGGCAAAACTGGGCTTAACTGGGCTTAACTGGGCTTAACTGGGCTTAACTGGGCTTAACTGGGCTTAACTGGGCACAACAGCTCAGTTCAGACAAATGATCAATGAAACAAAACAATGTTTCATTATGTCGGCTTCATGTCAGCATGTATCTAAGGACAGAGCTGTGAATTAAACTAATAATCAGAAATCCCTGCAGTGCCTCTCGTCTAATCAATAAAACGTTCTGAACTGATGCATGTTTTGTGTTTTTCATGCTTCCTTCACCAGAAACAAATGTTGGAGAATCCGCTGTATGAGCAGAGGAGGAACCTGGACCGGCAGGCGGGCCTGGGTTTGGAGGCCGGCGGAAGAAAACGCAAGTATGACGACGACGATAAAGACAGAGACGAGAAGAGCAAAAACAAAAAGGACAAAAAGAAGGAAGAGGAGGCTGGCGAGACCTGCCATGAAAAGATGAGAGTGAAACAAGAGGAAGAGGAGCAGAAGGTGAAGGCAATCAGAAAGAGCCTGGAGGAAGACAAGTTTCACAGCAAGAAAGATGAGGATGAAAAGTACAAACCCAGCAAAAAGGAGGAGAAACACAACAGCAGAGAGAGTGAAGACAGGAACAGCCGGTACAGAGGCAGCAGTCGAGACGAAGAGTACCGGCACCGCCATCGCAGGGACGACGACGCTCATCCAAAGTACGGCAATAAATACGCCGAGGACAAATACAAGCAGGAGAAATGTTCAGATTCCAGAGCTAAACACGACCGAGAGCGAGATGAAGGGAAGCATAAAGCCGAGCCCGAGACACCAGGAGGGAAACCAGACGTCAGGAAGTCTGAACCTCCGCCAAAACCCTACGAGCTGCCCAAGATCTTCTGTGGGCCGAGTCCGGCCATGAGGGCGAAGCTCCGCAAGCAGGCCATGGAGGCCGGCAAAGCCTCTGCAGGCAACGCCACTTCGTTTGGGAAGTTCACATGGAAGAAGAAGGAGAACCAGCTGGCAAAGGAAGCCCAGAAGGTTGCAGCAGAGTTCCTCAAGGACGAAGAAGCGGCTGCAAAGGAGAAGCCAGGTGAAGAAGAGGACTGCTTGTCGAAGTCAGTGGCCGCTGCCAAAGAGATTGCTGAGAAGCTGGCCGGCGAGGAGCTCAAGTCTCCACCTTGGTACGCGTCTGGTCGAGGACAGATCCGGCCAAACCTGCGCGCTCCTGTGGCTCCGCTGAGGAGAGCCGCCCTGGCAGGAAAACCTGCATCCCTTAACACGTTTCTGAACATGAGACCCCAAAGCACCGATGGAGGGCCACCAGGGCCTTTTCCCAGGTCCCCTTTCAGGCCCCCAAACCCACAAATGTTCAACAACAAACCCGGGCCTCCAGTAAGCTCTGCTGGTCCGTTGGGGGCGACGTCTGCTGCACCCATGGTGACTGGAAGAGAGCAGTTCGGTCCTAAACTTCCCCCTTCGATGTTGAAACCTGAACCGTGTCAGAAAACCTCTAAGGCTGATTCAGCTGAGTCAAAACCTGAAATGCAGCAAGGGCCACTGTTCCCTAAACCTGCTCCGGTCCAGTCAAAGCCTGCAACAGGGCAGAGTGGTCCTTCAACAACTTCCCCTGCATCGTTAAACACAGCATCTTCAGAAACACTGCCTGCTCCACCAGTGGTTAAAGCTGCAACTCCTCCGGCTCCCACTGCTCCATCCAAAGCCACGCCTTCACAGCCAGCACTGATCAAGATCGTGTCTGATGTGGCGGCTCCTGGCGTCCCGGAAAGTGAGCAGACTCGCACCGTGTTCGTCAAGCCACCTCCTTTCAAGAGCATGCTAGCGGGACCGCAGAAGTCGGAGAAGCTGCAGGGCAACCTGGCTGCAGCCAAGGCCCAGGCCTTATTCGACATCTTCTACAGCAGCCTGGGCCAAGCCGGCCCTTCCTCCTTCTCCAAAACAGAAACCGACGTTAGGGCTGCGAAAAGTTCTCCTTCAGTCCCAGTCCAAAATAAGACTCAGCCCCAAAATAAACCTGAACCCCAGATGCAACCCCAACAACAAACCCAAACCCCAAATACACTCCCAGCTCAGACCCACAACCAATCACAGCCCCCAGATGAACCCAGAGCCCAAACACAGGAAATGCCTGAATCCCAACCTCAGATTGAACCACAACTCAAACCCCAAAACCCCCAACCCCCAAAACCCCGACCAAAAACCCAAAAAACCTGAACCCAAGCCCCGGACCGCTCTCTAAGTCAGAAGGAGCCGGTCTCTAAGGAGCCGGTCTCTAAGGAGCCGGTCTCTAAGGAGCCGGTCGAACATCAGTCGGCCCCCCAACACCGTTCTCTGTCGCCTTCCTTTACTGAACCTCTAAACACAATACCAACTTCTCCACAGAATGGGTTTCAAAGCCCACCAACCCAAGCTGATGGTGACCTTCAGATCACCTCTGTCTGGTCTCTTCAGGACATCACAGCACCAACAGCTAAGGCTGCAGGTCCTGAACCATCCGACCCACCGCCTCACTCAGAACAGACTCCAGCAACTCCTACCGAAGGATTGGGTCCAAGTCCACCCACTAGTCCTGGGCGTAAATCTCAGATCTGCACACAGACAAAGCCCGTTACGATGGAGGCAGCAGCTGAGCCACTGTTCCAGCCAGAACCTCAGTTTGAACCCCAGATAGACCAGGATGCTAACTCACACCCAGAGATGAGTCCAGAACCACATCCTAAACCCAAACCGAGTCCTAGAACCAGAGGAAAGGCAGCAACAAGCAGGAAGACCCCTCCTGCTGCTCCGGTTCGTCAGACCCGCTCCCAGACCCGATACCAGACCCGTCAGCAACAGAGTCAACCAGAACCCGAACAGGACCCGGGCGCAGGGAACCAGGACACCACTGCATCAGAAGTTAAAGGTCTAGAGTCTCCCGATCCGGAGCAGGAGGACAAAGAGACGGATCCTCCAGGGACGGCGGTCACCCCGGAAACCTTGGGTCTCCCTTCAGACATGACCGCCCTGGACTTTGACTACACTTTCAACTTTGAGTAGGCGGCCGGGTTCCCAGAACTATTTACAGGGTGGGAGGAAACTTGGGCTGACCGCCGTGGAGGCCTGAGCTTCTCGTCCCCAGACCCCGGCTCTACGTCAGACTCCTTGTTTTCCACCAATAAGACGTTTGATTTCCTAAAGTCTGTGCGGGTTTGTGCGGGTCTGTGGTTTGGGTTTAAAGTCTTTGGATCTGGACTCCAGCGGCTCCCGTGTTCCTGCCTGTTGCTCCTCGTCGCGCTGAAGCTGTAATATTTGTTTCTTTCAGCAGAGTTTTAATAAAGTTGGCAGAGAAAGTTCTGAACCCTTGTGCTGCTTGGAAGTTTCTGAGGCGAGACGGGCCGAGAAGGTTCCCACCAAAACCGAAGGAATCCAGCAGTCGGGTGACCTTTGACCTGTACATGGATCAGAGCTTTGCCTGCATCGATCGGGCCATGGTTCTGGTCCCCCATGGACTGGCAGGTTCCGGTTCTTCCACCTTGGGGTCCCAGGAGAACCCGGAGATGGCCCCTGCTGGACCCGCTGCCTCCCAGAGGAGCATCAGAACCAGCGGTTGTAGACGCTGGTTCTGTGGGTCAGTCTGCTGCTTGGACAGAACCAGAACCTCTGTCAGCGCCGCTCTGACCCGACCCAGTTTGCTGAAACTGGATGAGCATGATGGTTCTGTTCTGAACTCCTGAAGCGGGTCGGGACCGCTCTGGTTCTGTCATGTCAGGGTTAATGTGATGATCTGATGCCGACGCCTTAAAGCCGTTATAACTATAACTTCACAACATGCTCAGCATTATTCTAATAATAATGAATTATTCTGCTAATATTATGAATTTAAAATAAATCTTAGCCTTCATACTTTTGCCTGTCAGAGAAAAATGTATTTAAAGTTTTGTGTAATTAGAAAACTAACTTAAAGAATATTTAGTTTGAAACGATGATATTTATAAATGAACAACAGGGTGAAATAGGACTGGAAACAGACTAAATAACCCAAATTATTCCTGTTTTAACTGCATAACTTTCCAGAACCAACCAAGCCAACATGTTCTGACCTCCTGGGGTTAAAGTTTAGTGGCCAGAACCAGAACTGGACCAGAACCTGAAGGTAGAACATCTGGTCCCTACGGAGAACATTCAGATGTTTCTCTAACTTCACCTTCTCCTGGTTCTGTTCGGTTCGGAACCCGCCTTCCTCAGGTTGGAGGGGTTCCGTGTTGCTGGGGAAGACTCCAGACCCGCATCGCCTCCCCGCAGCCTCACCGTCGCGGTTAAACTCGCTTTTATCCAATAGGAAAAATCCCCGCACGCGTCGCTAGGCAGACTGCGGCTCCGGCAGCCAATCGCATCGGCCGTGTGGAGTAGCGGGCGCACGGAGGAGACTGACCGAGTGACAGCGACAGATCCCGGGGAGGCGGATCGCAGAGGCTCCGTGGGAGAAGTCAGCGCCGCGGACAAGATGCCGAACAAGCCGAAGAAGGAGAAGGTGAGTGTGGGCTACGGAGGTGTCGTGGAGCCTTTCCCCGTGGAGCGTGGAGGGACGGCGGCGTGGAGGCGGGTTCAGATTTGATGAAGCTAAGCGGCTAAAGGCCCTTTAGCATCACACAGCGCTAAAGTCGGCCTGTGATTGATAGCCTCAGTAAAGGGTCATTCCGTAGAGCTAAAGTCTGATTGGCTGCTAAAAGGTTTGTCTTTTTCATAAATATAGAATCACCAGCAGGAGGCGCTAAAGCACGAATAGCTTTAGGTTCGTCTTCAGGAAAGTAAAATTTTAATGAGTGATTTTGGAATAAGGGTAGCGCTGTTGCCTTGCAGCAAGAAGGTCCTGGGTTCGATTCCCGGCCCGGGGTCTTTCTGCACGGAGTTTGCATGTTCTCCCTGTGCATGCTGGGTTCTCTCCGGGTTCTCCGGCTTCCTCCCACAGTCCAAAAACATGACTGTCAGGTTGATTGGCCTTCCCAGATTCTCCCTAGGTGTGAGTGTGTGTGTGTCTGGTTGTTTGTCCTGTTTGTCTCTGTATTTCCCTGCGACAGACTGGCGACCTGTCCAGGTGACCCCGCCTCTCGCCCGGAACGCAGCTGGAGAGGAACCAGCAACTCCTGACCCCGTTAGGGAGAAGGGTGACGGAAAATGGATGGATGGATGTTGGAATAAAAGTTTATTTTTGATTGGTTTTGATCAGAGCAGAACAGAATCAATAAACCTTCTGCTTTCACCGCCAGTGTGGAGCTGGAAACAGTAACCGGCACCAGTTTAACCAGTTGGAGCCGCGACGGTCCTTACTTTCGGTCACAGGCCGACTTCAGGAGAGCTAACGGCGTCCACAGAGGAGCAGAACCGGGACCGGACCGGTCCCGGAACGGGACCGGGCCGGGACTCATTCCGCAGGCTGGTTCCGGATCACTGGGTCCGATCCAGCGATCGGGAACCATCAGCTGGTCTCATGTTTAGAGCGGTTCTGATAGACCCGGTTCTGATCGGGTCCTGTTGGACCTCGATTCCTGGTCCGGACCTGATGAAGTCACTGGATCTCTACGGATCCGGGTTCTGGTCCAGACTTAAAGGAACCCTGCTCCATGAAGTTTTGGTGGTTCTGATCCAGAACCGGGTCAGAACTCTGCTCCCTGGACTTCCTCCACTTTATTCTGGAAAGTAAGATCCGATTCATAACCACGTTCTTCATCATGTGGGCCCGATTTCTCCGACCCGGTTTCAGCATGGGTTCTGATCCGTTTAACAGAGTAACAGCATGGTTCTGGTTCTGGTTCTGGTTTCTTATTTTTCAGGAATCCAGCAAATCTTCCAAAGGCTCCAAGAGCAGCAGCAGCGTGAAAGATGGCGGGCCGGAGAACCCGGAGGAGGTGGGTCGGCCCGGCCGCCGCGGCCCGACCGGAACCGGAACCTCTGACCCGCCCGTGTGTTTCAGGTGCAGCAGCAGCAGCAGAGCGGCAACAAGCGCGCCAGCTGCAGCACGCCGCCGCCAACGCAGCTCAACAAGATCAAATACTCCGGCGGCCCGACGCTGCTGAAGAAGGAGCGGCGCCAGAGCTCGACCCGGTTCAGCCTCACTAAGAACCGCGAGCTGCAGAAGCTGCCCGCCCTAAAAGGTGACCGGACCGGACCGGCCCGGACCAGAACCCAACCCAATTCAGACCCCAATCTGCTCCTGTCCCCAGATGCCCCGCCCCCGGAGCGCGAGGATCTGTTCGTGCAGAAGCTGCGGCAGTGCTGCGTCCTGTTCGACTTCATCAGCGACCCGCTCAGCGACCTCAAGTTCAAGGAGGTCAAGAGGGCGGGGCTTAACGAGATGGTGGAGTACATCACGCACAACAACGAGGTGGTGACCGAGAGCATCTACCCCGAGGCCGTCGTCATGGTGAGCCGGTGGGCGTGTCTGCAAGAAGCTCCGCCTCCCTTTCCCTCACTGTGCTGCGTTCACTTGCCCTGGGACGTCTGAAAGCAGCGCAGCATGTAGCTACCGGAACTGTTACTATGGTAACGGTGTTTGTGTCCTGCAGTTTTCCATCAACGTGTTCCGGACTCTTCCTCCGTCCTCCAACCCGACCGGCGCCGAGTTCGACCCGGAGGAAGACGAGCCGACGCTGGAGGCGGCCTGGCCTCACCTGCAGGTTTGACTCCAACTCCTGGAGGTCCAGGTGAGCAGAACCAGAACCAGTACTGACCCGACCTGTGAATCCACAGCTGGTATACGAGTTCTTCCTCCGCTTCCTGGAGTCTCCGGACTTCCAGCCCAACGTCGCCAAGAAGTACATCGACCAGAAGTTCGTCCTGTCGGTAAGACATCACCTGGCCGGGCGGGGCCGCCGGGCGGGGGGGCCGCCCCGCCCGGCGGCCCCGGTGCACCAGGTGCACCAGGTGAGCTCCTCTCCTCCCTGCCTGCAGCTGCTGGACCTGTTTGATAGTGAGGATCCCAGAGAGCGAGACTTCCTGAAAACGATCCTCCACCGGATCTACGGAAAGTTCCTGGGTTTGCGCGCCTACATACGCCGGCAGATCAACAACATCTTCTACAGGTGAGATGCCTTAGCCCCGCCCACACAGGTGATTCCAGTGCTCCCAGTGGCTCACTGGTGTTCTCATCCTGCAGGTTCATATATGAGACAGAGCATCACAACGGCATCGCTGAGCTGCTGGAGATCCTGGGCAGGTAACACACACACACACACACACACACACACACACACACACACACACTAGAACACACACACACTAGAACACACACACTAGAACACACACGCTAGAACACACACACACTAGAACACACACACACACAC
This sequence comes from Poeciliopsis turneri, assembly GCA_922788865.1. Taxonomy (NCBI): domain Eukaryota; kingdom Metazoa; phylum Chordata; class Actinopteri; order Cyprinodontiformes; family Poeciliidae; genus Poeciliopsis; species Poeciliopsis turneri. The sequence continues at coordinate 532,265 of CAKLNU010000738.1, read as the reverse complement.
ACTAGAACACACACACCAAACAAGTTAACCTGAAGTTCTTATCTGTGATTTGGAGACTTTTATTTTGATAATTAATAATTTGCTTCTGTTGATTGGTGGAAATGAGCAACATGTTGGATTCAAACTCATTTATTTTACAGTGAAGGTGAAGAATAAAGACAAACTTCAGCTGCATTGTTTGTGTCTTCGCTCACAGCTTCCAATTCTAACTGAATTGGAATGCGGCCGCTCCGTCTCTCTAACTGAATTGGAATGCGGCCGCTCCGTCTCTCTAACTGAATTGGAATGCGGCCGCTCCGTCTCTCTAACTGAATTGGAATGCGGCCGCTCCGTCTCTCTAACTGAATTGGAATGCGGCCGCTCCGTCTCTGTCTGTTTCCTGCAGCATCATCAACGGCTTCGCTCTGCCTCTGAAAGAAGAACACAAAATGTTTCTGATCCGGGTTCTGCTGCCGCTCCACAAGGTCAAGTCTCTGAGTGTGTACCACCCTCAGGTGAGTGTGTGGTTCTGCTGGTTCTGCTGGTTCTGCTGGTTCTGCTGGTTCTGCAGGTTCTGACCTGGTTTTGATCCCCAGTTGGCCTACTGTGTGGTCCAGTTCCTGGAGAAGGACAGCAGCCTGACGGAGCCGGTGAGTTTCCCGCGGCAGCTTCCCCGGCCCGGCCGCCGCTTCCTGCTGACCTCTGACCCCTGACTTTCCCAGGTGATCATGGGTCTGCTGAAGTTCTGGCCCAAAACCCACAGTCCGAAGGAGGTGATGTTCCTGAACGAGCTGGAGGAGATCCTGGACGTCATCGAGCCGGCCGAGTTCGTCAAGGTGCAGGAGCCGCTCTTCAGGCAGCTGGCCAAGTGTGTGTCCAGCCCGCACTTCCAGGTACCAGAACCAGAACCGGGCCGGCCGCGGCGGGGCCTTTCGGTTCTGACGGAGTTTCTGCCGTTGTTCCAGGTGGCAGAGAGAGCGCTGTACTACTGGAACAACGAGTACATCATGAGTCTGATCAGCGACAACGCAGCCAAGATTCTCCCCATCATGTTTCCTGCTCTTTACAAGAACTCCAAGAGTCACTGGAACAAGTACACACACACACACTGATACACACACACACACACACACTGATACACACACTGACACACACTGATACACACACTGACACACACACTGATACACACACTGATACACACACTGATACACACACTGACACACACACTGATACACACTGATACACACACTGATACACACTCTTCCTCCTCTTCCTCAGGACGATCCACGGTCTGATCTATAACGCTCTGAAGCTTTTCATGGAGATGAACCAGAAGCTGTTTGACGACTGCACCCAGCACTACAAGGCCGAGAAGCAGAAGTATGTTCTAGGAACCAGAACCTCTGGACCGGACCGGACCAACAGAACTGACCCGTTTCTGCTCCTCATGCAGGGAGAAATACAAGCTGAAGGAGCGGGACGAAGTCTGGATGAAGATCGAGAATCTGGCCCGGCAGAACCCACAGGTAGGGCCTGAGGATGATGATGATGATGACGAAGTCTCTGGACTTCATGTCTCCTTCTGTTTACCTGCAGAGCAATAAGCTCCACCCCCTGCAGCCTGGACTCCACCCACAGGAAGAGGTGAGTGATGCTCTGTGTGTGTGTGTGTGTGTGCGTGCGCGTGTGCGTGCGTCTGACTCGTGCTGCGTTCCAGTTTCTGATGTTCAGCGATGGCGGTCTGGCCTTCATCTCCATGGAGACGGAGACGCCGACAGCGGAGGACATCCAGCTGCTGAAAAAGACAGTGGAGACGGAGGCGTCCCAGGTAGACGCACCTGTTGACCTGAGCTGTGCTAGCTATATAGCTGTCTAGCTAGCGGTGGCTAACCAGTTCTCGGTCTGCCCTGCAGGGGGCGAAGGAGCTGCAGAAGGACAAGGCGCTGATGCGCAGGAAGTCGGAGCTGCCGCAGGACGTTTACACCATCAGAGCTCTGGAGGCGCACCAGCGGGCCGAGGAGTTCCTCACAGCCAATCAGGAGGCGCTCTGACCCCCATAGTCCCCGCCCTCTCTGCGGCTCCGCCCCCTGGTGGCCGGACCCAGTAGGACACTAGAAGCTCCGTCCGTCTGTCCATGTGCCGTGTCTCAGCGCTCCACTGTGATTGGACATCAGCCACTAGCCACGCCCACATCTCCCCTGAGGTTGCCGCGGTTCAGACCGCCGCCGAGCGCCTTAACGCATCGTCAGAGTCCTCAGCGGGAACCCGGAGGTGCGTCCTGATTGGCTGCTCTGGCCCCGCCCTGTTGTGGTGTTGCCATGGAAACTGTGTGGCCTTCAGGCACCTGTTGTGGTCTACTGTACTTGAACGCAGCGTGGATGAAATGAACGTGTCGTGACCTCTGACCTCAGTCAGCCAATCAGGTTTGGGTCTGTAGAGAGGGAGTGAATCAGGGCTTAGACCGAAACACCAGGAACCAGGCCCGGTTCTGATGGTTCTGATGGTTCTAATGGTCCGGTCACCACAGGAAGTGCAGGTTCCTCCAGGCGTTTCCGACATAAACTCTGATTGGTCAGAGGAAACAAGTTGTCTAAAGAAGCAGCTCTGAGGTGGGGGAGGGACTTTGTGATGTCATGGTGGCCACGCCTCAGCGAAGGTCACGCCCACAGTGGCCACGCCCACAGCTCGTCATTTTTTTCCTTCATCGCTCTTCCAGCTGTTGAGTCGGCATGTCATCCTCCCATTGGCTGTGATAAGCTCCGCCCCCACCGCCCCATGTCGTGACACCACCAGGCGGCGCTGTTCCAGATGTTTATTGAGCATCACACAGTGATTTGTACAGATGTTCATGTACAGCAGAAATAAAGCAGATCCCACCCACATGTATGACCACTTCCTGTTTCTACACACAACAGGAAACATGAGAGCAATGAGACGGGAAGGAAGCTGGTCCAGACTAAACCACAGAAGAAGAAGAGTCAGTAAACATTAGTTATCTGGGTCGGATCGGAACCAGGAGCGGCCGAGGCTTCAGCTGCTGGCGGTGAGTTCAGGGTCCTGTAGGGATGGCGGTGCGATCAGGGGACGTGGTTCCGGCGCAGCATCCGCAACCCGGCAGAACTCTGGCGCTCCTGCAGCGCGTTCTGGACCAGATCGCTCCACTGGGCGTCAGAGATCTGCTGCGCCCAGGGCGGCACGCCGAGCGAGGGCAACGCCACGCCCGCCATCGTCCTCTTCACTAGCTCCACATGGGCTGCAGACACAGGAAGTGATGTCAGATCACATTGCTTACATTAGGGTGAAACAGGAAGTGATGTTCTGCACGACCTTTGACCCAATCTGTTCCTTTAATGGTTCCTCATCCATAAGCAGGAGAGCAGAACCTGGACCGGGTTCTGACCCAGTTCCAGACCTCTGGTACCTCTAAACAGGATCCTAAATCCGATCCGGTTCCTCCGATGTGATCCGTCTCACCTGGATCCATGGGGATGGACGCGCGGCTCCTCTGCGCCGCTGCGCCCTCCGGGTCCTCCTCCTCGTCGCTGTCTGGGGGCGGAGCTTCAGGTAGGTGCAGACCCATCACCTGCAGGGAACCGCAGGTGAGACGGTGCATTCAGCAGGTGGCAGAGCTGCGTAACTTGTTGCTGGGTAGATCTCACCTCTATCCTGTGCTGCAGCTCCTGCAGCTGCTCCGAGTGGGACGTGTCCCCCCTGTCCTCGTCCTCCGGCTCCCCGGGTCCGTCCGGGTCCTGGTTCAGAGGCTGGTAGTAGTACCCCCCGCCGCTCTCCTCCTCCTCCTCCTCTTCCTCCACCCCGTCCTGCCCCCCAGGCAGCACCGCCCCGTCCACCGGTCGCTCGTCCTCCCCCAGCTCGTCCTCTGAGCTCGGCAGCACTCTCTCTGGTCCCATCGCTGACACTTCCATCCACGGGACGCAGCCCTGCGGACAGACGGACAGCTGAGACGGACTGTCTCTCACAGGAATCCAGTGGGCCTACATTCTGGGTCAGAACCAGTAGAACCTGCTTAGAACCCGGTGGTTCTGCTGGCTCTGACTCCTTCCAGAACCAGCCGCCGTTACCCGATGAAGGTGGAGAACAGCAGAAGCTAACGGCTAGCAGCTGCCAGCTTTTTAGCTAGCTGGTCAGTCGCTGGTCAGTCGCTGGTCAGTCGCCGGTCAGTCGCTGGTCAGTCGCCGGTCAGCACGGTAGCAATGAGATTACCGGACTCATTGCTACCAGCTTGTCTTCACCTGTCCTCACCTCTCTGGGTCTGCTTCACCTGGAGTTAGCTGTTAGCCTCTGCTGCTAGACGCACCGGGTGACGCACCAACACTTCCGGGTGCGTCACATGTAGTAACGGAAGTCCTTTCCAGAATATATATATTTTTTACAAACTTTATTGAAAAAAAAAAAACTGATGGCGTTTCCCATCAGACAACAACCAGAGTGAAGACACTATGTGAAGTAGATTGTAATAAATGAACTTCGCAGTAAAATAATAAAAATAAGATCCGGACTTTGGTTCTGCTTTGCTTGCAGAGAGACTAAAGGAAGCCACAGGGCGGCGCCAGAGAGCAACCAACCCGCCATGTTCCCCTGACTCTTCAAGTGATTTCTTGGGAGAGAGATTTCATTCTGGACCAGATCGCTCCACTGGTCCAGAATGAAACAGGTTTTCACAATTGTTGAGAATTGTGGGTTTTCTGCAACTCAGTTGGAAATAACTCCTAAAACAATAAATTTGGATTTTATTTCTTTATAAAATATTTAGTTCAGTTTATGTATCAAAGAAAAAAAATTCTAATGATTACAACAAAATATATCCAAAAATGTCACCATGCAAAATGTTGCCTCAAAATGAACTTTCCCTTTTAAAAAGATGCAGAATTAAAATGCAATTAAATTGAATGAAGAATTTCAATTAGCAGCTCCTCTTATTCATTTATTTCACTTATTATACTTTATTTTTTTACTAATCTTGGTACTTTGTTCTCGGCGCTGTATCCTCTTAACAGCAGATTTTTTTTATGTTTGTATTGATGTGTTGTTTCAGATTGTTATTCTTGTTCATTCAATAAAATATTATAAAATAAAAGAAAAAGAAAAAAACTACAGATTTAAACGTTTGGCTTCAAGTGATTCTGGGGTAAAGAACCAGAACCACTATGATGGTTCAGTTCCTTATCTGGATCCAGTACGACCAGACTGGGTCAAACAGAACCACCGCAGAACCTCCAGCTGTACAGAAATGATAAAAAATTTGCACTTTGAGATTTCTTTGAAATATAAGGTGCATTACAAATAAAATTTATTATTATTATTATTATTAAAAAATAGAATTTAGCATCGACAACTTTCTACTGAGAGTAAAAAGAGTTTTATTTTCAGGAACTCAATTCAAATGGATTTTTCTCAGATTGTCCCAAAGCTTCCAATCTTTATCTCTTGGTTCTGAAGAACCGGTTCTGCAGAGGAACCGCTATGGGAGACCCATCCGCTCCAGCAGAAACTCCAGAGAACTGATCATGTTTCCTGATTGGCTCATCTGGGGGTCTGGAGGTCACGACCTGGCAGGAGTTCAAAGTTCAACTGCTTTCCCAGTATGCTGCAGATATTAATGGATTCATTCAGTTGTTTTCGTTTTTCTGGACCTGTAAAAGGTTCTGCTCCTGTTACAGAACCAGGATTTTCTCTTTGATCTTGTTTCTTGTTTTGGTTCTGGAGCAAAAACAAAGACTGACGTCATCACGCTTGCCCAGACCCAGAACCGTCCCTGGCCCTGTCAGAGATGTTGGTTTCTATGGCGACAGAACTCGTAGAGGATCGTGACCGGAAGCTACGTCACAGCTAATCGTCCAACATTGAAGAGGAGTCACTCCGATGAAGATGATTCAGCTTCATGTTCATTGATCAGATGAACTTTTATTAAAACATGAATTCATGTATAATCACGCGCTTTTATTCACTTATTTCATAAAGCAAAATGTTATGAAATGTTGGTTCAGCAGGTCAGGATTTGTGCTCAGAGTGAGGCCTCCTGTCTGTCCTCCTATCTGTGCTCCGTAGTAAAGCTGCTCACCTGCAGGATCCACCGGGTCGAACCGGACCGACAGCGCTGCTGCCCGGCTGCAGGAGCCCCAGGCCTCGGATTCAGAACCGGTTCTGATGCTCGCCGTCCCGTTGGACCCGAACCTGCTCTGGTTTGCGGCGGAACCGTGGAATGATGACATCAGCGCGTGACCGTGTGCCCGCTACGCGCGTGAGCTGATCGATCGCCTCTCAGGTTAATTGACTGATTGAGCGGAGAGCCAATCAGAGGGTCGATCAGCTGGTCCTGCTCTCTGATTGGCTCGCCACGATTCGGTTCGGTTCTGAGGTCAGCTGAGGTTCGGGAGACGTTATTGAAATCCTGCAGGTTCTGATCAGATCCATAGTGAAATGATGAACCACCGGACCAGAACCGGAGCCGGTCCGCCTCCGAAGCTTCTGATCCCTGATCTGGTTCTGGTTCTGATTCCTCACAAGTTTGGTGCCGTTTGCTTTGTGTTTGCTTCTGTTCCAGCTGACCCGGTACCCAGAACCCGGTACCCAGAACCTCCCCCCCCCCCCACTGCTCCCAGTGCTCCCAGTCCGGATGCTGGCGGCCTCCATCCAGGTCAGCGGGGAGCCGCTGTCGGCGGTCGAGGTCCAGGATATCTGCGACCGGCTGCGGGAGGACGGGGTTCGGCTGCTGTCGGTCCGCGGCTGCCGCCTGACGGACCGGGACTTCGGCCGGCTCTGCCGCGGCGTGGCCGCCTCGTGCTGCCTCGTGCAGCTCAACCTCAATCTGGGCGTGGTCTCCAGCATCGGCCGCGCGCGCCACCTGGCGGACGCCTTGGCGGCCAACCGCTCCCTGCAGACGCTGTTGTGAGTAGCCGCCTCCTGATTGGTCGGGCCGGGTCGGGCCGGCCTGGCTGGTCAGTGACGGCTTGTGCCGCCCCTCCCCCCTCCAGCCTCCACGGCAGCCCGCTGCTGGACGCCGGCCTGGAGGCCCTGAACCCGGCGCTGGCCGCCCACCCGGCGCTGGTCTGCCTGGACCTGGGCGACTGCCTGCTGGGGGACGCGGCGCTGGCGCTGATCTGCGGGATGCTGCCGCCGGATGGAGCCAAATCAGGTAGGACTGAGGCTCCGGTTCCCCAGGGGCCCTGAACGCACCACGTCCTCCTACAGCTGATGATGTCATGACGCACCTGCAGGCCAGGTGACACCAGGTGATGCTGATCAATGACCGATCAGATGCTACAGCCTGGGATTAACCAGTTATTGATCAATGATTTGAATAAATAATTAACCAGTGATCAACATGTAACTAAGCCGTTATTAAGCTGTTACTAAGCAACTTGACCAGTTCCAAAGCAACCTGTCACTTACCAGAACCGGTCTGGTCCGGTCTGATCTGGTCAGGTCTGATCTGGTCCAGTCTGGTCTGGTCTGGTCTGGTCCGGTCCGGTCTGGTCCGGTCTGGTCTGGTCTGGTCTGGTCCGGTCTGGTCCGGTCCGGTCTGGTCCGGTCCGGTCTGGTCCGGTCTGCCCCTCCAGGTCTCAGAGAGCTGACGCTCAGCGCCAACCCGCGGATCAGCACCAAGGCCTGGGCCCGGTTCTCGGTGGCGGTGGCTCACAGCTCCCAGCTCCGGGTCCTCAACCTGGACTACAACCCACTGGGTAAGGAACCGGAACCGGAGCCAGAGCCAGATCTGGTTCTGATGGGTCCGGTTCTATCTGCAGGGGACCAGATTGCGTCCATGCTAGCTGTTGCCGTGGCATCCAGTAGAACCCTGGAAGTTCTGGACCTGGAGGGAACCGGACTGACCAACCAGTCGGCGCAGGTCAGCAGCTTCTCACCATATTCTTCCTCCTCTTCCTCCTCTTCCTCAGCGGGCTGACAGCACCCGTTCTGGTTCTGGTTCTGGTTCTGGTTCTGCAGGTGTTCCTGGACATGGTGGAGAACTACCCCACCTGCCTTCGGGTTCTGGTTCTGGCCGAAAACGAAGTGAGTCCAGAGCTGCAGCAGCAGATCAGCGACCTGCTGTCTGAAGGGGAGGAGGACGGCCGGGAGGCTCCGCCCCCTCCGCCAGGCCACGCCCCCAGCTGTGCCCTGCAGCCAATCAGAGAGAAGCCCCTCCCCTGGATCCCCAACAGCAGTAAGGGCTGAAAGCGGTCCGGAAGGAGCCGGTTTTGTTGGACCCGGACCAGAACCGACGTCCTCTGTGTGGTGTTTACTTGTCCTCTGGATTCGTAGGAGTTTAGTGTTCTGTCTGGTGTTGATCGGATCCAGTTCTCCAGCATTTTGCTGTTTCTACACATGAATATTCAATTTCTATTGATTATTATTATTCTGTGGTTCTACTCAGGCCGGGTTCTGGTTCTGGATTCAGTCAGGCTCAAATTTGAATGAATAATGTGTTAAAAGTGATATTTAAATACGGTCATTTAAATATATTTTAAATTGAATTAAGATGAAGAAGCTAATCTGAGCCTTGAAAGAAGTTCTGATGGTTCTGACCGTTATTCTGATCTCCAAACCCGGTTCAGTCCGGGTCTGATTCCCTGATGGGATCAAACGCTTCCTTGGGTCCTGACGGGCCGGACCCAGTTCAGACGGTGGAACCAGAATCTGTTAGCTCCAGTTCTCCCTCTGGTTTATGGTTCTGTGGGTTTTTGGTACCGTTGACCCGGCTGAAAGGAACCGGACTGAACCTGGCAGTCTGAATCCAGGAACCTGGTTCTAAAGTCTGAATGACCTTTGACCCCACAGACTCCAGTCCGCCCACGGTCATGCTGACGTCAGGAGTAGGTGAAAGCCTATTGGCCGAAAATGAAATATGACCACGCCCACTTCCTGCTAGAGCATCGTCGCTTCCTGGCCTGAATGTTTGTCTGCTCCGACCTGATTGGTGGGCCTGGGGAGGGGGCGGGGCTTGTTGACAGGTGTTGCTTTGTTCTGCTGTGATGATGTCACAATAAAAACAGTTTACGGCTTGGTAAGGACGGCTCTGATTGGTTATTTCTGCTCAGCAGGTCCAGAACCAGAACAGAGTGAAACAGATTTATTGAAGGCGGACCGGATCGGTTCTGGTTTGGTTCAGAGCAAAGTTCTGATGACTTCTGGACCGCCGTCATTCAGCCGGTCCGGGAAAAGCTGATCTCATGTTATCATTTCACAGCGATATTTAGCTTTGTAACTGAATATTTAGTTTGAAATGGTGACATTAATAAATGCATAAAAAACATTGAGATGAACTCAAACTACTGCTGTTAATGGTCGACACTCGGCGCCCCCTGCTGGACCACCGGGGTCCGACGGGTCAAATGAAATCTGTACAAGAAGCAATAAATAAAATATCTTACAGTATTTACAGAACATTCTGGTTCTGCTCTCAGAGTAAAACCAGACGGGGAGTTGGTCCAAACCCGGTTCTAGGAACCAGAACTTCCACCTGACTCAGTTCAACCTCTGACCCGACCTGATCCGGATCCATCCAAGAAATGTTCCTGTTAAAGAACGGTTGTCATGGTAACGCCTTCCTGAGTATGAATTCTGATCCAGCCAGGTCCGGTTCCACGATGCAAACCATCTGATCAACGTATGATGTCACAGTGCAGGTGGATCTGTGACCTCTGACCTCTCTCTAAACAGCCTCTATGTTGAGTTTCTTTTTCTGTGGTTCTGCTGCATTCAGGAAGCTGATCCGCTGCTCCGGCTGCTCGGCGGCTTCCTGGCTGCTGCGCGGCGATGAGGACAACCAGCAGGGGGCGTGGCCACGGCGTTGGCAGGGGGCGTGGAGGACCAGAGCGGCGGTCAGCGCCACCGCGCCTACAGACACGCTGGTCAGAACCAACACAACGACGAGCTGCAGGTCCGACAGGCCGCTGCCGCCGTGCTCCTTCACCGTCACCTTTACCTTCCTGTTGTCATGGTGACCAGTGTCCCGGGCCCGCGTGGTCCAGACCGGGGGGCTGGCGTTGGCGGGGCTCGGCGGCGTTTCGCAGGTGGTTCCAGTGAATCCCGGCCGGCAGAGGCAGCGGAAGCCTCCGGCGCGGTCCAGGCAGCGGCCGCCGTTTCGGCAGGGCTGGCTGGCGCAGTCATCCACGTTGACCGTGCAGAACCGGCCCGAGAACCCGACCGGGCAGAGGCAGGAGAACCGGTTCACTCCATCCACACAGGTGGCGCCGCTGGCACACGGCCCCAGCAAGCAGTCGTCGATGTCGGTCTCACAGCGGGGCCCCGTGAATCCGGCGAGGCAGCGGCACAACAGCGATGCCGCAAAGCCGTCAGCGTCCTCACACAGGCCGCCATTTTTACACGGGGACCTGGAACCAGAACCAGATGGGACTTAAAGTCCAGACCAAGAACTTTAAATGATTCTAGTGAACTATGTTGTAAAGTATGTTGAATCATCAATAAGTCATATCACAACAGACATGATACATGCTAACGTTAGCTTAGCCCTTCAACCCTCGAACTCTGTGGACGTGTTGCTACCGATCACCTTGTCTGGAGACACGGCCCCTTCCTCCTCTGGCAGGTCGGACCATGAAAACCATCTGGACACAAGCAGCGGAAGTCCCCGCTGTCCTCCAGCAGACAGGTGGCGCCGTTGAGGCAGGGCTGCTGGGAGCACACGCTGAGGTCTGACAGGAAACACACACAACAGGCAGCGGCGTCAAGAAACACCGAGACCGACGGCTTTCCACGGGTCAGTTAGCCGCAGAGACCTTTGTCGCAGAATCGGCCGCCCCAACCCGGCTGACACGCGCACTGCCACGGCTGCAGGCAGGAGCCGTGGACGCAACCCGGCATCGTCACGCAGCGCTGGCACAGCGCGCCGTCCCAGCCTGGATCACACCTGGAAACACGCAGCAGATTTCAAGGAGAGATGGAGGAATTAAGGTCAACGTTCGTGTGGTTTCTGCACCGCAGCCGTAAAACAACATGATGAGTTTCTCTGATGCTGAGACATTAGTCCTGGAATGTCCTGGAATGTCCTGGAAATGTTTTTCAGCTGATTAAAGGTCCACTCTGGAACTGTCTTTATGTTGCTCTGAAGGTTCAGGTCAGAGGTCAGCCTGGTCTCAAGTTTCCAGCTGGAAGAACTGAACTAAACTGTGAACCTTTCAAAATAAAAGCTGTTGTTTAACCTCAGTTTGGTCTCCAGCAGGGTGTCAAACTCCAGTCCTCCAGGGCCGCTGTCCTGCAGTTTATCGATGTGCCACACAGGAATGAAAAGGTTTCATGACCTCCAGGTGCAGATCGGATCTCTGGAGCCTTAATGACCTCATTAATGACCTCATTAATGACCTCATTAATGACCTCATTAATGACCTCATCATTGTATCCAGCTGTGGAGCAGCAGAGGCTCATCTGGATGTTGACAGCCCTGCTCTACAGGCTGCAGCCAGACTGAGGAAAGATCTGACCAGGCTCTGCGGCGCTCAGCAGGTTGGTGTCCGTGGAAACGGGATTTAACCTTTGACCTGCTGGTTCCGATGACGTCTTACCTGCAGACTCCGAAGTCATCACAGCGACTGTTGGTAGCGTTGCAGCTGCAGTCACTTCCTGTGGAGAGAACAGCACCGATCAGAGGAAATGGTCGGAAAATGGGAAGTAGATAAATCCTATCAGAATAAAGTGTCTGCTGGGAACCCAGTTCTGATCTGGGACGGTTCCAGTTCCACAGTTAGCAGAACCTGACACATTAAAGTTCTACAGCTGCTCAGTGACTGGAATCTGAAACTGGGAAACAGCTGGAAGTTCACAGGAAACCACCAGGAAGCTTCCTGGACCTTTTCACAATAAAGATCCAGGAAATGCTTCCCTGCAACATCTCAGCTCTGCAGCAAGGAAGTCACTGGATGTAATTTAGGAATTATAAAGACATTCCTGAAGTTGTGCCTCTGATATGTGAATCCATTTCCATCCCGTTTAGAAGCTTCCAGCTGCCAGTCGGTAATGTGACCCGAAACCGCCGGATCAGAACCTCCAGTCAGAAACGTTTTCCATTCATCCAGGAAGTTTGTTCCTCAAGAGGAAAAATCTGGCTCTGCATTTTATTTTGAAAATTTATTGGGAATTCTTTCCTGTTGTCTCAATAATTAAAGGAAAGGTGTTCCAGAACCACACCAGAACCGCTCTGGTTCTGAACAGCTTCCTGGTTCTGCTGCCGATCCGGTTCAGAGCCGATTCTCCAGTGGAGGTTCAACAGAATCTTTAGAACCGGTTCTGTCTCTGAGTGGTTGGACTCTGTCAGAGGTTGATGACAGGTTTGCTCTGTGTTTAGACCGTGACCTCTGACCTCTGGCCTTGGAGTGCAGCTGCCGGCCAGATCGGGTTTCGGCCGGAATGGAACTGGATTGTTCCAAGGAACGTCTCGGTAATCCGACCCGATCAGTGCCACAACAACCGGCGGGCAAAGCAAGCTGTCCACCGCCCGCCACGCGACCTGTTGTCTGTCAGAGGTCAGAGGTCAAACTGCTGGCCTTAGAGCAGGAACTGGTTCAGGAAAACTGGTGAATCCAGAAACGGGAACACTATGAGGATGAGCAGCTTTCCTTCTTCACCGTGGAGGAAGTCAGAGCCAGGAAGTTACAGGAAGAAAACGATTTTTATGTCCATGAAAATCAGTTTGATAATCAATAAAGGTGAATAAAACAGGAAGTTCAAGGATTCCTGTTGGAACTAGAATAGATAATTAATAATAAATGTGGTTTTTTTTGGTTTCAAGGTGAATTGATCAGTTTGGTTGTTGTTCAGAAACATCGCTTCCTGATAAAGAACCGATCAAGATTATCGATGATCGGTTCGTTCCATTAAAGCCCAGACTTCCTGTTTGGAAGCCCAGGTTTCCTCCAGGAGTCTGCAGATCATGTCTCCACACCTGGACTGTCTCTGCCTTTGGGAACCTTCAGCAGAACCTCAGGAGTACCCGGGTCATGTGACCTACCTTCACCTGCACAGGGGGGCGGGGCAAAGAGCAGGAGGCGCAGCCAGCTCAGCATCAGCAGGACGCCTGCACCTCGGATCGCCGACATGTTGGCTGCAGCGACAAGCCGTCCTACAGGAGGAGGACATGGTGAGACGGAGACCAGGTGAGTCCACCTGTCCTCCTGTGAGGACAGAACCAACTACAGCACAGCTAGAGTTATTCCTGAAGTAAATGGGATGCAGCATTAGCAGGCTATGTGTTGTGTTCGCATGCTATCTGTTTCTTTTAGCTCAGAAGTTGGTGCATGGATCTGGAAGCAATATTGGACATCTTAGATTTCATGTGTGCATTGTGTCATAAATAGTTGAAACAAGTTGGGAAGTTGGGCCTTCCAAACCAGAGTTCTGACTTTCAAACTAGAAGCTTGAGAATTTGACCGTAAAATATCATGAGGATCCTGGTTACTCCTGGTTCAGCGAGGCCCGATACCCGGCTGCAGATACTAGACCCCAGAGATGATCTGGTCTCTCTCTGAGGTCATCTTTCTGTCCTAGAGTGACCCTGAGCTCAGGAGATTTTTCCAAACACGTCTGCAGGTTTGAGGTGTCGGTGCAATTCCTGTGAAGTTGAGCCGCCACTGAGAGTGAAACTTAAGCTGCCAGCGAGGGACAATCCTGCAGGACGCTGTGAGCTGGACTTCAGACGGACAGAGGGATGTGTCTTGGGTTCCAGTCCTGCATCCTGTGGTGCTTCACATCAAACTTTTCCAAATGTCTTAACCTTCTTTCTCCGTCCCCAACATGGACAACAGAGATTAGGTCACGATCTAATCTCTGTAGAGGACAGACCTGTCCAGCAACTGTACCCTTTTCCTCTGTCTCAACCAGACCTTTGGTCCAGCAGGAAGTGGATGTTTCTCCATACCAGGAGTCCTCCTGTCTTCAAGGGACATTGTCCTGAAGCTGCTAGGTGTGTCTCAGCTTCTACACACCAGGGACACATCTAGCAGATGCAGGACAAGCCTGGAGATGATCCAGGACGCTCCACTTCCTGATCAGGTCATGTGACCTACCTGTTCTTCTTCCTCCTCTTCTTCTTCCCGTTCTGTGTTTCCTTTAGTCTTGTTGCCGTGGTGACGGAGGTCTGGATCCCTGTGCCCACACGGTCGACTGTCAGGCAGGAAAACAAGGAGCGGATCACTTTTCCAGAGATTCCAGGGAAGAGCACGGCCTCTGCAGAGACAGGAAGGGACATGCCTGGATTACCGACAGCATTCATGTGGCTTGCATACCACAGCGCACACACACACACACACACGCACACACACACACACACACACAACACACACACACACACACACACACACACACACACACACACACACACACACACACACACACACTCAGAGCCTTTCTTTCAGGGTATTTGCTCAGGGGAGAGAAGAATGAGGGGAGTGTGTGCTGGAGAGAAAGCAACAGGTGGTTGGTTAGCAGGAGAGTGAGTCAGAGCAAATATTGTCCATCATCTCTCCACAAACTCACTCCTCTTCACTCTACATCACGCCTCTGATGAACACTCCTGCAGTAAACACACACAGCAGCACAAGCTAATCAGAGGACAGAGAATCAGTCACATGACCAGGACTAAGGACATAAAATCTGGAGTCTCTAAACAAGTTCGCCCTTCAACAAAACTGTCCCCTTTCAGACTGAACAGTTCATGTTCAGAGTTCACCACTAGAAAAGCTGTTTCAGATCCTCCATCATACTTGACCTTCTTCACTTTGGTCTGAACCACCAGGAAGTGGATGTACATCTCAGTCAGGGTGTTAGGAAGTTCTCCCCCATCTCTAGCCTTTAACACATCCTCCAGAACTGTAGCAGTGATCCAGCAGAAGACTGGGATGTGGCACATGATGTGGAGGCTTCGTGATGTCTTCATGTGGGAGATGATCCTGCTGGCCTCTTTCTTCTCTCTGAATCTCTTCCTGAAGTATTCCTCCTTCTGTGGGTCATTGAACCCTCTGACCTCTGTTACCATGCCAACACACTGAGCAGGGATCTGATTGGCTGCTGCAGGTCGTGTGGTTATCCAGAGGAGAGCAGAGGGAAGCAGTTTCCCCCTGATGAGGTTTGTCAGCAGAACATCCACTGAGCTGGACTCTGTAGCATCAGTCAGGATCTCCTTGTTGTGGAAGTCCAGTGGAAGTCGACTCTCATCCAGGCCATCAAAGATGAACAGAAGCTGGAAGTACGGAGCTCTCTAGGGGAGATGGGGAAATATTTTCCTTTTGGGTTCCCTCGCAAAACTTTTGCGTTACCTCACAATAATGTACTAATCGGTTCGTGCAACATAACTGAATACTATAAGCCAGGTGTGTCAAACTCATTTTCGTTTTGGGCCAAATCAAGATCATGAAGGCTCTTAAAGGGCCGGTTAATGTGTTGATAAAACCTGTTCACAAACTGTTAATATCTCAATGAATTCTTAAAATTACATCACATTATTGAAGATCTTTTCAGTCCCTTCAGGACTAATAATAAATGTGACTGTTTATTTACTTGCTGTATAAATCATGGACT
Source organism: Poeciliopsis turneri (assembly GCA_922788865.1). Taxonomy (NCBI): domain Eukaryota; kingdom Metazoa; phylum Chordata; class Actinopteri; order Cyprinodontiformes; family Poeciliidae; genus Poeciliopsis; species Poeciliopsis turneri. The sequence continues at coordinate 516,743 of CAKLNU010000738.1, read as the reverse complement.
ATAATCATAGATCAGTTAAATTCTCAAGAAACTGGAGGGATTGATTGATATAAATTGGCAATAAACAGATAAAAACTGCATTGATATGATTGATAATATAATATTTAATCACACTTAGTGTTTAGTCTAGTCTGTGGAGGGCCACATAAAAAGCTACGGCGGGCCGGATTTGGCCCCCGGGCCTTGAGTTTGACACATGTGCTGTAAGCCTTTCTCACAGTGCTCATTGTACTTTCTGCTATAATATGAGGCTTTCATCAGGTTTTTCCACGTTTCTTAATATCTCGTTGTAAAATATCTGAAGTTATCTTTTTCTTTAGGATAGGAATGCACCACAAACCTATGATATAAATAAAAACTTTCCATAAGTAGGAAAGGAAGAAAAAAATACATCTAAACTATTTGGATTATTTCTGAGTTATCGCGAGGTAATTAGACATCTGACAGTTTTGATTGTGTGTCTGCACTTGAAAAAGGGCCGTTTTCATGTGCAGCTTCATCTCAGCCTTACACAAACAGACATAAACATGCAGTGAATAAATTGATTTTCAAACCATTTTTTGCACCAAAGAATTAAGAGTAAACATGTTTTCACTGAGGTTCTTTATATGTGGAAATATTTGACATTTTAAATTGACATTTGTGACTATATAAAATAAACCAGCAAATATTGCAGTAAGCATATTGCGAGGGAATGTGAAACTTATTGCGAGGTAACACAAAAGAACATTTTTTTCCACATGTCCCTAGAGGCACCATATGGAAATGTTCAAAGTTGCAGATTTCTTTAGTTTCAGTAAAGAAGTGATGAACAAGTTCCACCAACCCGAACACCTCTTTCAGCTCTCTCAAAGTGAATGGAAATATGAACTGGATGTTCTGGTGTGGGGCTCCACAGTGGCCCAGTTGGTAACACTGTTGCCTCACAGCAAGATGGTCCTGGGTTCAATTCCCAGCCTGGGGTCATTCTGCATGGAGTTAGTATGTTCTTCCTGTACATGTGTGAGTTTTACCCGGGTACTCCAACTTCCCACAGTCCAAAAAAAATGTGGTTAATTGGACTGTAAAAATTCTCCTTAGTTGTGAGTGCATGGTTGTTCATCCTGTCTATCTCTGTGTTGCCCTGCAATGACCTGTCCAGGATGATGCCACCTCTCACCTGTTGACAGCTAGAAATAGGCACCAGCACTCTTGATGGGATAAGGGTGTGATAAAATGGATGGATGGATGTTCTGGTGGTCTTTGTCTTATCATGTGCTTAGATCACATGCCATCCAACATGGTTAACTCAGAAAAGTGTGACCTTCATATGTCACAGTTGGAGCATTTTGTTGTTTTTTTTGTAAGTGTGTCAGTTTAGCTGTTGCCTGGCCCCCCAAACATTCTCAAAAACTCAAGATATTGATAACTTTTGCTCCCCCATCCTTTACTTTCATACTGACCAAATATGAAGCTGGTAGCTCATAATCCATTGGTAAGGCTTTGTAATTGTCAAAAATGGCAACAAAAAAAAATTTGCTCTTAGAGCCAAATTTTGCCGTGTAATATTAGGGCTTTTTTCCCCTAGGTAGTTCAGGGGATCTACCTATGTACAGAATGTGAGACATATAGAACGTACGGTTTGGTGTATCTCACATTAAGGGGTGCTGTACAACATCTTGGCCCTAACTCATTTTCCAATAACAATATTTTAATATCATGTGAGGACAATTTTGGGTAAAGTTAAGTGATTTTTAAAATATATTTAGGTCCTCCACAACCTCTAGATTGGGGAGTCCACCCTGAATATAATTCAGAAGGAAAGCTCCGCGGTGAACTAGTTCATGTTCAGAGTTCATGGAGACAGAACATCAGCCAAGTCACATTTGGCCTTTCACTTCCTCAGAAGGATCTTGGTATCAAGTTCTGGTACCAGGTCAAAGGCCCTTGGACTTGGTCCAAGTTATCAAGTCCTGGGTCCTAGGTTTCAGGTCAAAAGTTAAAGAAAGAGAACTACATTAAAACATCAGTTGATGTCCATCTTTGCACTGAATCATGGATGCCAGGTTATGAATAGGATGTCTAGAAAACTATGAGTTTTATTGTGAAGTCACGACTTTCCTGGTGGAGTTCCATACAGGAAGTCTTTTTTTGTCAGGCAGCTGAAGCAAACTGTGAAGTTCGATTCTTCCCGTCGAGTTCTGGTTCTTCTGGTTCTGCCAGGTTTGAACTGCCTAATATTTCAGTACCTGAAAGTTCTACAGTCTGTAGCTAAACCACGGTCACACCCATCGTCTAGCGCCCTCTGTTGGTCCGGAGGTTCAACTCAGCTGATTATTTTTGGAGCTACTTCGCAGCTTCAGGACTAATGAAGGTGTTTTCATCTTGTTGACATGCTTCTGAGGAACCTACGGGTGTTTTCTACTGGCTGCTGTCCAATGACGGAGAAGAGAGCGGGTCACATGATGCTCAAGTACGACCAATCAGAGAGCTGAGCTGAACTCTCCTCACCCACTTCTTCCTACACACCTGAGCTGCGATCACAACCTCAGCTCTTAAAAACACGTCCCGGCAGGACCACCAGCCTCTGGCAAGGGGGAGCTTTCCAAGTCCAGAACCAGCTCCAGATCCAGAACCAGATCCAGAACTACAACCAGAACCAGAATCAGAACCAGATCCAGGACCAGGACCAGAATAACCAGGACCAGAATCAGAACCAGATCCAGATCCAGAACCTGGACCAGAACCATAACTGTAGCAGAGGAAACTCTTCTTACCTTGAGCTAAGTTTCTCCTTCCTGCTGCTGTGAAAACCTCCTGGATCTGCAGCCGCCGGCCAGATTGTTTGCTCCCTGTTTAATGCACATGAACACACACTCTGACACACACACATGAACACACACTCTGACACACACAGAGAAACTGACACATGTTGCTCCTCAGGGTGTCCGTTTTAATCTGAAGCGAACGACGAGGAGACGACGCTCGCCCAGTAAACACTCCCCCTCTGCTGGGTGCGACCCCGACACACACACATTGACACACACACATTGACACGCACACATTGACACACACACATTGACACACACACATTGACACACACACACACACATTTGCGTGGCTATCTTTGTGGGGACTTTCCATTGACTTCCATTCATTTCTACAGCCTATACCTTACCCACACTCTAACCCTATCCCTAACCAAAACTCAATTCACACCTTAGTCCTAAATCTGACCCACGACCCAAAAACAGCCTTTCCCCTTGTGGGAACCAGGCTTTTGTCCCCACAAGGAACAGCAGGTCCCCACAACGTAGTGTCAGGAAAATGGTCCCCACAAGGTATTAGAAACAAACACAGAGAAACTCTCTCTCAAAGGACGTGTGTGTGGGCGGAGCCAGGTTCCTAGAGTGTGTGTTGTTAGACCTGATGTTGTGCCTCAGGTGAGATCAGGTGTTGATTGGATGCAGAGACAGACGGCGATTTCTCCAACATCAGACTTGCTGCTGGTACCAGAACCAGCCCGGTTCTGTTCCTGGCTCTGACCTGGACCTGCTGACGTCCCAGCGGGTCCAGACTCGTCCCGCTGCAACGAGGACTCGTCCTGACAGACAACCTGCTACAGAACCAGAACCAGGACCAGAAGAGAACCTCTGGTTATATTTATATTCTTTTGCTCATTTTGCTCAGAGACTTCCCCAACAATGGACACATCGATTTCTCAATATGCGTTCTTGTCTGTACTTGTGTTCTCACGTCCTTGTGAAACATCATTGACAGCAGCCCAAGTACTGTTCCAATTCTAAGTACGGATCCAGGCAAGAACGTTCAAAGTACCCGGATGTGTTCTGGAGGATGCATCGATGCATCCATAGACATGAATACGCAGACGCCTCATAGAGCGGCTCGGCGCATTGCTGCGAAACGTCACAGTGTTCGCCGTATTGAATGTGGCCTATGTTCCAGTTTGCTAATACAAGTAAATGGACTGAACTTCAGAAAGTGCCGTTCTACAAAGTATTTGAAGTTAATACCTGTCACTGACACGTTCTCGCTCACACAGACTAATATATTTGGTAATCAAATAAATGACTAAAGACAGAGTTTCTAACTTTTGATGTGATTATTTAATTGTTTTGGGAAATTTCTGAATAAAGAGTACAATGTTTTTATTTGATAGAAATGATTCTGATCATTTTTATATTGACATTAATGAACTTTTATAGTGTTTTATTCAAGAACATATTTACATGTTTCCATAATTTAATGTACATTTAATGTTTCAAGACAAGAAAAAAATATATTTTCTTGTATTTTTTATGTATTATTGATAAATGGCTTGATTGATCAGCATCACTTGACGACTTTGATCAATCAGTCATTCTCAAACATTACACTACATATTTTTCTTCCTTTTTTCTGAAAAAAAATATTTATTACAGTATGTTATCTCTGCTATTGACAGCAGAGTGAAAATAATTCTAGTAAGAGTAAATTATTTTATTTCATTATATAAACTGTATTAATGCACTAATATTTCAGACTGAGATCTTTAAAAATACACAAGAGTGAGGGTCCCCCCTTTACAGTGTTTATTGAACCTCTGGCTGAGATTATCAGAACTAATCCGGATTATCTGGAATCAATATAGGTGGTAGAAACCATGTAATTTTATTATTCGCAGATGATGTATTTCTGTATATGTGCAATCCTGAGAAATCAATTCCAGTTATTATGGAATCTATGGCTACATTCAGAACTTTGTCAGGATATAAATCAACTTAGGAAAGTCTGTGGTCACCGTCCAGCTTCCCGCAGGAAGGTTCATGGAGTGAATGTCTATGAGAGGCTGCAGGTATCTGGGTATCGTTGTTACACCTGATCGGAATAATTTTTTTGGGACTAATTACTCACCTTTAATTCAGAAGATAAAAAATGATTTAATAACATGGCTAGCAACTTCATTGTTTATAACAATTCGCTGGCCTGGTGAGATGTGAATAAATATCTTAATACCTCCCCCACCATCTCTTCTTGGTCATCGTGAACTTTGAACCCAGATTTACCAGTGGAGATTAGAAAGGTTGGTTTGTCTTAATGGTCATCTAGGGGACTGTCAAATATTATGGACTTACTGATCTGACTCTGTTAAACCCTTTGAACAAATTAAAGCCAATTTCAATATTTCTAATAGAGATTTCTATAAATACCTACGGGTCCATCATTTTGTACATTTTCTCTGGAGGACAGGAAACTTGCGCACGAAATTGACAGTTAGAGAATATAATTGTCATGACCAAATCTCCTAAAGGACTTATCTCCAAGATGTATATTACGTGGCTCTGACTCCTCAGGTTGTGATGCAATGAAGCTTTGTGGGAGCATGATGATTTAGGGCTGACGTTCCATCAGCAGATTAGGAAGAAATCTGTAATGGGGTCTGCACCGACTGCACCTCGGTCTCTATGTATGAGCAGAACTTTAAATTCTTCTACCAAACTTATTCTACACCTGCTTGCCTTCAGAGGATGTTTCTTAATGCTTCAGATCTTTGTCATAAATGCAAAATACATACATACATATGTACATACATGCATACATACGTAGGTAACGGGGGAGCTGCCGGTTTAACGGTTGTTTCGAACGTTCTTGAAATCAATCGCAGCCTGATTTCAGCAAGTCACTCTGTCATTTTCTGCTGCAGCGGCTGAAAGAGCGATATTAAGTGTATACGGTAGTTCGCTGTAAGTAGCAGAACAGAGAATATATTTTCTCTTTGGAAATTTTTTATATTTATTTAGTTAATATTGGTATTTTATAAATTATGTTGACACAGTCTTTCTAAACCACTTTTATTCACTAATTAACTGTGTTTGGACATATAAATTTGTAGTAGGAAAATATTTGAATACAATGTTCCTTAATGATCAGAGAACCATACATTAATCTGTAAAATATCCCCACACATTTCTCTAAGATTGGCATTTTGTGTATTTTCCATTGTTTTATGCAGGCAGCTCTTCAGGTGAGCAAACTACAGTTCCAGGTTTACGTCCAGCTTCCCAAAAGCTCCCGGATATTCTCTTCATTCTCATGTCCTGGAATTGCCCTCTTCACTGTCTACTCACCTTCTTACAAAAGAACTATTAAATTATGGTAATATTTGCTCTCGACAGTCCCAGTATGAATTTGCTGAAGTTATTGGCTGATTTTCTGCTTGTTTTTCTTTTTTGTTATTCTAATAAAGATGTTCCTACATTTTTTTTTATTTCTTTCTATGCTGGTATCGTATAAGAGTACACTCTTGCAGGTTGGACCCTCAGTGTTTAGTAATTATACAATAATCATCCAGTTGTGTGACAGGAACTTTGGCCAGATGCAGGTGGGTAAAACATTAAATATGAAATAACTGTTTTAACTTTCCCTGTTAATGAATCCTTGCAAACCTGGAGAATAAGGAAGGAATCAGTTAACTGCATGACTCAAGCTGGCCATCATCTATTATTTGACATTTGAGATAAATATTTTATAAGCAAATAATCTGATGAAGGTTGCAAACAAAACTCAAGCTTCACAGGTAACAGAAACATGGAAAAGTAATTTGAGGTGATACAATTATTTTCTATTAACTTAAGCTTTTTATAATCAATAATAAAAACTTAATCCCATTAATTTTAAAGTGTTTCTACTTAGAAATTACATTTCCTTGTGTTGTATGTTTGATATTTGTTAACATTTGTCCCAATTATAAATGTTAAATTAATTCCTATGTTAAACTGGACAATTTATTGAAAATCACAGAAGCTGAGTGATGACATCATCAAGAACGGCCTGTTCCAATTGGAAAACTAACGAACTGGTTCCTTGTGAACTCGGTAAGAACGAACGTTCAACTGTTCATTCGGTAGTACGGCCAGGAACACAAGAACGTATTCTGTTCTGTTATTCTGTTTGCCTTTGTAGCCTGGTAGCCTGATAGCCTGGTAGCCTGTAGCTTGGTAGCCTGATAGCCTGATAGCCTGGTAGCCTGATAACCTGGTAGCCTGATAGCCTGGTAGCCTGATAGCCTGATAGCCTGGTAGCCTGATAACCTGGTAGCCTGATAGCCTGATAGCCTGGTAGCCTGATAGCCTGGTAGCCTGATAGCCTGGTAGCTTGGTAGCCTGGTCAGTGGTACCAGGCCAATCAGAGCTCAGTCAGTTCTGGTCGGGACTGGGTCAGTTCTGGACCTCAGGTTGGTTCTGGTCGATTCCGATGCAGAAGAGGGTCCAACCTGCAGCAGGTGGGATTCCTCTGTGGTCTAAACTGGGAGCTACTGGGACACCTGGCCAAAATGGCTGTTTATTCTGGGGGTGACCTTTAACCCCCCGGGTCTGGGGTACTGGCTAAAGACTCGTATGTTTACTACTTTTGTCTCTGCATGTCCTTCCTGTCCCTCCCTGATGTCTCCATTGTTTGTGCTGGGACAGAGGACAGAGAGTCGGGTGAACCAGGTCAGAGACACCAGCAGCTGCAGGACTCAGACTGTCCTCCATTCCTACCATACCAGAGCAGGACGGGATGGGCGGTGGGGCTGCATTGTTTTCCAGCAGCTGGACATTGTCTTCATCTTTCTGTCCAGCAGCTGCTGCAGCGTGTCATGTGATCTGTTGTTTTTCTGCAGATCATTCGTACTAACCAGCTGACGGCGTCCTGATGCACGTCCTGATTTATGGTCCAGGTCTACAAATACCAAAACCACCGTCTTCATCGATATAGGACATTTATGAGGACATTTCTGCAATCTGAAGACATTTCTGTAGTGTGGCTAGATGTTTTATTTCCAGGACATTTATGAGAACATGGGAAGACAGGGACTATGTCTTTAATGAGGATGTTCTGCCCGTTCTCTGCTTTGTGCCTTCACTCCCTCACAGGAAGCGGTCTTCATGAAATGTCTCAGCGTCAGCGCAGTCCTCAGAGAACGGTTGGTCTCAGAAACAATGTGACGTCTCGTCCCAGAGATGAAAGTTTAATGATTCTGCAGGAGAAAGTGGGATGATGAAATCTCACATCAAGACGAGCTGCTGCTCTGCCCTGGGCTCTGTCTGCAGGCGCTTCAGCATCCCGGGTCCATGTCCTCTTCCAGGGAGGACATGGAATCAGTTTGTCAGATGGAGACAAACTGATGGAGACAAACTGTTTAGGGACAGAAAGAAGACAAAAAAATTAAACGGTTTAATTTGAAAGATGTTTTCTGTGTTCCAGTTATTGGTCGACTTGATGAAGAACTCAGGATCTCCTGTTGAAATAATAATGTCAGAGTTGGACATTTATTTTCAAGAGAAAATATTAAAGTCCAGGTTAAACCTTTTCCTGCTCAAACTGATCTTAGCAACGCAGTTTGACTTTTACGCACATTTCAAAACAAAGTGGTTCAAAATCCTTTACATGATTAGAAACTACCAGAAGTACTAAAGAACCGGTAGGAACCAATAGGTACCGGTAGGTACCAGTAGGAAGTCCTAACAGTACCTACTGGTAGGAGGTACCAGTAGGTACCATTAGGAACCAGTAGGAACCGGTAGGAACCGGTAGGAACCAGTAGGTACCATTAGGAACCAGTAGGTACCATTAGGAACCAGTAGGAACCGGTAGATTAGGGTTAGGATGCTCAGTCCATCACTGACTGATTATGATGTTTTTTGGAACCAAACAGTTTTGGTTTCAGAACTTTTTGGCTGTCGTGTTGATCCATTAAAAAGATCCAGTCTGGACCAAAGTGATATTCTACGATCAGAACGGAACCTTACGTCGAACGGAACATTAAATAATTAATGGAAATCGTTGAGAGAACATTGTAAACATTTCAGAGCTCTTCTTCTCTGTGCGTCTACTGTGACGTCATGACGCGGGGGCGGAGTTTGAAGGCGAGCCGGGATTCCTGAGGATTACCCGTCATGCCCCGCGGGTAAAGATGGCAGCAGATCAACTTTTCCCGGAGCTCTGAGCGGATTCTGTCTCCAGTAACGGAGCTCCTCCCCGGGCCGCTGCTGCTCTCGCCGGCCGCCGTCCGTCTGCTCTGCCCGCAGCGCCGCTACCGGGAGTCGGATCGGTCCGGAGCCCCCCGCTCTGCTCTCCCAGCCGGAGGAAGGACCGCGGACCTCGAGCTGAAGTTTGTCCATCCTCGGCGGAGCCGCCCCGGGCCGCGCTGGGCCGCTGACCGCCGCTCAGGTAAGCTGACTGCTGGCTGCCGGGGCTCCGGGCGGCCGGCGCCAGGCTGGCTGCTCGGACCGACAGACGGGGAACTGGGCCACAGTCCGAGCCGTGACGGCACCGGACCAGCTTGATGCGGTGTGACGGTGTGTTGGGTAACGTGTCGGGGCGGTAATCTGGGGCGGTTCGGGCCGGGATCCGGCACACGGAGCCCCGCTGGGTTTGTCGTGTTGTCTCCGGACTGCCTTACAGACAGAACCCAGGGCTTCAGCGTGACTGCACCTGACAGACCGCGGAGTGGAAAAACACTCAACGAGTCACACACACCTGCAGCCAGGGGGCCAATCAGAGGCCAGCACCCCCCATGGCTGCTGGGGGTCCAGGGATCCGGATCAGTTCAGGAATCAGTTCAGGAATCAGTTCAGGAGGAGGCAGAGCGGGATGCCAGCAAGGCATTTTGGGTAATTTACTGCTGGGATAATCAGGAAAGGATTCTCCATTACGGATCAAAATGGTTCTGATCCGATCATTATCTGGTTCTGGTTGTGATCCAGATTGGACGCTGGAAACCTGCAGGTGTGTTGATCAGCCCGGTTCGGTTCCAGATGGGAGGGATGAACTGGACCAGAACCAACAGACATCAGATCACTGCCTGGTTCTGCAGAATGTTCTGACTGAACAAAGACCAAACTGAACCGACCCGGCCCAACCTGCTACTCTTCTGGTCTCCAGAACCTGAGGACATGTACTACCAGTCGGTGGATCAACTGGGCCAGTGGTTCTGGAGGCTCTTGAAGGACTGGTTCCGGTTCTGTCAGTCCTTAGTGGTTCTGATCTGCAGAACCACTAAGTTCTGCAGATCAGAACTTAGTGGTTCTGATCTGCAGAACACGGGTTCTGGATGAAAACAGGAAGTGATGTCAGAGGTTTGGTTCTGTTTCAGCCAGACCGAGCCGGTTCTGATGGAGGATCCAGTTCACAGTGGGAGAGGAACAGGAGACGGTGTGTGTGTGTCATATGAGCCGGCCGGGTTGGTGGTTCTGGTGTCGTGTTCAGGTGGGTCACATGACCCAACTCCAGCCTTCTAGACAGACGATCCTCTGGCTGCAGACCCAGAACCAGAAGGATGAAGGAGCAGCTCTTTGGTTCTGACTGACTCGACCCGGTTTTAATGACTCTGTGTTTTTTCAGGTTATCGGATCAGAACACAGAAGAGGATCCAATCAGAGGATGAAGAGTTCCAGGTGAGGATGACTGTAAGGTCCGGTCCATTTCGACCCGGTCCTCCGGGTGTGTTCAGAACCGGTTCAGATCGGTGCGTTGGGATAGAAGGCCTCTGACTCACAATCCAAGATGGCCGCTGGGGATTTCAGGATTTGGCTGTTCTGACGTTTTGTTTTGAATTCAGAGAAAAATTAGAAAATATTGACATGTCCAGTAGAAACATAAATTATTTCCAAACTTTACATTTCAAACCTGATTAAATGGCAACGTTTTACCATGTGGTTCTCATTAATATGCCAACATCATTTCATCTGCTGTGATTCGTCTTATACTCCAACAGAACCGAGTCCGATTCAGAATCCATGAGACTTCATATAGACCAAAACGAATTCATGAGGAAATGAAAATGATTGTTTAAAAATTATGATGAGATTTCTAAAGAAAATAAGAACCAAACAGTTTTCATTCCATTCCCATAAAGATATTAATTTCATGATTATGTTTGAAGTTTTTTCTGTAAGGATTTTCTACAAAAGAAATTTAAAATAAAAATCAATTTCTGCGTTTTGAGATAAACCTTCAATTCAAGTTCATGAATGTTTTAGAAAAATTTTCAGAAGTGAATATTTCCCATGTTTAAGTTTCAATATGATGAGATTTTGTGCAACAGGGATGAAGAGTTAAATTATGATATTAACGATTCAATCCTCTATTATATGGCTTCCTAAAAATCACAATCACATCAAAGTTAAATGATTTTATTTAAGAGAGTTTTAAGCGTACGTTGGGGTTTACCCTGGTGGACGAGAGGGTAGCCTCCCTCCGCCTACGGGTGGGGGGACGGGTTCTGACTATTGTTTGTGCTTACGGGCCAAATGACAGTTCAGCTTACCCACCCTTTTTGGAGTCCTTAGAGGGGGTACTGGAGAGCGCCCCTCCTGGGGACTCCCTCGTTCTGCTGGGGGACTTCAACGCTCACGTGGGCAACGACAGTGAGACCTGGAGGGGCGTGGTTGGGAGGAACGCTCCACCCGATCTGAACTCGAGTGGTGTTCTGTTGCTGGACTTCTGTGCTCGTCAGGGATTGTCCATAACGAACACCATGTTCAGGCATAAGGGTGTCCATATGTGCACTTGGCACCAGGACACCCTAGGCCGCAGTTCGATGATCGATTTTGTCATCATTTCGTCGGATCTGCGGCCGTATGTCTTGGACACTCGGGTGAAGAGAGGTGCGGAGTTGTCCACTGACCACTACCTGGTGGTGAGTTGGCTCCGGTGGTGGGGGAGGATGCCGGTCAGACCTGGCAGGCCCAAACGTGTTGTGAGGATCTGCTGGGAACGTCTGGCAGTCTCCTGTGAGACGGAGCTTTCATCTCCGGCAGAACTTCGAACACGTCCCGGGGGTGGTGGGGGACACTGAGCCTGAGTGGACCATGTTCTGCACCTCCATTGTCGAGGCGGCTTATCGGAGCTGTGGTCGCAAGGTTGTCGGTGCCTGTCACAGCGGCAACCCTTGAACCCATTGGTGGACACCTTCGGTGAGGGATGCCGTCAGGCTGAAGAAGGAGTCCTATTGGGCCTTTTTGGCCTCTGAGGCTCCAGAAGCAGCTGATGGTACCGGCAGGCGAAGCGGCGTGCGGCTCAGGTGGTTGCTGAGGCAAAAAACTCGGGCGTAGGAGGAGTTTGGAGAGGCCATGGAGAAAGACTTCTGCATGGCTTCGAGGTGATTCTGGTCCACCATCCGGCGTCTCAGGAGGGGGAAGCAGTGCAGCACCAACACTGTTTACAGTGGGGGTGGTGTGCTGCTGACCTCGACTCGGGACGTTGTGGGCCGGTGGACGGAGTACTTTGAAGACCTCCTCAATCCCACCAACATGCCTTCCATTGAGGAAGCTGAGCCTGAGGACTCTGGGTCGGACTCTCCAATCTCTGGGGACGAGGTGGTTAAAAAGCTCCTCGGTGGCCGGGCCCCAAGGGTGGATGAGATTCGCCTGGAGTTTCTTAAGGCTCTGGATGTTATAGGGTTGTGTTGGTTAACGCGACTCTGCAGTATCGCATGGACATCGGGGGCAGTTCCCCTGGATTGGCAGACTGGGGTGGTGGTCCCCCTGTTTAAAAAGGGGGACCGGAGAGTGTGCTCCAACTATAGAGGGATCACACTCTTAAGCCTCCTTAGCAAGGTATATTCGGGGGTCCTGGAGAGGAGGGTCCATTGGATAGTTGAACCTCAGATTCAGGAAGAGCAGTGTGGTTCTGGTTCTGGTCGTGGAACACTGGACCAGCTCTACACCCTCAGCAGGATCCTGGAGGGTGCATGGGAGTTTGCCCAACCTGTCTACATGTGTTTGGTGGACTTGGAGAAGGCGTTCGACCGTGTCCCTCGGGGAGTCGTGTCGGGGGTTCTCCGGGAGTATGGGGTACCGGGCCCTTTGATACGGGCTGTCAGGTCCCTGTACGACCGGTGTCAGAGTCTGGTCCGCATTCCCGGCAATAAGTCGGGCTCGTTCCCGGTGAGGGTTGGACTCTGCCAGGGCTGCCCTTTGTCCCCGATTCTGTTCATCACTTTCATGGACAGAATCTCTAGGTGCAGTCAGGGTGTTGAGGGGATCCGTTTTGGTGGCCTCAGGATCGCAGCTCTGCTTTTTGCGGATGATGTGGTCCTATTGGCTTCATTGGGACGTGATCTGCAGTTCTCGCCGGAGCGGTTTGCAGCCGAGTGCAAAGTGGCCGAGAGGATGATCAGTGCCTCCTAATCCGAGGCCATGGTCCCGAGCCGGAAAAGGGTAGAGTGCCTCTCCGGGTCGAGGGAGATGTCCTGCCTCAAGTGGAGGAGTTCCAGTATCTCGGGATCTTGTTCACGAATGAGGGAAGAAGGGAGCGGGAGATCGACAGGCGGATTGGTGCAGCGTCCGCCGTGAAGCGGGCGCTGTACCGGTCCGTCGTGGTGAAGAGAGCTGAGCCAAAGAGCAAAAGTCTCGATTTACCAGTTGATCTACGTTCCTATCCTCATCTATGGTCATAAGATTTTGGTAGAGGTCAAAAAAACAAGCTCACAGGTACAAGTGGCTGACATGAGTTTTCTCTGTAAGGTGTTTGGGCTTTCCCTTAGGGATAGAAGCTCGGTCATCCAGGAGGGACTCAGAGTAGAGCCGCTGCTCCTTCACATCGAGAGGAGCCAGTTGAGGCTCAGGCATCTGGTCAGGATGCTTCCTGGACGCCTCCCTGGTGAGGTGTTCTCGTCCCTGGGAGGAGACCCAGGGGTATACCAAGGACACCCTGGAGGGACTACGTCTCTCGGCTGGCCTGGGAACGCCTCAGGGTTCCTCCGGAGGAGCTGGAAGAAGTGGCTGGGGAGAGGGAAGCCTGGGCCTCCCTTCTTAAGCTGCTGACCCCGCGACCCGACCTGGATAAGCGGCAGAAGATGTATGGATGGATGGATGGATGGATGGAATGAACAGAACGAACATCTAAAAGCTTAATTTAGGATTGTCACATGCAGCAATGAATTCTGAGTAATTAAGCCAAAGTCTGGACGCGGTTTGGCAGAGGGCCTAGGCTAGGACACCCCCAAGGGCTAAAGCAGGAAATGGAGGACTGGGATGAACTATGACCTCAAATCCTCCAACAGGAAATCACATCCAATTGACAGCAAGTGTCGGGCCATCCGGTCCCGATGATTCCTGTGACAGGGCCTGGAGGTCAAAGGTCAAGGTTTAAAGTGTTGCTCTGTGTTCCAGGTGTGATCCTTTCTATGGATGAAGTCTCTTCCAGAACAGTTCACAGCTCAGGTAAGAACCAGAACACACCTGGAGGGAGATTTGGGAAACGACCTGGGGAACTTGTCTGAGTCCGAGACTAGAATCTTGAACCAAAAATTATAACTGACCTCTGACCTCTTGCTGCTAAGGTAGCTGCTACATTACAGGGCATTTCTTGCTGGAAGTGTCATAATAAAAGCTCTTCCTGTTGTGTTCATTCAGAGGCTGTGGCGGTCGGTTCGGGTCGGGGTCGGTCCGGGTCGGGTCGGTCCGGCTCTGGGTCGGGTCGGTCCGGCTCTGGGTCGGTCCGGGTCGGGTCGGTCCGGCTCGGGTCGGGTCGGTCCGGTCGGGTCGGTCCGGCTCTGGGTCGGTCCGGGTCGGGTCAGTCCGGCTCTGGGTCGGGTCGGTCCGGCTCTGGGTCGGTCCGGGTCGGTCCTGCAGACCAGCACAGTTGGAGGAGGACCAGATGGACTTGTGAACTGGTACCAGCCGACCTGCTCAGCCCGGCGGGTTTTTGCTGTAAAAGATGTTAAATTGACAGGAAACGTAAACATATTCCTGGGTAATTCTGTATTACAGGAAAACGTCGAGAGTGAAACGATTTCAACCGTCACTGGTCGAAACAACAAATCAAATTTCCATGAATATCCATTATTTGCACTTTTGTTCAATCCGCATTAAGGCAGCGGCTCCTTCGGGCCCCCAGGGCTTCAGGGGCCTTAAATGATCATATTTTAACACAGAAACATAAATGAAACCTTTATTTATTGAGATGATCAATGCTGCTAAATTTGATGTTATGGTTTTAACATAAACTAAAAGATTTTAAATTGTTTAACATTTAAATTTACTTTTAAGGAGCTGGCAAGTTTACTTTATAAAAGGTCAAAGAACAATATTCATAATTAGATTGTTTTGTTACCATAGCAACAATCTGATGCTGTGAGTTTGATCTTTGAGTTTGAGCTGTTTGTTGACAAATATAAATGAATAAACTGTAATTATAACTGATAGTTTTTATGTTGGCCAGTTAATCTACTTTAATCTCCCAGATTAAATCCAACAGAAGCTGTTAGAGGTTCTGAGGTTTTAGCAGCAAGAGGGGCCCATAGGTCAGATTCTGCCCCGGGCCTCATGCAGCCTTGGACCGGCGTGAAAGTTCCTCACCGGCTGAGCCTGCATGATGAGGTTAGCGCTGTTTTTTAGCGCTGGCTCTTTAGCGCTGGTTCGTTACCGCTAATGCTCCGGCCAACCAGGAACACAGACATGAACTTTATCAGCGCAGACTGAGCAGGGCGCTGGGCAGCGTGTTGAGATACAAAAAAACACAATTCTTTGTCCACAAATATAAATCATTCTCACCGCTCTCTCAATGCGCCACTACAAGTTATTCCTGCGGTTCAGGTGGAGCTGCGCAGCCAAAGCAACGCGGTGGGTTTGAACTCCGACCTTGATGTGCAGTTCTCCAGAGAAACATAATTCCACACAAGTTGGATGGAGAAGCAACAAATATTAAAATGAGTCGCTATGGAAACGGTGTTTAAATAATACTGTACCTGCAGGATCAGCTTCGAGTTTTCATCCCCATTAACCGATCTGCCCTGAGCGATGCTATAAACACGCTCACCCACAGGGGGCAGTGTAGCAATAAGCTGAACTCTGTCAGCCAGTCAGGTGGCTTCTAAACAGCTGCCACTTCCTGTTAGGAATCCAACATGGTGCCATGTTTTTTTAACAGCATGTCATATTATTATCTTTACATTATCTTGTGTACAGATAATGGACCGGTCAGCGCCGACAGACGGTTTGTTTAAATCTCCACTTTAGTCTGAAGATTTATAAATAATCATATTTTTATTAGCAGAGTTTTGGTCTGGATGAAAACATAGTAATATCTTTCTTTCCACAGATATCTGTGGACTGAATAAACGTCTTTAGTGATTGAGATCCAACTTCTAGATTAAAACCTGAGCATGATTTGGAAAATGCAGAAAAAACAAATCCTGGGTGTCGGTGGAGAAGGATCTGGAAAAGATTCCGACCAAAATCCGAAACAAAACGAACAAAACAACCAGAAGCTCCAGAAAAACCCGGAATGTTTTCCGATCCGCTTCAGGAAAAATCTGTAGATATAAAATGAGTAGAAACGCCTGCAGGAAGATCAGGAAGCAGAAACCCAGAAGTCCTGACAGACGGCGAGGGCCACACAGATCGATGCCCTGATTGGCTGCTGGTCACGTGACCCAGACGGACTAAATGGAGCGGAAAGTCACGATTACGGCTCCAATCCCCGCAGCAAGTTTGTGTCCTCCCGTGAAATGTTCCGATGACCTGGCTTATGATGTCACCTGTATGACATCATCACACACCTGCTGATAACTGAGTGGCTCTGAGTGCCGGCGCGGTCCGGATCGATCCAGCTGCACTTCCTGTTCTGGGAACAAGAGCTGATCGATGGTTGGCCCGAGGCCGACACACACACACACACACACACACACACACACACACACTCTCTCTCTCACTCAGCTGTGAGGGGCGGGTGAGTATCGACCTGCACTCAGAGGCAGAGTGTTGCCGTGACGATGGGCAGTCGGGTCGGGGTGTCGTGGCGGTCGGTCGGTCGGCAGGTGAGCGGCGCCATCGTGTCTCTGACTAGCTGATCTTTGACCCGTTGTCCCAGCAGGACCGCAGACCCGACCGGAACCAGCAGGCAGGATGGCGAGCGCCGGCCCGGCCAGGAAGCCGTACCGCAAGGCTCCGCCGCAGCACCGCGAGACGCGCCACGGCCTGACCCCCGCCTCGCCGCCGCCCGCCCCGCAGCCCGACTTCAGCCAGGTAACCCCGCCTCCGCGGTGGCGCGAGCAGGCCCCGCCCCCCTCCGACAGCGAGCCGGACGTCTCCAGCCTGTCCAGCCTGGAGCTCTACGTGCCGCCGCCGCCGCCCTTCAGGAGCTCCACCCACCGACCTGAACGCCACGCCGCGAGTCAGAGCAGGGGAGGTCACCCAGGCTCCGCCCCCTCCAGGAGGCGCTCCCCGGTGCGGCACCGCCCGGGCCGGACCCTGCGGGCTGCCCCTGCCCGTGCCGCCGCCCCCAAAGGCATCCTGAAGCAGCCGGCGGCTGTGGGGGCGGAGCCAACCTATGACACGCTCAGGAAGTCAAAGTCGGTGGAGCTGCTGGGTGACGGGCGGCGGGGGGCGGAGCATCGGGGGCCGCCCTCGCTGCAGTCGCTGGCCCCGTCCTCTTCCGCCCGGACCGCCTGGAACTGGAGGATGCAGGTTCTGGAGGAGAAGGTCCGGTTCTCCAGCTTCCTGGATGAGATCACTTGCCGTGTCTTAAGCCCCGCCCGCCTCACGCAGCTCGGCAGGCCGCCTGCAGATCTCAGAGGCCCCGCCCACCAACACGGCCGCCGCCCCAACGCCAGCCGACGGTCCGCAGACCGAACCCGGCGTTGGGACAGCTGGGTGGCGTCGATAAGGCGACACGACGGCTGGAACCAGCCTCTGGCGAGGGCGGGGTGCGGTGACATCACCCGTGGGGCGGAGCTTAGAAAGGTGACTGAGGTCAGGCAGAAACTCAGACCCCCCCTGTCCAATCTGTCCCTGCTGTCCCACATCGAGGTAGGTCACAGGTCACTCGGCCTCCTCTTCCTCACGTCCTGCCCTTCATCTTCCCTGCTCTCCCTCAGCGCCCGAGGTGCGTTTGTTTTCTTCACCTGGTTGGTCCAGGACCGGACATGATGACGGGGATTCTCATCAGGTTCTGATTCACCGGGTCCTGTTGGGTTTCTGGCCGGGTCTCCAGGGGAACCGTTCCTGGGTCGTTCCAGCACTGCTCTCTGATTGGCTGCTGGCCTCGTCTACAGCTTGGTTCTCTGGTCGGGTCGGTACCGGCTGATAGCGGTGATGCCCCGCTGCATGCTGGGAGCCCAATGAATAGAAACAGGTTCACAGGACGCTGGAAGGCGGCTGGTTTCCTGCTGGTTGCTGTTTGGGTTCTCACTGGTGTCAGTTTGCTGATTTTAACTAGTTTGGGTCTTGTTCTGATCCGGTCCGGTCCGAAGCAGGATCTCTGGATGGAACCTAGGAAGAAACATCTCTACTGATTCTGACAAAGTTCTGTCTTTGGATTTCTCTGGGATTTTGGACCAGTTTGGATCATGTTTTAAACTGGTTTCTCATCCCTTTCTTGTCGGGTTTTGGACTGGGATCTAGCTGGTTCTCCAGAACCGGATATTATTTGACTGAAAGGACATCTGGAATTCTGGGAAAATTTCAGGAAGTTGGAGCAAATTATGGAGGACCTGGATACATCTGAGTCAGCCCCAGTCAGTCCCAGTCAGTCCCAGTCAGTCCCAGTCGGCTCCAGTCAGTCCCAGTCAGTCCCAGTCGGCCCCAGTCAGTCCCAGTTGGCTCCAGTCGGTCCCAGTCGGCCCCAGTCGGCTCCAGTTGGTTTCAGTAGTTTCTGCCTCTTCTCCTCATGTTGACTCCAGTTCTCCCTGACCCGGTTCTATTCCAGTAGTCCAGTGGTGCCCAAAGTGGGCCCCTGAGGGCCGCGTCCTGCGTGTTTTGGTCTCTCTCTGGTTTAGCGTACCCGGATCCAATGGTTGTCCGCGTGAGGCCTGAGAAGAACATTGACCTGCTGAGAAGGTTGCTGCCACCAGGGAGAGACTAAACCTAAAACCGGCCCTCCAGGACCCACTTTGGGCTCCACTGCAGCAGTCGGTATCGGAGCGGACCGGACCGGCGCTCTGCCTGTGGTTCAGAGAGCGTGGGTCTGAGGATGGCTTGTTGGTCCGCTGAGCCTAATTCTGCTTCTGCTCTGTTCCAGGAGGCGCTGTCGGATTCCGACAGGATCAGGTGAGTTGGTCTGGTCCCTTCTCTACAAATGTCCAACATCCTGATAAGGCTAAAGCACTTCCTGTCCCGCCTCCTTACCCAGAATCCTCCAGCAGCAGAACGAGGACCTGCGGCACCGCCTGTCACGCTCCACCCACAAGATGGAGGCCATGGAGGCGGAGTTTGAGGGCAGCCGCCACTACATGGAGGCGGAGCTCAGCCGGACCAGAGACGACCTGGACAAGATGAGGGACAAGTTCCGCAGGTGAGGAAGACGACGATGAAGAGGTCAAAGTGTCTTCATCACCTGATCAGTTGCTGTTTACAGGAACATTTAAATGGTCGTTGTGTCATATTATATTATATTATATTATATTATATTATATTAATATAACTGTGACAGGATTCAGAACGTCTCCTGTGATGCAGTAAAAGCACCAAACACTGTCACCCACTGGCTAGCCCAACTTTAACATTGTGCTAGCCTTTGTAGCTTTTGTACAATGCTAAGTTAATAGCATTGTAGTATTACAATGCTATTAACTAGCTAATATTATATTAGCTGGGTAATGTTGATAGTAATGTCAGCATTGTATAAGTGTTATCTTATTGATGTTAGCATTATCCTGGTGTTGTTAGCAGTAGGTTAGCATTAGCCTGGTGTTGTTAGCAGCAGGTTAGCATTAGCCTGGTGTTGTTAGCAGCAGGTTAGCATTAGCCTGGTGTTGTTAGCAGTAGGTTAGCATTAGCCTGGTTGCGGTTATGTCCTGCTGCCTCATCCTCTGGTCTGCTGAGTTAACGAGGTTCTGATTGTTGGACTGCACTGATCTGGATCCGTCTACTGGAACTCGGTTCAGTCTTGGTTGTGTTGTGACCCAGACCTCTACTGTTAGAGGGTCAGTAGAACCTGCTGATGGTGTCTAACCTCTGACCTCTCCCTGCAGACTCCAGAACAGCTACACGGCGTCGCAGCGAGCCAATCAGGACCTGGAGGAGAAGCTGCACGCTCTGGTAAGCTCTGATGCGTTGATGCTGCACGGCATCAGATGGTGGCGCTCCATCCTGTCGGCGTTTCGCGCGCTTCCTGTCGCGTCGCGCTGAAGGGCGCGTAATGAGCATCCTGATTGGTTGCCTGGCTGACCTCATTAGTGATGAATGGAGCTCATTGATCCTCAGTGAGGGTATCGATCAGCTGGGGAAGCCTCGACTGACAGCTGGCTGGTTGCCATGGTGACGGTCCGGACCTGGAGGAGGTTCTGCTGGGATTTCCTCCAGGTGTGTCTTGCTACAGAAGCTGCCATGTTTGGGCCGGGCGGGTTCATTGGCGTTGACCCGTTTAAACCAGAACCGCTCGGTGGCCGGAAACAGCTGTTGGTTCTGATCCGGTCCAGACAGGCGGAGCCTCCAAAGGCTTCGAGTCACAACAGAAACGGGCTGAACAGCTAGAGGTTCTGGTCCACATTCTTCTCTGCTTCCTCAAACTGGGAAGCTGTAGTGAAACAGAACCTTCTCTGAGCCAAGTTCAGGCCGGTTCTGGATCCAAAGGTTCGCTTTGACAGCAAGCGGTTCTGACAGGATCAAAAGGTTCTGCTATGACGTTTGTGCTGAACTGATGATGATAATGTCTGACCACTCTTCTTCATCTCTTCTTTCCTCACGCTGCTCTGATGGACTCATCTTCATCTCATCCTCATCCTCCTCAGGCTGCCGTCAGTCAGACATGGGTTCATGCAGTTGGGTTTCATTCATCCTCATCCCTCCATCCTCTTCCTCTCTTTTTGAACACCACGTGTCCAGAGTCGGCCTTTAAGAGCCAAACATTGAAATATCCAGAACGATTCAGAACCTTCTGGGTCGGACTTTAACCCGGCCGACCTGTAGCAGGGCCTGGTGTTCGATCAGAGTCCTTCTCCTCCATCTCTAGTTCCACCTGAACAGCTTCAGGTGTGAAACGAACTGCTAACGTGTCGCTCGTCGGACGGGTCAGGACGGTTCTGGTTCTGCCAGCCGGACTCAGTCAGGCGCATTTTATCCTGAACAGTTTCAAATCAAAGACTCCTAAAAGTAGGTCCACTTTCAGGCCTTAGCCTTAGCATGCTAATGTTAGCATTAACCCAGCGTTAGCAGGCTGACTTTAACGTTCCAATATTAGTATTAGCTGCTGTATACTACTACTAATGTTAGCTTAGCTTTAGCATGCAAATGTTAACATTACCCCAGATTTAGCATGTTGACAATAGTGTTGCCATCTTAGCATGCAAATATAAGCATAACTTTACCTACAACATCCTGATGTTTGTGTTAGCGTCATGGCATGCTAATATTAGTGTTACTTTAGAATTAACATGCTGACAGGGTTAACATCTTAGCATGCTACTATTTGCATAACATTAACTTTAGCATGTTGATGTTACCGTTGGTAAGATCCTAGTATGCTAATTTCATCTTTTCCTAACGCTGGCATGCTGTTGTTAGGGTTAATGTAATCTTAGCATGCTAATGTTAGCATAGCTTTATCGTTAGCTAGTGGCATTAGGATTAACTTAATATAATCATAACCTTAGCTTCAGCTTGCTAACAGAAAGGCTACCTGAACGTCCTGATCCGCCGGTGCGCTCGCTAAACTTCATTTGCTTTGGGCAGATTCAGATTATTAAACAGGTTTTTTTCAGCTTTGATGCTTCGATCAATATCCAATCAGATTGTATTGATCTTGTGGCGCTGCGTCCCATCATGCAGGAGGCAGCGCTGCTCGCTAACGCAGCATTCATATGATCTGGGAAAAATGGAACGTTTCCACGGAAGTGTTCAGATCTGAGAGGAGCCGTTTGAGGGAGGAGCTAACCTGTTATTCCCACATGATCTGAATGTATTGGTCCACGCAAAGCTCGCCCACCAACAGCACTGCCTTCTGATTGGCTCCAACATGTCGTCTGCTTGCAGCTACGGAGGGTGGAGAGGGACAAAAAGACGATGGACCAGGAGATCGTGGAGCTCACCAACAAACTTCTGGATGCTAAGAACACCATAGACCGCCTGGAGGAGCTCAACGTAAGAACCTGCTGTCACGAGTTTCCATGGAAACCAGATTGGCCTCTCATTGGCTGTGAGGTTAAATCTGGGTTTCTATTGGTTCTCATGTTTTCATCAGATTTGGTTGTTTTCTTTTGACTCTTAAGTGTTAATTGTTTAGTTGGTGTAGAGAAGCAGCTCCTCTCCTGCAGAACCATGTAGAACCCAGTTCCTGTTGCATCACATGATGAGCTGGCCGTATGTGTGTGTGTGTGTGTGTGTGTGTGTGTGTGTCTGTATGCATGTGTGTGTACAGGAGCGCTACAGGCAAGACTGCAACTTGGCTGTTCAGCTGCTGAAATGCAACAAGTCCCACTTCAGGAACCACAAGTTTGCTGATGTAAGTACATGAGACGGTTCTGGGTCCCAGCAGAACCCAGGAGGCGGTTCTGAATGAGTCAGCAGTTTCACTTCTGTCCCATAATCTGCTTCATAACAGCAGCCAGGAATAAACAGAACGGGTTTCAGACCATGGGTCTACCAGCACTCTCAGAAATGTCCCGTCAGTTTTCATGGATCAGAGCTCGTCCTGCGTTTCCCAAACCTTTCCTGGAAACATCTGAAAACCAGAAGGGAAATTTCCTGGACTTTCCAGGAGTTCAGAAGGAATCTCATCCAGAGACGCCGAGGAGGCAGATTTATAAAGGAAGTGGCTCTTCAAGGGGCAGATAACAGCTGTTAGCTGCTCCGCGTCCTGGAGCGGCTAACAGCTAGCGGCTAACAGCTAGCGGCTAACAGCTAGCGGCTAAACGCTGGTTCTGGTCAGGTTGTGTGGTCAACTGTTGCAGCAATGGTTGCCATAAACAGTGATGTTGTGGCTCTGTGGGCTGAGCCCTGACTGAAGGCGGCCATTGACAACATGATGAAGACTTCAGGCTCATCTTCCTCACCACCAGAACCAGAAGCTGCTGACTGGACCCAGAACAGGTTCTGGAGAACCACCCTGGTTCTGGTTCTGCAGGGACTCATAGATGATCCATTTTATCCATCATGTTTGAGCTGATGGCGAATCGATCAGAGGATCAATGTCTGAATGATAATGCAGTTAAAGTTCTGCAGTTTGGAACCAGGAAGGTTTCTAACTTCCTCTGTCCTGATTGGCTAGAAGTTTGCTCTCCAGTAGGAAGTGATCTATCAATCGATCGATGGTGTTAATGGCTGCAGCTTGTCCATTAGCCTCAGTTTCCTGGAAACTGCTCAGACTTATGTTCACTGTTATGTTTTCTGTTGTTGTTCTTCTATGAATCGATTATTTTTCTCCTTCCTGTCCAGCTGCCCTCAGAGCTGCAGGAAATGCTCAACAAACACATGAAGTCCAGCCTCCCGGAGCGAAGCCCCGCCCCCGGCGGCCAGGACCCGGACACGCTGAGCCTGACGCACGCCGACGTCGTGCCGACCTCCGTCATCGCCCGCGTCCTGGAGAAACCCGAGCCGCTGGTTCTGAACTCGGCCCAGTCCAGCAGCTGCGGCCGGCCGGTGGCCGAGGACGTCTTCGTCCACGTGGACATGACGGACCCGGCCGGCGCCGAGGCCCGGGAGGACGGCGCCGGCCGGGAGGCGCCGCAGCACAACGGCTCCTGCCGCAGCCAGAACAGCCTGGACGAGGAAGCGGGCGGGGCTCCGGCCTTCGAGAAGCTCAACCCGTACCCACCGCCGCCACCGCCTCACCCGCTCTACCCGGGTCGCAAGGTCATCGAGTTCTCGTCTGACGACAAGGTGAAGATCCCCAAGAACTCGCCACTACCCAACTGCACCTACGCCACGAGGCAGGCCATCTCCCTGAGCCTCGTCCAGAACGACGACGAGCGGGTCGGCCCCGGAAGCCCCGCCCCTTCCTCCTCATCCGGCGGCGGGGGCGGAGCCAACCAGCACACGCCGCCATCGCAACGAGACGTCGCCAGCGAGGCGCTCTCCGCTCAGTCCAGCCCCTTCAGCAGCCCGCCGCAGGTAAGCCCCGCCCACCCACAACAACAGCTGGCCAATCAGAGATCAGGTTAGAACACGGTCCTGATGATGGAGGTCTGGTTCTGGTCACTTTACTTGGCTGGTCTGATGGATCCAGAACCTTCAGGTACCATGGTAACCTGAGGAGTCCAGAGATCCCTGATTGGTTTTGACCCAGTCGGACCTCCAGCAGAACCAAGCGAGGATCTGTAGCAACTCCAGACCCAATCGGACCCCCATCCGGGTGGGAGGCAGGTTCCCTAAGCGCTTGGCTACATCCTTGGTAGCTTCCTAGTCCATCCATCCATTTTCTGATCACCCTTGTTCTTATTGGGGTCGGGAGGTGCTGGTGCCTCTCCAGCTGTGTTCCGGGCAACAAGCGGGGTCACCCTGGACAACCACACACACACACACACACACACACACACACACACACACCGAGGGAGAATTCGGAAAGACCAATTAACCTGATGGTCTTTTTTGGGTTGGGATTTTGGACTGTGGGAGGAAGCCAGAGAACCCGGAGAGAACCACCATGACCAGACAGAACATGCAAACTCTGTGCAGAAAGACCCTGCGCCGGGAATCGAACCCAGTACCTTCTTGCTGCAAGGCAACAGTGCTACCAACTGTGCCACTGTGCAGCCCGGGTTCATAGTCCTTATATCCTAATATAGATTTCCTGTTAAAACTAATACTGACATGTCCCCATGAAGTGCCTGATTCCTGGATGCTCCCATGTTTCCCCATGTTGGGTCATCCCCCATGTCCCATAGTCAATCGTCCTCCATGTTCCCATCGTCAGCCCACCCCGATCCTCTGCCATGTCCGTATTCAGTCCACCCGAAATTCCCATGTTAAATCTTCAATGTCCCGGGGACAAGTCCTCCCAATAGTCCATCTTACAGCCTCCTCCATGTCCCAATGCCGCCTGGTGGCTGTTGGTGGAACTTCCCCTAACCGAGGACACAACTTTGCCCTCTTTGGCAGGCTGTCACGGGGTCACTGTGGGTGTTAAAAATTCTGAACTCTGGGCGTAAGGGTTACAAGGGATGGCATTTTCAGGGGACCACCACCCCATGACCCTGTGACCTTTGGTTTGCCCCCCAGGATTTTTCATTTTTTGTTCCCGGATGTCATTTTGTCCACCCTGGACCTTAATATGGGAGACTGGGGTTTGCTTCCCACTGGCTGCAGTTCCTGCTTTGTTTAAATCAAGGGTTTCGCTGGACAAATGGGAGGACATAGATCGTCCCATATGCCGTGCACTTTGGTTCCCCTGGCTGCGTCGTCCTATAACTATTTTACATCAGTTTTTAACAGAACCTGCAAAGGAGAGTTGTAGAATCTGTAGATGAAACCAGAAGTTCTGTTGGTCATTCTTCTTCTGTGGTGCTGGTCCAGGCTAATGCTAATGCTAACCTCTAATCACATGACCCTGCAGGCGCCGAGCGTCCCGGGCAGCTCCGCCAGCTCCGAGGAGGATCTGCTTGCCAACTGGCAGCGGATGTTCGTGGAGAAGATGGCGCCCTCTAGCGAGGGTTCCGTGATGCACCGCACCTCGTTCAGCAGCCAGACGGCACAGGAGCTGCAGAGGCGGCGGCAGACGGCTGGGGGCGGGGCCAGCTCAGAGCGCCACAGGACGGCGTACTCGGACGGAGAGGAAGGCTCGTCGGCACGCAGCTGGACGCCGAGCCGCGGCTCCAGTCTGGACACGGACACGGACACGGAACCGCAACCCGGCAGGAGGCGCTACGGCGCCGGGAACAGCCCAGAGGAGGCGGAGCTGCTGATGGACCTGGAGGACGAAACCGGCAGCGCGGACACTGCCGTCACCGTGACGACCACAGACGCCCACGGGACGACCGTGGAGGACGACAGCTCGGCCGAAGAGAGAGACATTCTTCCACGCGAGCTGCCCGCCATCTCGCCCCGCCTCCTGGAGTTCGACCCCATCCCGGGCCCACAGCGGCCAATGAGGAGCCCCAAGAGGATGGGCGTGCACCACCTGCACCGCAAGGACAGCCTGACCCGAGCCCAGGAGCAAGGCACGCTGCTGGACTGACCGTCGCCACGGGAACCTAGCCGCAGGCCCTGCCCAGAAAGTAGCCATACCTGACGTACGCTGCCGAGCACGCCGTCTGGCGTCCATCAGCTGATCGAGTCCACTTCCTGTTTACACAAACAGACAGGATCCAGAAAAATTGGCCATCCTTTAATTTGGCGATCCAGAGTCGCTCCACCAGGTGACCCAGCGGTTTTTTATTTTACTTCCTGTTTTGTGATGCGACGTCATCATCAGGAAACCGTCATCAGTGTTAGAAGGTGAACTTTGACCTGAGGTCCAGCCTGACCCGGTTCCTGATTATCGGTGTGGTTCTGAATCAATGTCGGAAACCCAGAAATGTCTCATTTCCCCAAACAGATGCTTTTATTTTGAAAGAACAAATTGGACACCTCAGATTTTCAGTGCCTCCATCACTTCCTTTCCCAGAGGTTGTGAGTTTGATGCTGGGCTCAAGTTAAAGGCTTTTATTTTGATATTTGTAGCTGCTGGTTTCCTGTCGCGTGTCCAGGCAAGTGATTGGCTGATGTTTGTCCCCGCCCCCTCCACCCCACACACTGATTGTCTCACAGGGGGCGGGGCAGTGGGCGGAGCTCCAGCTCACTTGGAATGTGACATCACCATTTTGCTTATGAAATCTGACTTTCTGATTGGTCACCACTGAGTTTGATTTGCTTTATGATTTCTACGGCATCCTGTTAGTGCCAAAACATGGCTGAAGCTCCTCCTGGTGGTGACGGGAGGAAGTGCAGCTCTGTTTTTGGCGCCTCAGGGCTTCCATAGCCACCGGCGCTGGGCCTCTGCGGCGCCGGTCCTAATGTGGACCCGCCTCCTCACAGTGCTGATTGTGGCTCATCGGACCAACCAGCCGATCACTGAATGTTCTGATGAGCGGTTCTGGCCGGATCCGTTACTGAATGTTCCGTCTCTCACCAGAACTTTTTCTGTTCTGAACGTTCAGAAATTATTTTCATAAAAACTGAAATATTTGGTTTATTTTGATTCTGGTTGAATGTTTGCTCCTTCAGTCAGCGGTTCTGGAACAAACCGGCGGTTCTGACCCAGTTACAACTTCACACTTCAACCTTTTGGGTCCAGTTTCCTGTCCAGATCTGATCAGAACCTCTGTTTACTCTGAGGCTTTGGGTTCGTAATCCTGAAGAACTCAGCAACCCAGACCGGAGAGGTTCTGACCCAGTTCCATCTGAGGATA
Source organism: Poeciliopsis turneri (assembly GCA_922788865.1). NCBI lineage: Eukaryota > Metazoa > Chordata > Actinopteri > Cyprinodontiformes > Poeciliidae > Poeciliopsis > Poeciliopsis turneri. The sequence goes on along the minus strand of CAKLNU010000738.1, from coordinate 489,454 downwards.
GCAGAAAGTTCTGATGCTCAGTTTTGAGGTCTGGTCCAAACCCATCTGGATTTAGAAGTGGTTTGTGTTGTGTGTGTGTGTGTGTGTAGGTTTTGTGCGTTTGTGTGTGTGTGTGGTTTGTGTGGTTTGTGTGTGTGTGTGTGGTTTGTGTGTGTGTGTGTGTGTGTAACTCTTCCTCATGAACAGAACCTTCATAATTCCTTCTCTCCCCCACCCTCCATTTGTTTGACCTTTGACCTCCTGACTATTAGTGATATTCTCCTATTGAATATCACTAAGATTTAATTATTCAATCTGATGAAGGATCAGAACCTTCTGGACCACAACCTTTGGTTCTGGATTGGTTCTGAGACTGTTATCAGATCCACTGACCTCAGAAGAGGACTGAGGTCATGACCCTGAGGAACGCTGACAGGAACCAGAACCTTCCTGTCCTCCTTGAACCAGTGTGTCAAAGATCCGTTTGAACTTTTTCTCAGATTAATATAGATATTAACAATCAGACTGAAATTCATCTGATCAGCGCCAGAATGATCCGGTTCTGCCACGTCCCAATTGATTGACCTGAGTTCCATCAGAACCACTTCAGTTAGTGATCTGGGTCGGGAAGTTCTGGTTCTGGGAGTCTGCAGGTCAGAACTCGGTTTGAAGCATTTTATAGCCTCCCTTTGACCTGGTCTCCATGGAGATTCTGCAGAACCATCAGAACTTGATATAAACTTGGCATGAAGTGAAGTGGTGCGTTCGGGCGTGTCCTGATGCGTTCGGGCGTGTCCTGATGCGTTCGGGCGTGTCCTGATGCGTTCGGGCGTGTCCTGATGCGTTCGGGCGTGTCCTGATGCGTTCGGGCGTGTCCTGATGCGTTCGGGTGCCATCAGTGTTTTTCTCCACTCTGACGCTGAATGAAGCTCAGTCGGACCCTCAGAGCCGAAGCCCTCACCTGGACTCACCTGGACTCACCTGGACTCACCTGGACTCACCTGGGGTCAAGTGGACCCTGATCGGGGGACTTAAGCCCCGCCTCCTCCAGGTGCTGCTCTCACCTGGCCGAGCTCAGCGGTTTCTGCTCCAGAGAAATCTCTGACTGTTAAACTGGTTTTATTTTCTCAGTTTGAAACGATGATGTATATTTTAAAGAAAATAAAATATTTTAAACGAAGCTCTGCCTCCCACTTTCCTTCCACCTGCACAGCTTCTCCTGCAGGTTCCTCAGGATGTTTTAGGATGTCCCACCGGCCTTGAACGCATCATCTCACCTGCAAATCCCACAGGTAAGAAAGTCTCACCAAAAACAAGAATTGATTTGTTTCTCTGAGTGAATGTTAAACGTTGCATTCTCATCTATGAGTCACGTTACACAGACAAATGGTGTTTGCTTTGTGACACTAATTTAGCTCCATAGGTTCTGCTATTTTTGCCAGGGAGGTTTGTTAACGCTGATGTTTGGATCTGGATCGGATCAGAACTTCCTGAAGGAGATCCAGACATCAGGACGAGCTGAACTCAATGATTTCCAACAAAACTGAAGAAAACGTCTCAAAAGTGGAATGAAATAATTGATGCCAAATCCTGAGAAATGTTGCACAATGAGATGATGCATCTAAGAAAATCAGAATTTTTCTAAAAAGTTAAATATCCTCTTTCACAACCACGAAGGTCAACACACACACACACACACACACACACGCGCACACACACACACGCACACACACACACACACACACACGAGGTTCAAGGCTTCAGATTGTGACGTCACAATAAAATATTCTGAGAAAAAAAGTTAACCACAGAATAAATGATAAAAAATGAAATACAAAGTGTTTTTATTATATGTACAAGTTAATAAAATACTTGTTAAAGTCATTTAAAGTTCGTTTCTATTATTATTCTTTGTAAATCAGAAGCGTTTTGTACTGAAGCTTGGCATTTTGAAACAACGCCGGAAAACAATCCTGTTGGATACTTGGGGACTTTTCTTTGTTTTTTTTTACACAAAAGTCTTGTATGAGTTTATTTTGAAAGTCTTGTATGAGTTTATTTTGAAAGTCTTGTATGAGTTTATTTTGAAAGATAATTGAAATTGTTTCAGGAGCCTCGGTTTGGTGTTTAGGTTTAGAACAGCTGACAAGTTGATGGTTCTTCTTCTTCTTCTTCTTCTTCTTCTTCGTTTAATTTAAATCATCTGTTGTGGATTTGATTAGGCCGTTAAGTTACTCATTTCTAATCTTTATGAAATAATTAAACTCTTGAACGTTTGCAGCCTTCCATTTAGACGGAGGATCAAACTTCAGGTTAATCTTAAACTGGACCCAACTGGACTCATCAGAACCTCTCAGTTCGGTCTGTGTGACTTGAAGCTGCGCTGAATGACCAGCAGGGGGCAGCAAAATCTAACTGCAAGAATCTTTTAAGCTGAGGTTCTGCAGAACCAGACCAGCTGGTTCTGCCGGTTCTGTTTCTACCAGAAGAGGCTTTTATTGTGAAAGGGCCCAGGTGTGTCTCATCTTCTCCTTTGATTTCATGCCGCGTTCCGATCACCGCCGATTCTGGACCCGCTGGATGTTGGTCCTGCAAACAGAACAGGTCCGGTTCCTCAACCCGGCCGGTTCTGTTCAGTCCAACGGCCACCAGAGGGCGCGGCTGTTCCATGTTCACACCGAGTCAGAACCTCAGAACCTCCCTCGACCCAACAGGAGGTTCTGCTTCTTGACCAGTTCAATGGGCTGACCTGGTTCTGGTTCCTCCAGGTCTCTCCAGCTGCTCTTAATTTGTTTATTGATCTTTTCCATCCAGGGAGCCGCGATGGGCCCATAAAACCAGGTGGGGTCGCCATGGAAACCAGGTGGGACACATTTATCCCACCTCTGATTCTGGATGAAAGTCTTTTTTTCCTCATCAGTTGGACATTTTACTTATTAAGGTTCTGTTCTGGGCTCGGTGACCCAGTCCAGGATTCTAACTGGACCCAAACCGGTTCCATCTCTGTTTGGATCCCATCCACCACCCGGAGAACTCCTGAGAATCTGGTTCTGGACCCGGTTCTCACCAGACCGTCCTCCATCTTGGCCGTGTCCGCTGACGTTGATGACGTCGTCCATCCGACCCGTTACCTGGTAGAACCCGTCCTCGGACCGGAAGGCTCCGTCCTGCAGACGGAACCATGACCCAGAACAGGCCGGGTCATCAGGGAAAGGTTCTGATCCGAACTGGTTCTGCTGCTCTTTTCCACAGCAACATGACCTAACCTGGTCCAGAACCGGTGTTGATCCTCACTACTGGTACCACGGCTTCAGTTCTGGTTCCGTCCGGTCAGTCGGACCAGCTCAGTCAGGAGTCTCAGAGCCAAGTTCCGGATCTCCAGAACCCGTCCTCTGACTCTCCCAGAACCTCCAGGCTGATCAATCAGAACCAACGGAACCAAACTATAAGCAGGTCTCATCTGGTGTCCCATCAGAACCGGCCGCGGTCACTCCTCCAGTCTCTGAGGGCGAGCACAGGTTAGAGAACTGGTCCGGCCCGGTTCTGGTATCAGACACCATTGTGAGGGCTGTCGCAGGCGGTTCTGCTGCACTTCCTAGAGGTTCTGGTTGGTCCAACAGCTGCAAGTTTAGAGCTGCGTGGCGAGATTGTCGAGGAATTGGGTCAGCGGCCATGATCCTTTCTGGGGGCAATGAGGAGGGGGGGAGGCAGGAGGGTGGGGGCAGGAGGGTGGGGGCAATGAGGAGGGTGGGGGCAATGAGGAGGGTGGGGGCAATGAGGAGGGTGGGGGCAATGAGGAGGGTGGGGGCAGCTTGGTTGTTAATTGTCCACTGAGCTGCAGATGTTCTGCTGCTCATCGTTCCAATTAGGTTTTAAACGACTGCAAAGACAAAATCAGTAGGACTTAATGTCGGGTCAGCGTCCAGGACCAGAACCAGATGTGGCAGGAGCTAACGGACCTCCATGACCTCTGACCTCCAGAGACAGCAGGAACGTTCTTCTGGGATCAGGAACTGGGAGGACTGGGAGGACTGGGAGGAAGAACCTCTGACTGGTTCTGTGATGCTGCGAATCACCTGCAGTCAGTGGTGCAAAAAGTGGCGATGCACTGCATGCAGCCCACAGGGGGCGCTAAAACGATGTGGGGATTTTTTTCTAGTCAGCATTTCTGAGCCAAGCTAGGTTAGCTTAAGCTAGGTTAGCTTAAGCTAGGTTAGCTTAAGCTAGGTTAGCTTAAGCTAGGTTAGCTTAAGCTAGGTTGCCAAGAGACAGACAAGATTAGTGGTTCTGTCAGTGATGTCATTTGTTCAGATACATAGATCTGCTGCTGATACTCCATCCAACCTCCATCCAACCTCCATCCAACCGCCATCCCACCTCCATCCAACCCCCATCCAACCCCCATCCAACCTCCATCCAACCTCCATCCAACCTCCATCCAACCCCCATCCAACCGCCATCCAACCCCCATCCAACCTCCATCCAACCGCCATCCAACCCCCATCCAACCCCCATCCACTGTCCACAGTGGCCTTGAGCTCGATGTCTCGGTCTCCCCTCTCACCTCGGTTCCAGTTGGTCTCAGCCCTGCTCTGAGCTGAGACAGACGTCCTGACGTCCAGGGATTCCTCAGGAATGTTCTCTGGGTCCTAACAACATCTGAACATCTGGAAACCAGGAGGCAATCTGAGCTCCTTAACTGTCATAATGACACAGTAACCTTTGACTGCAGGTCAGCATTTTGACGGTCAAAGTTAAGACAGTAAAGATCAGTCTCTTGTCTTTAGGTTCTTTTGTTATTGGACAGAATTTCAGCTCTGATGAGGGTCTGCTGTGGAAACATGTCCAGCATTTAGAGACAGAAAACTGTCTCTAAATGCTGCATCTTTAGGACAGAAGAACCTAAAGATGCAGTTGGACAGGATGAAGGTCATTAGATCAGTTTGTTGTTGGACCAGGAGTCAATAAAGACTCGTTTATGAACATCCAGATTTCTCTGAAGGTTCTGTTTGTTTTCAGGCGGTTGGGTTCAGGAAGAACCTTTGGACCTGGAAGATGCTGTAAAGCAGGGATGTCAACATCCAGTCCTCGTTTAGATGAGCCTCTGCTGCACCACCTGCAGACAATAATGAGGTCATGAAGCCGTTTCATTCCAGCGTTTTGTACCTGTGGCACATCGAAAAACTGCAGGACTGGAGTTTGAGACCCCTGCTGTGAAGCCATGAGGATCATCAGTTGTGGTGATGGAGACCAGAGACCACTGGGTTGACTAATTTACTCCAGGCTGCTTCTTTGTTACTGCAATCATGGATTTCTTCCACTTTATTGGCAAGGCAGCAGGTCGTGTCCAGAAGCTCCAAGGGAGAAACATGACAGAACCTGTTTGAATGACAGGAAGTTAACGAGGAAGCGGGACCAGAAAACCACTTCCTGTTGTACTGTCGGGAGTTAGACGGTTTGTTTTGGTCAGTTTCTGTCTTTGTTTTGGTTCCAGGTGCAGATCTTCATGCTGACCTGCTGCTCTACGCAGATGATGGTGAGATTTACAACCAGAATTTCCTGCTTTGGGTCTGAAACATTTCCAGGAGAATCAGATTAGAAATCTTCTGGCCTGGTGGAGATTTTCTCTGGACGAAGCCGGATCCTGGACACGCCGTCTCTGCTGCAGGTTTATGGAGACGAGACGCTCCGACCGTCTCCATGGCTGCAGCAGGTATCAGGTGTGTGATGCAGCAGGAGACCTTCACCTCGGTGCCGGGTTCGTCCCGCTCCCAGATCAGCCACCCGGTCCAGATGAGCGTCCACATGGACGTCCAGGCAGTTCCCTGGGAGAGAGGGAACCGGCCCAGCAGAACCCGGATCAGGAGGGAACGGCTCGGACTTCCAGAACCCAGCTACGCTACTGTCGCTGAAGGCCTGGTGATGTTACCATGGAAACAGAGTTAAAAAAGCCTGAGGAGCGAGACCGGTTCTGAAGGTTCTGGAGAACATCAGCTTCCCCTTAGAGAGCTTCGGATGGTCCAATCAGAACCTCCTCCCCAGTGTGAGCCGCGGCGGCGCCGAGCGGATCATCACCCCGACCCGGCGGGACTCTGATTGAACATTAATCCTGAAGTGGATTTAGAGGCAGCGGGCCGGGCCGGGCCGGGCCGGGCCGGAGTGGCACGCAGCGGCGCCGCAGAACCCGTTTATGTAACGGAGAGCTGATCCCGTATCGGACCTGGTGGGAACCAATCATCCCGCCGCCGTTATTGGATTATAATTGGATTATAATCCGACACACAAACAAGGCAGAGGATGAAAATCTGACAACCATCTGGACCTGGTACCGGGTCCTGGTCCAGAACCACCAGAGGTCTGGACTGGTTCAGTCCTGGAGAACCAGAACCAACAACCAGAACCTGTCCTCCATGGCGGGAACCAGAGTCGCATCAGAACCTTCTGTGGCTGCGGATCAGAACCGGTCTCATCTCCACCTGCCGGCCTCTGTGAGGCCCGCTCCCCACAGGTTGGGACTCTGCTAGTTCTGGACCCGCTCGAACCCATTTGGTCCAAACCCACAGCAGGAAATCTAAAACATTCTGATGCTCTGGTCCAAACATGGTTCTGGTTCTGGTCAACCTTTCTACCGTTTGTCAGAACGGAACCGACTGATCCACAAAGTTCAGCCGAATCTTGACCCGAGCTTTAACTCCTGATCCGAACCAACAGGATAAGATTCAGAAACCGGACCGAACCGAACCGGACCGAACCGAACCGGACACGTTCAGCTTCCCGCCCAGGAACCAGTGGATCCAGGCCCGGTTCCAGAACGGTTCGGCCCAGTGGAGCCTGTCGGCAGCTGCGGCGCCCCAGAACCGGTTCGGTTCGGTCCAGACGAGCTGCGACGGCCCAGGAGGACCCAGAAGAGTCCGGTTCCCCTGCGAGGAGCCATGTCAGAGTGGAGCGGGCCGAACCGAGACCGACTCCGTCCTGGTTCTGGTCCGGGCGGGATCAGAGACTGGACCGGGAGGTTTCATCTGATGAAGCAGAACCGGATCTGGATCTGGATCCAGATGGGAGCTGATGGTTCTGGTTTGGTTCTGATTTTTAATCTGTTGCAAAATTATGAAGATTTGAAATATTTTCCTGGGTTATTATTGATTATAGATAAATATGATTAATACATCCATATTATATCCACAATCAATAACTAATATTAATGGCTGTAGATATAATAAAGGATTCTATATTATAGATATATAGATTACAGAGCTGCTGGTTTGTCTGGATAATCTAATAATCTGGAGCAGAAGGAAGGAAACATTAGAAGGTTGTTTAATATGGGATTGAAGGTCCTAGTCAAAGTAACAGGTTCTTTATGAGGTTGCTATGACAACGCCTCTATGGGGCTGTTAGTAAAGTTGCTGCTGAAAAATCTCCATTTGTTTATTTTAAAACCGACTTTAATAAATGAATGAAAAGGTGGAAGAAACGGCCCGTGACCTCTGACCTCTGGTGTGTCTGATGGATCCTAGAAGCTGATAATCTGATCGTCTGATTGTCACATGATCATAACGACGAAACAAACATGTTGTGGTGCTGATTAGCATCTGGAACGTAAACAAACCGCAGATTATGGTTGAAACACTGAGGTGGGATTATCGCCTGGACACGTCCCTTAATCTGACCGCAGGTCTGCTGGATTACACATCATCGTCTGGATTTACTGGACTCCCTCAAGCTGCTCAACTGGAAACCAGTCAAACCAGTGCCCTGCTGCAGAGAGCTGGTCCAGAACCAGCAGCTGGGATTAACAGGCTCTGGACCGGGTCAGAAACCCGTCCAGCTGGTGTCCCTCAGGGCCTAACCCAAACCCAAACTTCCACCTCTCTAACCTGCTCTGTGTTTCTGTGTAGTGACAGATTACAGTCAAGAAAGGAACCCAACCGTCCAGACCGTCCATCCCAGCTGCTAATCTGGGATTACAGGCTCTGCTGCATCCGCCTCAGGTGAGCTTTGGTCTGCAGGTGAGCCCGGGGGAAGCTGCGCAGCCGGAAGTGCTTCCCGCAGCGCTGGCAGCTGTGGAGGCCGCGGTGGTCCTGCAGCAGCTCCTGCAGCCGGTAGCTCCTCCCGCACACATCGCAGTGGAACGGCTTGTCCCCCGGGTGGCTGCGCTGGTGCGCCCGGTGCTGCGACGGGTTGGGGAACTTCTTCCCGCAGACCTGGCAGGTGACGGCCGGCGGCAGCAGGCTGGCCGCCGCCGCCTCCTGGGCGTGTTGGCTGATCATGCCCCTGGTTCCTCAGGCAGCGGAAGCTCTTGCCGCAGACGGAGCAGAGCTGCTTCTCTCCGGCGTGCGTGGCCTGGTGGCTGCGCAGGTTGGCGGCCTGCGTGAAGCGCCGCCCGCAGGTGGAGCAGCTGAACGGGCGCGGCTCCTGGTGCACCAGCGTGTGTCGCGTCAGGTGGGAGGCGTGGTAGAAGGCCTTACCGCAGACTTCGCACATCAAGGTCTTGCTGAAGTGCGTCACCCGGTGCGTCTTTAGCGCGCCGACGCAGGAGTAGCCCTTCCCGCAGATGTCGCAGCGGCAGCTCTTGTCGCCGGTGTGTCGCGCCTTGACGTGCAGGTCGCGGTGCGTCTTGTGGTTGAAGCTTTTGGGGCAGAAGCCGCAGGCGAACGGCAGGACGCCGTGCTCCTTCAGCTGGTGTTCCCGGAGCTTCAGGACGCGCGGCAAGCGGGTGGTCGGCCAGCCGCTCGGCGCTGGGGAACAGCCTGCTGCAGCGCCAGCACCGCAGGTGAAGCTCCTCGCTCGCCGTGGCCGCAGCCGGCCTCCGCCCGCAGCGTTTGGCCCCGCCGGCAGGTGGCGCTGGGGGCCGGGCGTAGTCATGGTCATCGGTCGGAGGGGCGGCAGAGGCAGGACGCACCTGCAACTCCTCGCCTGTGAGATTAGACGCGCTGCTTCTGCTGCCACCTGGAACACAGACGCAGTTCATCTGATGAGCAGCAGAGGGCGCTGCAGCAGAGGGCGCTGCAGCAGAGGGCGCTGCAGCAGAGGGCGCTGCAGCAGAGGGCCCACCAGGAGCTCCTCAGGGCTCCTTCCTCCACACAGCAGCAGGTAGACTCACCCTGAGCGCCCTGCAGCGCCACCAGCAGGCGCCTCGCGTCACCAGCAGCGCTCAGAAAAGGAAACATCGTCAGCGTTTGCTCACTGACTCTGTACAGGAAGTAGGCGTGGCCTGGGCCGGGCTCCTGCTCACCTGTAACTCAGAAACACAACGATTTTCACCTGGTTCACATCAAACGCAGACACTGACCTTCTGCTCACCTGAATCGTGTTTATGAGCCGATCCTGGCCTGGGATCAGTCCACTAACTGGTTTACCTGGTCCTGACTGGTGTTCCCCAGGGTTCTGTCTAAAGCTCCTCCCAGTGTCTCTAACTAATCCTTCATCTCTGTTCTACCTCTAAATATTCGTCTCTCTGCAGATGACTGAGGGTTTCTTCCTGTGCTGATTGCAAATCAAATCACCATTTTTCAATGTTAAATCTGTGGGAAACAGATTTAACATCTGAAACTGTTCAATCTGTTTCAGATTTAACAGAAACAGATGTTTCAGGACATCTGAAACTCTTTGTCCTGCAGACTCACCTGCACCTGTCTGGCTCTTCATTAAGCCTCTACAGGTGTCAGCCGGTGTGGGCGGAGCCTCTTCCTGCCTCATCATGCTGGTTTCCAGGATCTTGAGGATTTGATCTGCAGCTTCCAGACACAGCCTGTCCACTGCCACTCCCAGTTCCTCCTGAGGAAACCAGTAAACCTCCATCACTCATTCACACAGACTGAAAGAACCAGTGTCTTCTGACTGGGCCCAAACTGGAACAGAAGCAGGATTCTGCAGATCCTCCAAAGAACATCTTAATAACTTTGGTCCAAATGAATCCAGATGTTTAATGATAAGTTATGTTTTATTACCAGGTTATTTACTGACTGTTCCCTTCAGGAAAACTAACTGCATCTCTCCTGGTTTTCCTCTAGATTACCTGCAGAACGTCCCTGACATCAAGTGTTTTATTTTGGTGCGTTTGGATCATGCAGGGGCGTCTAGATGATCCAGATCCAGGTTCATAATCTGATTCTGGACCCAGAACCAGGAAGCCTGATGGTCTGAGGCCTCTGGCCCAGGAAATGATCCAGACCTTCACAAAGACGCGACAGAATGACAAAATGTCGCCATGGGAGCACACAGGAAACCTCCTGCCAGACGGACGATCAGAGGATCAATCGATCAGAGGATCAATCGATCAGAGGACAGGTGGAGGCGCTGCTCCACGTTCTTCACCATGGAGTGGTACGAAGCGTCCAGCTGGGTATCTGTAACGTGCAGATCCAGGAACTTGGAGCCGTTGTTGAGGCGTGGCGTGCGGCTGGTCGGCACCTCCTGACGAGGTCAGTGACCTCCTTGGTCTTGTCGATGTTCGCGAGCCGGTCGTTCGCCAGTCCCCCAGGGGGCCGCCGGTGTTCAGAGACATGAGGCCTGAGCTCTGTCAGTGAGGACGTCCAGCAGCCAGTTGAGTCCCAGTGGGACCAGTCAGCAGATCCTAGAGGATGATGGATCTGGACGGCGCCGGTACCAAGGTGTTCCTGGCGGGTGGCGTCCTCCGTGGAGTTGTTATCCAAACTGGACTGGGTCAGATGATGGAGGCAGTGTGGACGGGGCCTTCGCCTCTCGAAGCATTTCATCATGGTGGACGTCAGCGCGGCGGCTGAAAGGCTATAAGTCGTAACGGTTGGTCTCTGGAATAATTACAGCTGAGTTAAAACATGAGGAACGATGGTCTGGCTTTCCTCCAATGCAGTTCATTCAAACCATCCAAAGACGTTGAGTTCACTGAGGAAGCTAATGTCGACCAGGTGAACCAGTGACAGACTGGAGGCTCTGCCTGCCGTTACTGGGATCGTAGTACAAACAGTTCAGAGAGAGTCCGGCCACTAAAGAGATAATCACCAGGCCACAAACAACAGCATTCTGCAGGTTTTTATGGAAGTATTAGAGATGTTGTTCAAAGCCTTTCTAGAATATATCCTGACAGGTAATCTCTCTGATGCAATAAAACAGGGATTATCAGTTTAATCCCCAAACCTAATAAACATCTAATGGATGTTTATAATCAGAACATCTCTGTGTATGATTATAAAATGTTAGCTCAGGTTTCTGCTCAGATTGAACAGAACTGAGAGATTCAACTATCAGCCTTCATTAACGTCCCGTCAGGTTGGATTTCACACACCTGGACGTTCCTCTCTGAGATGCTGCAAAGTTCAGGGGATTATCTTTGAGCTGCTCTATTTATAGCTCAGTTTCCATAAATCCAGGACTCCGCTCTACATTTAAGATCCAGCAAAGCATTTGGTATTACACTGTTTATCACAAAGACTCAGTTATTAACGCTTCAAATCAATAACAAGATCAAAACAAACAAAAACCATCCAGTGCTTGTCTCTGCCCTCAGAATAATTCCTCAGATTTAAGGTTAGAAATTAGATTTTTCTCATTCATTACTGAACACATCAAAGCATTTCGTCAGAGTCGAGAATGAAGTTAAATGTTTATGAATGAAACAGAAAGAAACGTTTTTGTTAAAAGTCCCGATTAATTAATGACATGAGAAGGTTGGTTACCGGGCCGCCCCCCCACCGGGCCCCCCCACCGGGCCCCCCTCACCGGGCCCCCCCACTGGGCCGCCCCCCACCGGGCCGCCGCCCCCCCACCTGGACTGCGTTGTACAGTTTCTTAATGAAGTCAAGGAATTTCTGGCAGTTTATTTCCTGAATGAGAGCCTATCAGCCTGGAATCAGTGCAACGACTCAGCTCCTTCAACAGAGCGTTATGGTAGCTTTTAACTTAGCACATGATATGTTTTACAATATTGTGCCAGGGACACTTCTAGTAAATATTCATCACTCTATTTGTCTAAGTTAATAAAAATGATGTTTCATGTGTAGCTAACACTTTTCCACTGTGTGCTGAAGAATGAAACTCGCCTCTTGCAGCTTTCAGTCTGGCTCTGAGACCAGCAGCATGTAACCGCCACACAGACAGGGGGCGCCGTTTCCCCATTGCACCGCTACATAAAGCAACTGTTACAGTTGCGCTGAGGAAAAATGGCTTAAAACATTCAATATGGTTTAATTTTTCTGATTTTATATTTAGGAAGTGGAACTTCTCACTCTGTGGTTAATTAGTAAATATAAGGCTGGAAGGAAAACTGTTATTTTTCTAGACATTTCTCAGGTCCTGTGAATTTGTCGTCATCATTTATGAGAAAATATCATTTTGTTCGTTAGATTTTGGGATCGTGAGCAAAGCGACGCAGTTAATCAGATTCAGTGCAACTGAACCGACATTAAATGGACTCAGCAGCGGAATGAGAGAAAATATTTAGATTATGAACAGATTCTAGTTTGTTTTCTACAGTTTACATCCTATTGTCCTGCGTTGCTGTTATTAGCTTTGTTACTTGATAATAAATAAAGTTAAACTCGCTGCAGCCCACAAGGACCGTGACGTCACCGACAGGCGCCGCTGGAGCCGGAAGTGTTGCAGTTAGCCACGGTTAGCTTCACCTGAGAGCGGCGCTCGCGGCTGCTCCCACGCTCCGCCTCCCTCAGCTGGGCCAGCAGGGTTCGGCCCAGGCTGTTCACGACCAGAACCACTTGGCTCCGGACGGCGGCTACATCCGCCATTCTGGGCCGCGGTCAGTTCCGGGTTGGCAAGCGGCTGAACAGCGGGACAGGAAGTGACGTAGTAACTCGTCCAGTGGCTCTTCCGTTTCCTTTAAAAAACAAAAATCATTAACGTGTCATGATTCATACAGCAGCTCATTTTAGCCAGATTCATTCATTTATTATTATTTTATAATAAATCGAAGGAAATTCTGACTTTTTTCTCAGAATTTAAATTTTAAGTCAGAATTGAATTTTCTGGCCCTGATCCTCCAGGAGACACAGATTCTTTATTCAGAAAAACTTTATTACTAAATGTTGCAACTCTTATAGATTCTGTGGGCAAAAAGGGTCTCCTGCAGCAGTCTGAGTCACAGGAGGTGAGAAGAAGCCTCTGACTGAAGGCAGTCTGATGCTCAGGGTTGATTTTATGGAAGCTCCTTCGGTGCATCGTTGTCTCCACTGGATCCAGTCACCTGAACAGAACCAGAACAGAACCAGGTCTATCTGGTTGTTGACCCGTTCTGACAGATGATAACAGAAAGATTGACTGACACACAACAATAATCTCCTTTGTTTTTTTCACATTTTAATTTTTAATCCTTTTGTTGTGGAAAATCTGCTGTCATTAATAGAGAGAAACATGAAAACAATGACAATAATCCAGGAAATGCTGCTGAACGTCACCAACAGCTGGACTCCTCCTTTCTTCACCATCTCCATGGCAACGTGGCAGCAGCACTGATGGCTAGCATGACTATGGTAATCTGAACACCTGCTGCTGCAGACATCCTGAAGATGTTTTAATAGAGTGGAAAGCAACATGCCTGATGGTTGCCATGGAGATTTGGGACAGAAGGATGCTGGATGGACATCCTACAGGACTCATCCATCCATCATCCATCCAACAGTTTCTTGGTTTTTCATCATGATTTATGACACAAAGTCTCAGATGCTCCAAAAATATCTTATTTTTATTTTTCACTCTGGTGACCGATGGCTGTACAGACATTGAACAACAACAACCATAAACATAAGTACAGTTTATATTTTACATTCTGATCTCCAAACATGAACAGACAGGAAGTTTCCTGGTAGAAAATGGGGAACAGAACCAAACGGATCCTGGAGTTCTGGAGTTCTGGAGTCCTACTCGGTCCAGTGAAGTTCTCCATGTTCTGCAGAACCTTCAGCCTCTCCTCTAGCCCCGCCCACTCCCCTCTGATTGGTTCCTGGGTGGGTGGGGCTGCCCTGCTACACTTCCGCCACATAATAAACGAACTCTGTCTTCATGCAGCAGGTTGGCATGGCAACAGATGACGCTTCCTCATGAAGGAAGAGCCAATCAGATTACTGTCTGAGCAGGCCCCGCCCACCTTCAGCTGTGTTCCTCGCCGCTGCTCCCCTGCTGTGGTGAGGGGGCGGTCCTTGCAGAGGCCCCGCCCTCTTCCTGCTGCTGCTGTTTGGCGGAGCTGGACAGGTCGATGGCCTCTTCCTCTTCCTCCTCTTCCTCCTCTGTCTCCTCCTCCTCAAAGAGCTCCGCCCCCTCGGCGCGCCGCTCCGGGGCGTCGCAGAACCGGTCTGGCGGCGGCGGGCTGGAGCATTTCTTGGCCATCTCCAGGGACTTCTTGTGCATACCTGAGTGGGCGGAGCCAGACCAGATCAGGTCAGCAGGGAGGCGGCCAGCAGGGGGCGCCGTGAGCGAGCGCGTGTGTATTACTGCCGGTGTGTGTGTGCGTGGCACTGACGTGCATGCGGCTCACCGAGCAGCCAGGGGGCGCAGGATCCCATCATGCCGTTCTTGGCCGAGTTGAGGATGGACTCCGGCAGCGGGATGGAGTGGCGGACCATGGCGCCGTACAGACCGTACTCCGCCATGACGCTGCTGCGGCCCCAGCACTTCTCACGCTTCCGCCACTTCGCCCGCCGGTTCTGGAACCACACCTGGACCAGACAGAACCGGGACATGTGGACCGGGTCAGAACCAGACAGAACCAGACAAAACCGGGACTTGTGGACCAGGTCAGAACCAGACAGAACCGGGACATGTGGACCGGGTCAGAACCAGACAGAACCAGACAGAACCGGGACATGTGGACCGGGTCAGAACCAGACAGAACCGGGCGCTGAGCTTCCTGCTATTAAACGTTTAAATTAAATAAAATCCCTTTAATGATCTGAATGTTCAACAATAAACTGCTCTAGCAGCTAATTGGTTATTATATAAATATCATAATGTTTTTGCACATTCTAATTATTTTTGTCTTTCTACATGGTTTTGTTTAAAGACTTTATTCTAATGACACTTTGGGTTTTAATATATTTTCTTGTTGCTGCTAATTCATTAAATTGATGGTGTGAAGTCGTGGCTGTTGGCGGGTTGATGTGAGTCCGGTTCTGGTTCCGGTTCCGGTTCTGGTTCAGTGGACCAGTTGTTTAACAGTGATGGTCTGTTTTTGAGTTATGAGGAATTTCTTTGTAAATGTAATTTTCCTGTCTCTCCTGTTTGATCTGCCAAACATCCTCATAACAACAATAAGTGGATCAGATCCCTGTTTCTGGAGGTCGTGACCTTTGCTCCTGTGGTTGTACATTATTGGAATGGTTTGGTATCACTATGTCCTGGACATTTATCTGGAAGTTTCTTTTAAAGTCATTCACAGAATCTGAGCTGTTAAAGTTCATCTAAAGAAATTCAACTCTAACATTGATGTGATTTGTTCAGTCAGTCGCTCATCATTCTAAAGCACATGTGTCAAACTCAAGGCCCGGGGGCCAAATCCGGCCCGCCGAAGCTTTTTATGTGGCCCTCCACAGACTAGACTAAACACTAAGTGTGATTAAATATTATATTATCAATCATATCAATGCAGTTTTTATCTGTTTATTGCCAATTTATATCAATCAATCCCTCCAGTTTCTTGAGAATTTAACTGATCTATGATTATAGTCCATGATTTATACAGCAAGTAAATAAACAGTCACATTTATTATTAGTCCTGAAGGGACTGAAAAGATCTTCAATAATGTGATGTAATTTTAAGAATTCATTGAGATATTAACAGTTTGTGAACAGGTTTTATCAACACATTAACCGGCCCTTTAAGAGCCTTCATGATCTTGATTTGGCCCAAAACGAAAATGAGTTTGACACACCTGATCTAAAGTATTTTGGCAACATTTTTGTAACTTTATTGATTCCATAATATCAGCAGGATTTCAGTTATATTGGAAAAATGTCTTATTCAGATTTCAGCCAAACGGAGGAATGAATATGAAAAGTTTCCTGATCATTTAATAATTATTACGACAAATTTCACCTACAGAAATGCAAACTTTTGAAGAAAAACATTATTTAACTTAAACATTATTTATGAATAATTCAATCCTCAACCAACCAAAGAGCGAAATCAACAAAACGACTTGAATCAACTTGTTGGATATTTTATATTAATGCACATCTGGCACAATTATGATTATTGTCTTTTTATGTTATAGCCACAGTATGATTGTATGGTTGTTTATTGTAATAAATAAAGTTTATTAAAAAATAAAATGTGAGTCTGGTTCTGGTTCTGGTTCCGGTTCCGGTTCTGGTTCCGGTTCCGGTTCTGGTTCCGGTCGGGTCCCTGCTGTTTTGTTCTTTTGGATCGGCTCACCTGCTCCAACTTTCTGTTTTGTAAATCAAATCATTTCTTTCTGGCCTTCTCTAATATTCCACACATATTATTAGCAAGTTATAATAAGTTTGTGTCATATTTTTATACATTTGAGAATTAAATAATAATTGATGAATGTCATTTTGTTTTATTTTAGTTTATATACTTTTATGTAAATATAACTAAATATTTAATGACTTTATTAAATGAAAATATCTACATTATCATAAATAATAACCCTTATATTAATGCTGATAAATTCTTTCTAATTATTCACAAAAATAAAATAATGTGATGTAATTATTTTAAATATCTCAATGATTTATGAATATATGTCACATTGTTTTATTTTAGTTTTTATATTTCTATACACAAAAGGAATAATTTCATAAAGATCAGTGTTTATATTATTACTCAATAAGTTCAGACACAAACAAAACACAGTCCTCGGTTCTGTGGACACATCACCACCGACCCGGACCGGACCGACCGGACCGGACCGGACCGGACCGGACCGGACCGGACCCGGACCGGACCGGACCGGACCGACCGGACCGGACCGACCCGGACCGGACCGCGGTCTCACCTGGATCCGGTCCTCCGGAAGCTCCGTCTTCATGGCCAACATCTCCCGGGCGTAAACGTCCGGATAGTGGGCCTCATGGAAGGCCTTCTCCAGCTCCTCCAGCTGGTGGGAGGTGAAGACGGTGCTGAGGAAGAGGAGGAGGAGGAAGAGGAGGAAAAGTCCAAATCAATACTGATTTTCGGAATTCGCTGAGCCGTATTTTCAGAACCGGTTCTGTTCACATGGTTTAATCCAGCTGCTGTATTCATTATTATTATTAGTAGTAATAATATTACTATTAATATTATTATGATTTAATCTTTAGTGCATTAAATGTTCAATGTTTTGGTGATTTAATGAAAAACTTCATTTGAAGCTCCACATTTTTCTATTTTCATATTTTCTGACTCAATGAAAGTAAATCAGTTTCAACATATTTTAATATTTCACTGTTATTGATTTAGAATCGATCAAGTCGATGAGGATTCATTTGAAATAATTAGAAACCATTCATAAAAATATAATTTGGTTTCATTTCATATTTCGTTTTTTATATCTAAATATATTTTCATGAGGATTTTTCAGCTCAAAGTTCGGGAGCTGCTGGTCCATCGGAACCGAGCCGCAGATTTGAAACTCAGAGGAAAAGAAATCCTCCAGTTTCAGTTCATGTCATTTTCTGAATTGATTTCAACTCGTTTCTTCCTCACCGGTGTCTCCTCTTCTTCCTCTTCTGCGAGTTTCCGGAGCTTTTCGAGTCGTTTCGGTCCGACAGACAGTCTTCATCTGCAGAACAGAACCAGAACCAGAACATCAAAACCAGGCCGCGGTGGAACCGGGCCACTCCAGAACCGAACCGGCCCGGTCCGTACCGGAGTACTGCTCCCGCTGGGCCTCCAGGTTCTGCAGGTAGTGTCCGTCTGGCCGCGCCTGCAGCAGCGGCAGGTGTCCCGGCAGGAAGCACGGCGCCCCGGAGGGCTGCTGCCGCGCCGCCAGGTCCGACTCCAGGCCCAGCAGGTCGGTGATGGCGAAGCCTTTGGACCGGAACCCGGAGCCGTGCAGCCGGGCCTTGTCGATGCCGAACCCCGGGGACAGCATCCGAACCCTGGGCTTGTCCTCGCTGAGCTCCTCCCGGCCGGTCATGCTGAGGAAGAGGAGTGATGAAGGTCGGAAAACGGGACCGGGACCCGGGGGGGGCCCCGGGCCCCCGGGCCGGGGCAGCCAAAGGAGCCAGAACCGGGGGGGGGGGGGCGAGGGGGGGAGGAGAGAGAGTGAGAGAGAGAGAGAGAGAGAGGAGGGGGGGGGGGGGTCTCCTCTCAATCCCAGAGGATTAATTGCCACCAATTTCCCTCCAATCCGATCTGGATTTAGTCGCTGGAGGAAGAGGAGGAGGAGGAGGAAGGTTTAGTTTGTTGATCTTTGATCGGACCCAGATCTTCTCTTCATCACCGAGCTGCAGGGGTTACCATGGCAACCGCGTCCCAGAGCCAGGTGAGGTCAAAGTTGAAAACTTTTAACAGAATCAGAGAGAAGAAGAAGCCAGAATCAATAAGAGACAGGAGGACAGAGAGACAGGAGGACAGAGAGACAGGAGGACAGAGAGACAGGAAGTTCATCTATAGAAACATCTAGATTATCAGCAGCTGCAACCATCTGCACATTAAATCAGATCATTTTAAGATTGAATATGAATCTATTGATCCATTTGTTTATTTATCAATTCTGAGTGAGAAAAATTCAAATAGATCAACAATCTGACAAGAAACTGGGAGGATTTGGGTTTATTTCAGGTTCCCTTAATTGTTCCCAGCTGTGTCTCGTTCCCTGATCTGCTCTGATGTTTGGGTTCCTCTGGACACACACACACACACACACACACACACACACACACACACACTCACACACACACACACACACACACACACACACACACACACACACACACATTAACACACACACACACACACATTAACACACACACACTCACACACACACACACACACACTCACACACATTAACACACGTCTCATTTTAACTTCATCACCTTCAGACATGTTGATTAAAACTCCTAAATATAAGAGAATCTTATTCTAAAAACATGTTAAATAATAATAATAATAATAATAGTTCAATTTGTTACCTCCAGCAAAATGATGATGAGTAAAAAACCGTATTTCTAATTAATTATAATCAATAACCAATGATCAATAATCAGCACAAACCTGCAGATCCGTTTCTTTTTCTCTGATCTTCATCATTTGGAGGTGATGATGATGATGATGAGGTCCGGCGGTACCAGCCGGTCCAGATCATCCAGAATTGGTTCTTCAGTTCAGCTGACACCGGAGAGCCGGTCCGAACCGGGCAGGTTCTGGTCAGGTTCTAACCGGACCTGAGGTTCTGCCAACCGATTCTCAGCAGATCCAGAGTCTGAAACGTCTCAGAACTGGGAAGATCTGAGTGGACCGGGCCATCAGAACCGGCCCGGTGCTCACCGTCACCCGGGTCCAGGCCGGGTCCGGGTCCGAACCGAACCGGGTCCGGGTCCGGTCCGGGTCCGGGCCGGGTCAGGACTGTGTATTTAATGCGGCAGTGTGTTTAATTGAAGCAGTTTAATCCTGGAGCCGTTTGGCTGATTGAGGTCAAACTATTAGCATAAATGTCAATTTATGAATAATTAGTGGGACAGGGGGGGCAAACGGGGGCAAACGGGGGCAAACGGTTCAAACACAACAATGGGTCAGAACAGCAGATGACTGGATGGTTCTGATGGTTCTGTTGGACCCGGTGCATCAGAACCATCAGGGTCTCGTCTCTACGACGACCAGCTGCTGCTGGACCTTCTGGAGGAAACCTGACTGGACCTTCCAGAACCTCTGGAAAGGTTCTGCTGGTTCCAGTGAGGAAAAGGTTCTGCAGAACACACCGGGCTTTCAGTGAAGCACGGTGGTGGTAGCATCATGGCCTGGAGAACAGCTGACATTTCCTCTGAGGTCCAGTCCTGGTTCTGATCCGAAGGCCCTCTGCACATTTTTGTCCTGAGTAGTTTGTTGGACCGGGTCACAACCGGACCTGGAGTTCAGGCCTTGAATGGGTCCAGAATAATTGAGTTGATGCGACATGCAGATTACAGCTGTGACCTCTGACCCCTGACGTCCGCACATTAATTACAGAAGGTCGAAGAGGAACGACGATGATGATGAACGAGATGAAGAGTGGATGAAAAGATCAGAGATAATCTGAAGATTATTATTATCAATCAATCTGCTCCGTCATATGAAGGTAATCCACAGTATTGATTTAATCCAGACTCTTCATCTGATGTTCTGCTTCCTAATCTGCTGTCTGATCAACTCCACCGATCAATAATCATCTGCAGACTCACAATTACAGCAGCAGGAACCAAAAAGAGCCGGATTTAGTTTTTATCTGGTCGGTTTGACCAAATTACACTGTAAAAACATTTATTTGGACCCGTTTGGACCCGGACTAAAAGCCACACACAGACTGGCTCTGGACCAATCATAGGCTCAGCAGTTAGCATGATTAGCTGCCATTAGCTTGATGTTAGCGTTAGTGCTAACTACATATCAGCTTTAATTAGCTATCAGAAGGTTGTAAGTCCTAGCTAGCTGCTAGCTGTTTAATTCATCCACCTCCTGCTAGGCTAACTCTTTTCCTGAAACCACACCCAGAACACCTGTGGCTTTTCAAAATAAAATTGACAGATAATTTAAATAATGTAGATGGAACCGTTTTGATCCTAAGTGTTGTGTGGTGAGCTAACAGGCTAACAGGAGCCGCTGACGTCCAGCTGGAGGAACCAGCTGATTGTTGCCTCCTGGTGAAAGTCGGACAAAATTAGGGCCAAGTTGCAGTTTAATCCCTGGGGATTGACTGGCAGGCTGGCAGCTCCGCGTGTGTCTGCGTGGAAGAAGGTAAAAATGGTCAGCGGGTTTAAAAAGCAATTAGTTTGGAGGAATCTGCTTATCAGAGATAATTAAAGCAAATTTGAGGCTGATGTTTTTAATCCGTCTCTGTTCTCCTTTTTCTTTCTGATGATGTCAACTGAGATTTATTTCTGCTTAAAATAAACTGTTGAGATTATTTTTAATCAGTGAAATCCTGGTTATCTGCGAGTGGCTGAGCTGCAGGGAGGCAGCCAATCAGAGCGCACCTTAATCAGCCGCAAGATCCGGCAAACAGGCGCCGCCTTAAAGGAACAGCGCCATTTAAAAGGGGCTGTCCCTTTAAGACGCCGTCCTGCGAACAGCAGGAACCGGGACAAAAAAGAACCGGTTCTGTTGCTCCATAACATTTTCCTCATGTCAGCAGGTTTTCCAGCACCGGATCTAATAAGGACACAGAAAACACCTGGTTCTGGTTCTGGTTCCTGTTGGGAGTCTGATTCAGGAAGCTGCTACAAGTTGACACAGGAAGTGATGTCACAGTACGAGCTGAAACAAACCCAACATATGAACATTGATGCTCCAGATTTGGAAGATTTAATAGACAGAGAAAAGCAGCATGTCTGTGTGTGTGTGTGTGTGTGGTGGTGTGTGTAGTGTGTGTGTGTGTGGTGTGTGTGTGTGTGTGTGTGTGTGTGTGTGTGTGTGTGTGTGTGTGTGTGTGTGTATGTGTGTGTGTGTGTGTGTGTAGGTGTGTGTGTGTGTGTAGGTGTGTGTTTATTGCTGCAGCGTATTTAAGGTGGCGCTCCATAACGGCTCCCAGCCAGAGAGAAAAGGACTGGATTCCGGATTCTGTCTGTAGGACCAGAACCAGTACCGGAGCACCCGGTAGAACCGGACCCGTACAACTCCAGAACCGGACCAGACGAACCTCAGAGGCTCGTCTCCTTCAGGATCCCTGTTGCTGTTAGGAGGAAGTGGTGGTTCTGTGGGCCGTTTGGACCGGGCTCATCCCAGAACTTCTCATCCGGGTCGACCAGAACATCTGCAGCTGCTGGAAGCTCCTGTTCTAATCCTCCAATCAGAGCGCGGCGTCCTCCTCCTCCTCGCCGCCGCTCTGATGATCCTAAGCCGCCGTTCATCGACTCGCTTTAATAAAAGATCAGAACACCAGATGGTTCCGTCTGATCCAGAACCAGATTACTGCGGGTCAGAACTCTGCTGGGCCCCCAGGGTCCACTGTGGGCCAGGTGGAGGTCAACCAGGTGGAGGTCAACCAGGTGGAGGTCAACCAGGTGGAGGTCAACCAAGTGTTCCCTGATCTTGGTCGTCTCTGGAGAGAACGTGGTCGTGTGGTAACGTCCTCTGGTAACCATGGTAACGTGACAGCGCGGTTGCCGTCCCATGCAGACCATAATAACCCAAACTGTTGCTGGATTCCAGGAGGAGCAGTGGACTCTCAGAACCAGAACCGGCCCACTTTAATCCCGGGTGGCGTTTGATTGGACCTGATCGGCTCCAACATGTGAGCAGCAGATTGAACAATTCGGGTCCGAAATGAGGTTCTGATGGACAATATGTAATCCAGGGCGGTTCTGACGGGCCGGATTAAACCGTCAGATTCATCAGATGGACTTAAACACAATATGTTCCTGATTGTCAGATTCATCTCCTCATCAGAAGGTCAGAAACTCTCCCTGCAGCCAGCCGCTCCGGTCCGGTCCGGTCCGGTCCGGTCCAGAGGAACCCGGCCCACCACAGCAGAACCAGCCTGTGGTACCACTTGCCCTGATTAAAACCTTTTTAGATGCATAATATTACCCAGAAAGCCGTTCTGCTGCGTGTTTTCACTGCTGACCTGCTGGTTCTGGTCCGATCAGGTGAAATCATGAGGTCAAAGGGTCAAAACTTCGAAACCTGCATGTCTGACTCCTGGATCTCCCAAAACCAAAATGAATCGTCACTTCCTGCCTCATGCACACAAATCTCCCAGAATGCTGAGCGCTCACATGGAGCGCGGCGTTTCAGACGCTCCGGTCCGAATGACGGATTCACGATGCAGAAAACCGGATCAGACGGGTCAAAGCCAAGCGATTCTGCCCCGTTCTGCCCCGATGGGCCCCGTTCTGCCCCGATGGGCCCCGTTCTGCCCCGATGGGCCCCGTTCTGCCCCGATGGGCCCCGTTCTGCCCCGATGGGCCCCGTTCTGCCCCGATGGGCCCCGTTCTGCCCCAATAGGCCCCGTTCTGCCCTGATGGGGCCCATGGATTCCTGCAGACTGTGTTTCTGTTCACATTGTTGGTTCAGGATGTTGAACATGAATTTCGAGCAGTACAAAGGAGATATTGGTTATTGATCGGTTCCTGCTCAGAGTCTCTGGTCCGAGGCCCTTGGAGGGCCGATCTGAGACACACTTTGTCTCAGGTTTCTGATCATCTTATGCTTCTGTTTGACGTTCAATAACAGCAGCTTGTGAATCTGAGGAGCTGCTGAGGAAGAGGAGGAAGAGGAGGAGCATCCTCCTCTTCCTCCTCTTCCTCCTCTTCCTCAG
The DNA here is from genome assembly GCA_922788865.1 of Poeciliopsis turneri. Taxonomy (NCBI): domain Eukaryota; kingdom Metazoa; phylum Chordata; class Actinopteri; order Cyprinodontiformes; family Poeciliidae; genus Poeciliopsis; species Poeciliopsis turneri. The sequence continues at coordinate 466,091 of CAKLNU010000738.1, read as the reverse complement.
TCAGTCTGACCTCGGTGGAGGATTAGCCGCTCGGACTCCTTTCATTTTTCAATCATTTTTAAACAAAGCCTCCAGATTAGCTGCAGAGTCAGGCTGCATCAAATAAAGAAAATTGCATTAAATTATCCCATTAATATTATTATATTGCATCATTATATAATGGAAGGCGGCGGTTCTGTTCAGGCTGCGTCTGAAACAAGCTGGAGGAAAATGGATCAACTGTTTAGAGTCGCTGCAGCGCCGCCACAGGGACCCCGCTGGACCCCTCTGACCCCTCTGTGCCCCTCTGGGCCCCTCTGGCCCCTCTGGCCCCTCTGGGCCCCTCTGGCCCCTCTGGGCCCCTCTGGCCCCTCTGTGCCCCCTCTGGCCCCTCTGTGCCCCTCTGGCCCCCTCTGTGCCCCTCTGTGCCCCTCTGTGCCCCTCTGGGCCCCTCTGGACCCCGGGAGCCGCCCTCCAGTAATCTGCAGTGTCTAATGGCTTGTTTTTGGAGCAGTTAATCTCCAGACAGGAACATGCTGCAGAATAATAACAGAGCTGATGAAAACAGTTTAATCTTCGTCCTAATGTGGCCTAATCCAAGCACGTCTTCCTGGGATGAGATGGTGTTTAATCGACTTTAGGAGAATTAGTCGTTCCTTATTACCGTCGTGGTTTTTACAGGACTTTCCTGGAAAATCCCATTCAACACACATTTTAATTTCATTTCTGAGCCACAATCATGTTGAGGGCGATGTAACTAATCCAATAACATCAATCAGGGAGGGGCTGCTGCAGCGATGCTGCTGCAGCGCTGCTGCTGCTGCGATGCTGCTGCTGCGATGCTGCTGCTGCGATGCTGCTGCTGCGATGCTGCTGCTGCGATGCTGCTGCTGCGCGACAGCGCATTGCTGCAGCTTGAGGTTGAACCGGAGTTTCAGTTCTGATCTCAATGCTGCAGTGGACCTGAGTCAGGTGTTCGCCTGATGCAGCAACATGCCTGCTGAAGCAGCCGGGTTGTTGATGCAGCAGCAGCCAGTAAGTGCTGCAGCAGCCAGCAGGTGCTGCAGCTGCCTGCCGTGTTCCTCCAGATGATAATCGTTGTGGTTCTAATCAGGATCAGAAGTTCGGTCCAGATGTCTAATCCAGCTCCGTCTTCCTGCAGTTATGAAGCTGAATTATGGCAGCAGAAATCCTCCATTAGTCCTAATAATCCCGCTGATGGTCACATGACCCACTTACCGCCGCGGGCTCACTGTGTGGTTCTGCTGGACCAGCCGGTCCAAACCCAGCATGCCAGAACCAACCCACTTCCTGTCAGCACGTGGGATCCTGAGTGGATCCTCTTCCTCCCAGAGATCCGGTGGATCACCAAGGCAACCAGCCAAGGTCTGCAGACCGGAACCGGCCCGGCCCACTTTACCCAGACGTTCCCCGGCTGCTTGCGTCGCCATGGAGACGGCGTGTGATCGGCGTCTCGGTGATTCGTGTGTAAATCTGAGGCCGATTAGGAACCACTCAGCTTTTGTTCTGCTGAACCATCAGAGAGATGAAATGAAAGCAGCAGATTAAAGAACCATTAAGGTCAGAGCCGCCATTAACTGATAAACAGCCATTAGAGGCTTAGGCCGCCATGACAGGCAGGGAGGAAGAGGAGGAGGAAGAGGAGGAGGAGGAGGAGGAGGAAGAGGAGAGGAAGAGGAGGAGGAAGAGGAGGAGGAGGAGGAGGAGGAGGAGAGGAGGAAGAGGAGGAGGAAGGAGGAGGAGGAGGAGAGGAGGAAGAGGAGGAGGAAGAGGAGGAAGAGGAGGAGGAAGAGGAGGAGAAAATTGTGAGACATTCAATCAAAGCCAATAAGGAAAATCTCTATATAGAACATACATTATGTTTCATATTTTATTAGTCTATGTTGTTACAGGAAAGTATCACAACATTCAAAAACACAATTTAGCTGAATATGTAACATATTTTATCTTTACAGAATTACACTGTTAAAATGTAAATCTATTCCACTGTGATCTATAGAACAGGAAACTGCTGCCTGTTGCAGTGGAGATGAATTCATGCATGTCACTATGAGAAAAGCCGACTCTATTTGTGTCTTAGTGTATAAAGATGTACAAATCTTTTCTTCCTCATTGTCTCGTCTTCTCTGTGTTGAGTGAAAAAGTCTGACTTATTTCAGTCTCTTGCTTTTCTTTCCCCCCAAACTGAATCTAAGATTATTGTCCAAAATTTAACGGTTTTAAAACAAATGTCCAACTTTAAAGCATTTTTGCTATTTTTGTTCTCTTGTGTTCACAGCAGCAGTTTTCTGTTGGTCATGTGTTGGAAAATGTTAATAACCTCACTGTGAACGATTGGCACATCTTTCTGGATTGCAACAGCAGAAGGTCTGACAACAGATCCTCCTTGCATGAGCTGCATAGTTTTGTTTTCACTAGCTTCAGTTTTGAGAAGCAACGCTCAGCAGTCGCTGCAGACCCTGGAAATGTGGCATGTTTCTAATAGAGCAGCATTGATGACACTGTGAAAGATGGAAAGTCCAAATATGATCTGTGAAAAACCTTCAGCTGTCTGCAATTTTTCTTAGTCATCAATTTCATAAAACTGGCAGAGCATCTTTAGAGCTTGAAGTTGCATTGGTCCATTTTTCTGAGACAGTAAGGCAGTGGAGGGCATTTAATATCAGCATCATTATCTCCTCCCTTAAACCATTTCTGAAGCTCTTGTGTGATGGAGTCAACAAAAACGTGATTTACCTGCAGGATCCTTCAAGGTACAGAAAACATGGTCAACAGAAGCTCCTGTACCACAGAAAACTTTGCTGCCACTTTCCTCTTCCTTCTGTGTCCACTGACTTCTTCAGGGGGTTTGCGCCAATGCGGTACTGGTTCTGACCCAGTTGGTCAACAATCCACTACCTTTGGCTGCTTCTAGCAGATCCTGTCTTTTTTGTTTCTGACGTCTGTCTTTATGTGGCATCTTTGAACTGAAACAAGCAAAACATAATGAATTATGATCAGAACACTATAATAAACCACACTACCATATTATTTAAACCAATATGTTTTTCAGTCCACAGCATAACAATATTAATTTCAGAGAAAATGAGACATCTCCTATGGTTCAATTTGTTTCACAATTATTCAATTAAAAATACTAACCTCAGTTACATAATATAAAATTGTGATCAAGACATTTTGAATTGTAACATTGTTTTCAACAAAAAAATGTTTAGTTTAATTTTCTTTTTTAAACTGAAATCACACATTTTTATCTCATGACTTAAAAAAATGATTTGCAAGATAAACAAACTTATTTGCACATGTCAGAAATCTTTGCTTGCTATTCAAAGTTTTGCTTGCGATTCTCACATGATGTCTGGGCAGAGCCTGAAATCAAAACCAAAGATTTCTGATGTGTGCAAATAAAAGTTTATGTTTGCCCCTTCATTAATGACAGAAGCAGTTTGATTGATTATTACATACATTATATCTATCACGGTAGTTCAGGACGAGTTCTTTCTAATTCTAAATGAATGTCCTTGTTGGACTTTTATTTAAGTACTATTCTAGTTCGAGATACATTTACCTAACGCTAGAATAAATGCAATGTACATCATTCACCAAAGACAATGAGAAAGTCGGAGATATATCCATTATGGAGATGATAGGTTTTGGACGGGCTTTGTGCCGCTATTGCATAAGTAATACTGAAGAATGACTGCTGTCATTAACAATACAGGGAAGCTTTTTAGTTGTCTTGCTTTGCTAGCAAAGTCATTAGCTAGCAGCTAGCTCATAGCACAACAACAACAGCGGACTTAGAGAGCGCCCTGTATTTTCCTCCGCCTGTCTTGTTATATTTCATGACCTCTCTGCTGAAACCGCCACTCCGTGCTGAAGGAGAAACGATACAACGTTCAACGTTTCTGACAGTAGAAAGCCGACTCCAGCTTTTTCACCAAAAATGATCTTTTTTAATTCACCAAAAACTGTTCTGTAATCTCTGGGACGTTCGCTAGCTTGAGCTCCGCAGTTAGCCGCCTTGTCTCACTGTGCGACAGGCGTCGTGGGTCACGGGCAAAAGGTCAAAGGTAACAATGTGACCGGAGGGCTTATTGTGTTGTTTTTCTTGCACAATAATAATAATAATAATAATAATAATTGAAGTACATGTGTCAGAAATAAATTAAGAAAAAGACCAAAAGGGCACTTGGGGTCATGGAGCAAAAGGGGCATGTGCTCCGGCCCCCTTCAACCCCCCCCCTCTGCACGTGCCTGATTTCAACCTTAACAAACATAAACAGGCAGTGAATAAATCGATTTTCAATCAGTTTTTTGCACCAAAGACTTAATAATAATAAACAGGTTTTATTATTATAAAACACAGTAAACTCATGATTTATAGTAATAAATCAATTCTTTGTTCTGTCCCAGTTATTGATTTATTCCATTTTGATCATCAGGCTCCAAACTGCCAGGACTGACCAGCCGCTCACCGCTTCCTCACCCAGCAGCAGGACAGCGACCGTCATTCATGCCTGATGACGTCAGACCCATATGGACACGCCCACATGGACACGCCCACCACCAGGCCTCTGCTGCTGTCATATCAATAATTAGTTATTTCATTCATATGGCTCTTATAGAGCCTCAGTGAAACATGTTTATTATCATTAAGTCTTTGGTGAGGAAACTGATTGAAAATCGATTTATTTATTGCATGTTTATGTTTGTTAAGGTTGAGATGGAACTGAACATGAAAACAGAGACGATCAAAACTGACAGATGATTTATTACCCGCGATAATAACTCAGAAATAATTCAAATTGGGGTTTATTTTAATTTCCTTCCTGCTTTCAGAAAGTTTCTGTTCAGGTTTTTGTTTCCTTTCTATCCTGAAGGAAAAGATTTTAAATATTTAGATTTTTCACAAAGAGACATTAACATTTTATTAAAGCAGAAACCTGTCAGAAAGGCTCACAGGATTTAATTATGCCGCAGAACTGATCAGCAGATTATTGCGAAAGAACGCAAAAATGAAAACGCGCATGTCCCCTGCAGGCCTCCGTAGTTCCTAATAGAAATTAATATTTTACAGGAAACTCGTGAATTAAATCTCCATTACGGATGTAAGAAATTTATAACGACGTATGACCGGCCACGTCACCGAGCGTGGCCTGACGTCATCATTGCGCGCCGATTGTAAACAGAGGAATGTAGTTTATCCGGAACTTGGCCGGGTCGGTACCGGTAGGTCCTGCTGGAGTCCAGCTGACCCGGTTCGGCACGCAATCATCATCAGAACCGAATCGGAACCTGGGCTCGAATTCAGCCAGCTGTTTCCCTTCGGAACCAGGTGAGTTCTGCTTCCCTCTTTCTGATGGTCAGGAGGTTCTGGTTCTGCTCCCTGACCCGGTTCGGTCCATCATAAAGCTTCAGGTTCGGTTCCGCCTCCGGACTGTTCTCACCAGGTAAACTGGACCAGCGGAACCGGGCTCAGAACCAGCTGGTAACCATAAAGGTTCTGGTTCTGGAACCGATCCGCTCAGAACCAAACAGATCAGATAAACTGAGCCAGAACCTCCTGGAGGACATCTGGACCCAGAACCGGGTCAGATGAAACTAAAGCAGAACTTTTCACATTCCGGACCGGTTCCATTCTGGTGGTTCTGACCCAAAACCTGGAGCTGAACCAGAACCGGGTCATCAGACTGATTAAACTGGTCTTGAGCAGAACCATCCAGAACCAGCAACAGACCGGACCGGTGAAGAGGTTCTGGGACCAGTTCCCGTCCAAGTAGAACCAGAACCAGAGACGTGGTACCGGGTCGGGTTCTGCGCTTGCTGAAGGTTCTGTGTGGTTCCAGGATGCGATCCAAGATGGCCGCCCTGTTCCTCCTCCTGGTTCTGGTTCTGCTCCTCTTCCTCCAGCGGTTCTCCTCCTCCTCCTACCGGCCGCCGCCTCACCGACCCGCCTCACACAGAACCGGACCGGACCGGCCCGGTTCCTCTGAAGGAGACGGACTCCAGTACGGAGTCATGTTTGATGCTGGGAGCACTGGGACCAGAGTCCACGTGTTCCGGTTCCAGATGGAGAACCCAGGTACCGGGTTCTGGTGGTTCTGAAGGTTCTGTCCGCTGTTAACTGGGACAAACTGAGGTTCTGGTCCTGGTCGTGCTAAACTGGGTTTGTTCCCCCTCCTCAGGGTTTCCAAGTCTGGACCGGGAGACGTTCCGGGCCATAGAACCGGGCCTGTCCGCGTACGCCGACGACCCACAGAAGGTCAGAGGGGAAACCGGGTCAACCCGGGTCCGGTTCTGGTTCTGATCGGTGACGCGTCGTCTCGTCTCTGCAGTGCTCTGCCGGCATCGTGGCGCTGTTGGACCTGGCCCGGTCCGTCGTCCCCCCGTCCCAGTGGACCAGAACCCCGGTGGTTCTGAAGGCCACGGCCGGCCTGAGGCTGCTGCCTGGCGACAAGGCCGAGCAGCTGCTGGACCGGGTGAGGTTCTGACCCGGTTCTGTTTGACCCGGAAGCTTTGGTTGGGAGGTTCTGGTAGAACCATGCAGGTTCTGACCCGGTTCTCTCGTGGTCCAGGTGAGGGCGCTGTTCCAGGAGTCTCCCTTCCTGTCCACGGAGGACAGCGTGTCCATCATGGACGGAACCGACGAAGGTACGTCTGCTCCAGAACCGGGTCGGATCAGCGGGTCAGCAGGTGGGAAATGGGTCCTGGTCCATCAGAACATTCACCGAACCGAACAGAACCAGCAGGTCCCTCCATCGGGTCGCTGTTGGAGCCTTTCAGCCGTGACCTTTGACCCTGCTGCATCTTCTGTAAACCCTGATCTGTCTCCAAGCAACACGACCCGATCCAACCGGGTCAGTCAGGTTCTATCAGAACCTCAGCCTGATGATCTGGACCTCAGATTAGACCGGGTCTGGGATCCAGAGCAGGTCCGTTAGCGGACCGGACCGGACTGGACCGAACATCGTTTATTAGGAGGCCCTGGTGATCTGGGCCGGTACCGGTGGTACCGGTGCTGGAGGAGCTATGTGAGGCCAGACAAACGGACGGTGTACCCGGTTCTGGACCCGGTTCTGACCCACATGGACTGTTTATGAACGCCTTTAAAAGGATCAGGTTCTGGAGAACCGGCCTGATTCCAGAACCTGGGATTACTGGGTTAGGTTCTGGACCAGGAGGTCGGAACGTCCAGAACCACCCGAACCTGGATGAATGGTTCTGGTCCAGTCCAGCTGAGAGCCAAATGCTCCAGGTCAACTACAGAACCGACCCGTTACCAGGTTCTGCCTCCATCTTCAGTCAGAACCTTCAGAACCAAGAGGCAGAGTCTGGATGGGTTCTGGTGATGTTTCAGAACCTGACCCGGTTCTTCTCTCCTCAGGGATCTCAGCCTGGATCACCATCAACTTCCTGACAGGTGAGCAAAAACAGGAAGTTCTGATCCGACGCATGGAGGATCGGTGGTTCTGAAGAACCGGGCCGGTCGGTCCAGATCGGTTCTGTTCTCTGGAGGGGAGCAGGTAGAACCTGTCTTGAACCGGTTCTGGACCAGCAGTGAACCGGGCCAGAGGTCCTGGTGGTGCCTTCACTGGAGCTCTGAACCCGGTTCTGGCCCGGTTCTGTTAAAGCTGTGCTCTGGTTCCAGGCGGGCTGCAGGGTCTGGACCGGCCCACCGTTGGGATGTTGGACCTCGGCGGCGGCTCGACCCAGATCACCTTCAGCCCCCGCCATGAGGTGAGGACGGTTCTGATCACAGCCCAGCTGGTCTCCAACCCGGAACCAGAACCAGAACCTGTTGTTTTCTCTTCATTACAGAAAACCATCCAGACGTCGCCGATTAATGACATCAGATCCTTCCAGATGTTCAATCGTACACACACCGTCTACACACACAGGTACACACACACACAGGTACACACACACACCGTCTACACACACGGGTACACACACACACCGTCTACACACACAGGTACACACACACACCGTCTACACACACGGGTACACACACACACCGTCTACGCACACAGGTACACACGTTTGCGTGGGTGTCTTTGTGTGGACTTTCCATTGACTTCCATTCATTTCTACATCCTAATCCTAACCAAAACTCACACCGTAGTCCTAAATCTGACCCCTGACCCAAAACCAGAGTTTCCCCTTGTGGGGGCCAGGCTTCGGTCCCACAAGGTATTAGAAACACACACGCACACACACACCCTCTACCTGGACCCATCGGTCAGTGACTTCCTGTCCGTCTGCAGCTATCTGGGTTTGGGTCTGATGTCGGCTCGGCTCGCTGTCCTTGGAGGTGTGGACGTTCAGCTCTGTAAGTATCTGACCTTTGACCTGGCCTTAAGTCACGAGTCATTTTTGGGTCCGGTTCTGGTTCTGTAAACTGGGTGTTGAAATGACCCATGTTGAACCAGAACCTGGTTCTGTGTGTTTCCTGTCTGACTTCCTGTGGCTAGGTGTGTTTTCAGGCTGGAACAGGAAACAGGAAGTGCCTGGCATTGCTTCCTGTAGCTAAAGGCTAGCATGTGTTTCTGTGTTCCTGCAGCAGGGGGCAGCACTGAGCGGTTTAGCCCCTGCCTTGCTCCAGGGTTCTCCGGCAGCTGGGAACATGCTGACGTCATCTACACCCTGAAGGGCCAGAAGGAAGGTCGAGGCATCTGACTGGTCTGTGACATTTCCCAGCTTAAACGGGTAGGAACTGTCTGGTTCTGTCTGTCTGCGTTTCCAGGGGAGCCAGTTTACGAGGCGTGCCTGAACAAAGTCCAGAAGGTTCTGTACAGGAAGCTGAGCGCGGCGCCTGAGGCGGCGGACGTCGACTTCTACGCCTTCTCCTTCTACTACGACCGCGCCGTTGACCTTCAGGCCATCGGTACGGAGAGCAGCTGCAGCTGTGGCTCGGCTAGTGATGTCTGCTGATCAAACTACATTGAACTGTTATCGCCATAATGTCCTGGTCCAGAGCTCTGATGTATCAGTCTGTTCAGTGGAGCAGCTGATGGAACAGTTACAGAATCAGTTATTAGAAATCAATAACTGGATTATTGATTGTCAGTTTGCAGCGATGGATCTGATTTAGTCTTGGCTTCCGTATGGTTTCTGAGCGGTTAGCTAGCATTAGCATCCATCGCTATATTTTGGTTAGCTAGCAGGGCAACTGGTGAAACTTTATCATAATTTATACAAACATATACAATGAAGTTGATTAAGGGACCATCATGTTCACATTATGAATTCACAGGAAGCATAAAGGCCAACAGAACGAAAACAACTTCAATACAGCAGGACTTTAGTGCTGCTGAATTTACATGAAAGAACAACATGAAGAAAAACAAACTAATAAATAAAACAGGGTGCTTCATTAAAGTATGAAAGTTTTCAAAAAAGATCAACTTCAAAGCATTTTTCTACTTCACCAAACAAATATTATAAAACAAATTTAACTCATTCTTCCACTGTATAAAATTAGGAATAGTATTAGTTTATGTATGTGATGCCAGATAAGCGATTTGATATTTTCTGGGTATATTTGAAAACCAGTAAAGCAGCAACAGGCTGAGTGGTTAAACTGGCTGCTGATTGGTTGACAACCAACGCGGCTGCTTCTGGCCAATCAGCTTCCAGGATTAAAACTCTTCAGAATCAGTTTCACCTGGTTGGTCCTGATCAGACTCAGAGCCGTTTCCCCTGGTTACAGCATGCTGCGCTCTGATTGGTCAGGACAACAGACAGGAGGCGCAGATCCATGGTGGTGCACAGAGGTCAGAGGTCAGGCTGGAGAGGACCGGACCTCCTGTGTTTACTGCAGATCCAGGATGAGACGGGTTCTGGTTCTGTTTGGATCAGAACCTCAGTGCTGGTTTCTCACGTTGTGGTTCTGGTTGTGCAGATGAGGCGGCGGGCGGAACCATCAGAGTGTCAGACTACGGCCAGGCTGCCGAGAGAGGTGAGAGGGCGCCCCCTGGCGGCAGCTTCCACTCCCTGCTGTTAACTTCATCAGAATTCGGAGTCGGGTCCAGCAGAACCAGAACCTGGAGGTTCTTCCAGATCAGATTTTTACAAAATGTTAAACATTTATATTAAAATGTTGCCAAACCTTTTTATATCAAATGTAAAAACATTTTAATCTGTTGTTATATACAGAAACTCATTTCCTAAAACACCAGGTGAATTTGTTCAAATACATCACTTCATATAAAAAGCCTCCAGGAAGTCATGTGACCCGCTGCCTGTCTCTGATTGGTCGGCTGTCTGCAGTGTGCCGCGGCCCGCCGGACCTCCAGAACCCGTTCCTGTGTCTGGACCTGGTCTACATCTCGGTTCTGCTGCAGGAGCTTGGCTTCCCGGCCCACAAGCAGCTCAGGGTGAGTCTGGACCTCCGGAACCGTCTGACCCGGTTCTGACCCAGAACCGATCTGTCCTGTGCTCTGGTTCTGCAGCTGGCCCGGACCGTCCGCCAAGTGGAGGCCAGCTGGGCCCTCGGCGCCATCTTCCAACACCTGGAGGCCCTCAGGAAACACTGATGCTTTTATTCTGAAGGGCTCCACACAACATCCTGTTCCGATCCAGGCGACCTCTGACCTGCAGCTGGATCGTCAAGACGCCATGGAGACCTACAAAAGCTGTGACCTATAACCTTACTTTCTGGGTTGGTTCTGGACCAGAACCGCTGAGCGGTACTGACAGGTCCAGGTCCGGTTCTGAACGGTACTAATTGGGATGGACTCCTGGTCCTTGAGGGTCGGTGCCCTACAACTCTTGGACGTCTCCCTGGTCCAACACACTTGAATCAAGTCGCTGAATCACCTCCCGGGTCCGGTCCGGTCCGGTCCGGTTCTCCACTTCTGCTAATGATCAATATTTGACTCAGGTGTGTTGAAGTAGAGAAGCATCTAAAATTGCAGGAGACCTTCAGGCCTGAAGTTGTCCATCCCTGAATTGGACTCTTGGACTGGTTCTGGTTCTTTTGGGTTTTCTTTGTGAATAAAGCTGTGAACTTTGACCCCAGCTGCAGTCTGTTTAGTTTCTCACTGAAGTTTAGATCTGATTTATTGGTAAATATTGATCAGATCGTAATCGGGACACTTTAACGTCACGTTGACTCTGATGGAGTTAGCTTTATTGCTAAGCTAACACTTTTGGTGCTAGCATTAATGCTAGCTTAGCTCCCTGCTGCCAGACTCGACCTCCTGCTGAACTCTGGGGTCTCCAAATCCAGTCCTCAGGGACCACCGTCTTGAGGCTCTGCTCAAAACATCTGGACGAGACAAACCAGCTAGAAGCTGCTAGTGGCAGCCCGTGAGGACGGGACTGGGAAACCCCTGATCTAGAAGGTTCTGGGACCGAAGGAGGAGCGCCAGAACCTTCAGTCCGTTCTGAGGCTCCTTACCTCCAGACGGTTCTGAAACTTTGGACCAGAACTCTGATCCAAGCCTGTCAGGGATCCCCTCACCTGCAGCTCAGACGAACCTTCATCAGGAATCAGACAAACATCTGGGCAAAGAGATTTAATGACAAACTTTAACAGAATAAGGAGGAGAAAATCTGGCAGCTCTGAACAGCAACCCAGAGTGGGAACAGTAGGGGCGGGGCCTCGGCGTGCTGGGCGGGGCCTCGGCGTGCTGGGCGGGGCCTCGGCGTGCTGGGCGGGGCCTCGGCGTGCTGGGCGGGGCCTCCTCACAGGAAGGCGTTGCACCACTCCTTCAGGCACTGGGCGCAGTCTTCAGCCTGCTTGCTACTGGCTGCAGTGACGTCCGTCAGCCAATAGCAGAACAGCTCTGAGTCTTTCCTCAGCAGCAGGAACTGACCCAGAACCACGAAGGCCTGGAAGCAGAACCAGGTTCAGCTCAGGGCTGACCCATTTGGACCTGATGCAGTGAGTGATGGTTCTGATCCCTGCAGACACTGATGGTTCAGAACCAGAACTAGGGGTCAAACCGGGTCAAGTAGTTAATGCGCAGTGCCTTTTTAAGTGGGTCAGCGGTTCTGTCGGGTTCTACCTTATCGTAGCCCTGCTCCATCAGGCTGTGGCCCAGTCTGTCTCCGATCCCGGCCAGCGCTGTGACCGGTTTGTCCGCCATCGGCTCCGATACAAAGTTGCGGTGTTTCTGAGACGTCGTCGACATTCTGACTGAAACAAGATGGCCGTCAGCAGAACCAGAACCAGTGCGGTACGCACTACACAGAAAGTTCATAGTTCTGATTCAGATTGATTCATTCTGGCTGCTGCAGGATTAGATTCCAATTATTTCAGTTTTCACATTCGTCCCAGTTCAGAGCGGCCATCTTTGATTGAGGTGTAATTCTTATCCTCCCTCATCTGATTATTGGATCAAATTTATCTGATTTATTGGTAAATCCTGATCAGATCTTCATGGTGGGAACTTTAACCTTCACAATCACTCTGATGCCGTTAGCCTGAATGTAGCTTCAGCGGTAGCTCACGCCGTTAGCTTCAGCGGTAGCTCACGCCGTTAGCTTCAGCGGTAGCTCACGCCGTTAGCTTTCAGCGCTAGCTCACGGCGTTAGCTTCAGCGGTAGCTCACGCCGTTAGCTTCAGCGCTAGCTCTCACAGTTAGCTTCAGTCGTCTGCCTCTCATGAAGACAGAACGATTCTTCCTCATTAACCTTTGACCTTATGCTCTAGAACTGTAGAACCTGACGCGTCACAAACATGATGCTCTTCTTCCAAAGCTTCATCATACATGATACATGCATGATGAAAAAAGCACCTTGAACTTTTACTTGATTTTATGGTGAATTATTTTTACTCTCCATTGATGAAGTTTTGTGGATTTTTTGCTCACTGGATGAACTGAATATTTCTGCATCACTCTGCATTCTGGCGTCTGATGATGACGTCATTTAAAATATTAAATGACTGAAGTTCTGATGTTGCTCTCAGTACTTGGTACCAAACACTTTCTGGACCGATACTTTTTACTCGTTTGGGTAAAAATATGTTTGCGACTCCGCAGCTCAGACCAGAACCGACCCGGTTCGGAAACACGAACCGCATGAAAACGACTCCTTACTGCGAAAGGCCAAGGACCGGATCGAACCCGCTGGAAGTTCGTCCGGACCCAAAACCCAGAACATCTGACAGAGAGGCGCTTTACTCAGCAGGGCGGCTGACGCTCTGCCGCTGACGTCATGACGCACACAGTCACAGCAGCTCTGAGAGGAGATGAGTCACTCCGAGCTTTTGAACCCGCGGAACCGTTTGGGTCCAGTCTGCAGGTTTGGTTCGATCCCTGCGGTCAGATGATTCGCAGCTGCGGTTCTGGCCGGGTTCTAACCCGGTTTGACCTCTGACCTCATCAAAACCTAATTTACGCTCAGGATTTGATCAAAGGTTTTATTTTTTAAATTGAATTTATCAAAACATTTCCAAACCTGGAATGTGCAAATCTCTAACAGTTCGTGTTCGATGCCCGGTTCTGTTCAGGTTCAGCAGAAATAATCTGGACTGAAGCAAGAAACACCTGAAACAAGTGAAACGGGTCCAGAACCTCTAGAGCCGCTGCAGGCTGCAGGTCCAGAACCTCTAGAACTGCTGCAGGCTGCGGGTCCAGAACCTCTAGAGCCGCTGCAGGCTGCGGGTCCAGAACCTCTAGAACCGCTGCAGGCTGGAGGTCCAGAACCTCTAGAACTGCTGCAGGCTGCGGGTCCAGAACCTCTAGAACCGCTGCAGGCTGGAGGTCCAGAACCTCTAGAGCCGCTGCAGGCTGCAGGTCCAGAACCTCTAGAACTGCTGCAGGCTGCGGGTCCAGAACCTCTAGAGCCGCTGCAGGCTGCGGGTCCAGAACCTCTAGAACTGCTGCAGGCTGCGGGTCCAGAACCTCTAGAGCCGCTGCAGGCTGCGGGTCCAGAACCTCTAGAACTGCTGCAGGCTGCAGGTCCAGAACCTCTAGAGCCGCTGCAGGCTGCGGGTCCAGAACCTCTAGAGCCGCTGCAGGCTGCGGGTCCAGAACCTCTAGAGCCGCTGCAGGCTGCGGGTCCAGAACCTCTAGAACTGCTGCAGGCTGGAGGTCCAGAACCTCTAGAGCCGCTGCAGGCTGCAGGTCCAGAGCTGCAGGCTGGGAAACGATTTAATGAAAGAACATGTTTTAGAATGACAGGTATTGATGGATGACTGTATTCATATTTCCCAGCTCTTCACATTTGAATAAATATTAGAGATTTAAAGTGAAACTGGGATTCAGATGAGCGCTTCTGTTTGAGAATAAAGAATTTCACCAGACAAAATGTTACATTATAAGATTACAACACAGCTTTATTTTTCTAGAAGAACCAAATGTTATTGTACCTCCAGAAACAGATTCAGGAACTTTAATGTTTGGTTTGATCCACATTATTCCAAAGATATTTGATGGGATTTGTTTCCTTTAGAAAACACAATTTATTGTTTCTGTGTTCTTTCCACAAAATAAGCATTTATCAAGGCTGCAGATTTGGCCTGATATCAGCAGAAACGTGTTGGATGCCCAACATGGACTCTTCCCCTGCCGCTGCTAAATACCTAAAGTGTAAAAGCATTTTGTTGGTCAGAATGATTGGAAATGGCTCCATAAGTTCAACTCATTAACCATCTTTCTTTGGCGTCACTGAGGATGTAGATCCCGTTTAAACTCAAATTCAGACAAACGTTCCTGGAAAACCAGCAGAATGAGACGTTCCCTGTGTGTCTCAGTCTTTGTTCCACTTTCCACTGATAGCCCCGCCCTTCCTCCCAGTGGGCGGAGCCTGAGTGTCTTCCTGCTCCGGGAACCGGGGGCCCCGGTTAGGGGTTAGGGGTTAGGGGTTAGGGGTTAGAGGTTAGGGTGCCCCGGAGGAGGAGGGAACCGGGACCCCAGATCAGAGTTGATCATAAAACAAACATTTATTATATTTCTAAAGTGAAAATGGCTGAAAGTTCGTCCTCCAGCTCTGATACTTTGACCCATTTTCACCCAGAACCTCGATCCAGAGACGGTAGATTTCCCTCCACACGGATCAGAACCGCTCAGCTCAACTTTGCTCCTCTCTGTTCCCGCTTATAATTTTGTTGAAAAAATAAAATAAACTGAACACAAACCTAGGGCGATGTCACATTTTGTAGTCTGATTTTCCCAGAATGCATCAGTGCACAGTTTGAATGCGACCTGGCCAGAACCGCTGTTGGTTCCTCTGGAGAAGAACATCTCTCCAGAACCGCCAACATGTTCTGATTGGTCCAGTAGAATAAAATTACTTTTTAAACTAGAACAAAGGTTCTGTGGTTCTGATTAGTTTGACTCCAGAATCTGAGGTCAAACTGAGGTCCAGAACCTCCACTGGTTCTGGACTCATGAACCTGTGAACCTGTCATGAAACCTGACTGGTTCTGTTCAGGATTTATAGGTTCACTGGAGAATCCAGCTCAGAGGTCAAACCGGGTCCAGTTTTAAAATGGTACTGGTTCTGTAAAACAGCAGACGGCTTAGAACCTTCAGAGTCCGTTTGGGACCAAATCAGAAAAAGTTCTGAGCTTCAGCATGAAGAACCGTCAGGTCGTCTAAAGGTCAACGCACCAGACAAGTGATGGGACTGCTAGCTAAAAAGCTAGCTCGCTAACCCTGAAGCAGCAGTCATACCCATTAGTTCGGTTGATGCTAAAGTGCTATGTCAACATGGCGTTTAGAGAAGCTAAAATGCTAAAATAAATATCCTGATTGAATTCTTGATTTGTTCTTTTGTTTACTTCCTGTTTGCTCAACAAAATTCTTAAAAACGAGAGACGTGAGTTAAGACAACAGAACTGTGTCAACCCCTTCAAAATAAGAGCATGAATATACCCATCTAACAGGAAGAATTTTTAGCAGTTGATACGAAAAGAGTAAATTAATGAATAATTAATTTAAGGGAAACTAAATATGCTAAATGTTTACAAAGTTAGCAAAAAGTCTAAATGCTAAGCTAACATTTAGCTAATGCACATCTCTGGTCAGAACCAGTTAAAGACCAGCACCAGTCGGGTTCTACCACCAGAACCCAGCACTGGTTCAGGTTAGCTTCTTCATCAGCTAGGTCAGAGGTCGGCAACCCAACATGTTGAAAGAGCCATATTGGACCCAAAAAACGAAAAACAAATCTGTTTGGAGCCGCAAAAAACTAAAAGGCAAAACAGACTCTAGGTGTTTATATTAGCGTATCATCAAAATGACTAAGTGTATACATAATTATATGTTACATATAATTACATATAATTATGTATAGTTTATTTTCCCTGCGTCCTGGAAGGAACGACGTGACTCTTCTGTTGTACGATGGTGCTTTAGTTTACCTTCTGTAAGGTAAACTATTGCGTTTCTTTAATTTGCTAAATTAAAGAAACGCAATACATAAATCAGATTTTTGATATCGACAGGGAAAGTGTCATTTTTTTCCCCTTTTGGAACTCGGAAAATCTGCCCCCAAATGCAGTTTGCATAACGACGATCGCTCTGAATAATCACCGTTAAGATCAAAAAAACAACAAACGGACTGTAATAAAACGGCAGCCTTTTGAAAATGTAAAGTATATCAAATTAAATGAATAGAGTTTAAGTTCAATTTCTGTGCAAATGCCAAGCAAGTCAGTGCAACAGTAACACATAGCAGCCATGAGCAACACGACCCGACCCGACCCGACCCGACCCGAGCAACGAAACCAAATAATATCACTAAGTGTCATTCTAAATGATGAAAATTACTGTATCGTTTATTTATGTATGTTTTCGGCTTTTATTAAGGTGCGCTCCGGAAAGTTCGGTTCTGTTTTAGTTATTTGACAACTTGTTGCTACAGAGCAAACATTCAGGCAATCCTTCCACACTGGCAACGAATGCAGACGATTCGGTCCAGAACTGTAGAACTGAATGTTTCTTCTACACATTTTATAGCTTTGGAAAACGTTAACAATGATTGTGTCGTTTGTCCTCCTACAGAAACCATATTAAAACAAAAACTATATTTCCCATTCCCATCTTTTCCCATTTTCAAACATTTTTGATGAAGCTTCAAAGAGCCACTAGGGCGGCGCTAAAGAGCCGCATGCGGCTCCAGAGCCGCGGGTTGCCGACCCCTGAGCTAGACGTTCAGGAAGGATGACATCACTTCCTGTTTCCTGCTGCTGTGCAATTGGTACCAGAACTGGACCGGCTTCTTCAATCCTGCGGAACCAGAACTGTTGAGAGGACAGAATCTGCTGAACATCTGGAGGTTCTGGAGGAGTGATAAGGTCCAGTTTGACCAGAACCAGAACCACCCAGAGGTCAGAGAAGGAGGCTCAGCGACATAAAACCAGATTTAATTCATATTTCAAGTCAGAACAGGAAAACAGTTTCCTGCTGACGGTGAGGAAGAGCGAACCACGAAGGTGAGAAATAAAACCTCCGCTCTGCAGCCCACGGGGCACGGTCACCCTGGTAACCATGATAACAGTGGTAGCCGTGGTAACCGTGGTAGCCGTACCGTCAGCCAGGACGTTGGGAATGCTAACAGGAATGTTCAGTCCATCAAGACGAGCCGTCGTCACGCCACGGCGGGGTGAGCCGCTCCCAGGAAGTCACTGGAACCAATCAGAACGGGTCAGAACCAAACAGAACCAGGATCCAGTCAGACCCTCGGGCTGGGATCAGAACCTACCTGAGGATGTTTGGCAGCTCCGGGCTCCTGTAGATGAACTTGTGTCTGAAGGCGAGAGCAGCTGGGAACGCCACGAACTGAACCTTATGGTCACTCAGGCTTCTGGAGCGAGACGCCAGACTGTAGAGCTGCAGGACAGAGAACTGTTCAGAGGAACTGTTCAGAGGAACTGTTCAGAGGAACTGTTCAGAGGAACTGTTCAGAGGAACTGTTCACAGGAACTGTTCAGAGGAACTGTTCAGAGGAACTGTTCAGAGGAACTGTTCAGAGGAACTGTTCAGAGGAACTGTTCAGAGGAACTGAACTCCAGATCTATGAACTCCAGATCATTCCAATTTCTTAACTTTCTACCTGACCTTGTTTAAAACATTTATCTGTGAACGTCCTAACCAAATCATTTGGTCCCAGTTTCAGACTGTGACGGTCTGACCCGTTTGGACCTCGTACCTTTTTGCCCAGTTGGAACGGAACCACTCCGTCGTCCTCGGCGTGTAGAATCAGAACCGGACAGGAAATGTGGTCCACACTGAAAATAGACGGTAACCATGACAACCAGCACTTCCTGTGGCCGCCACCAGGGGCCGCTGCTGCACCGAACCCGACCGGGTCCGATCACACCCGATCCGCAGGTTCTGGAGCCGCTCAAACATTCAGACACAGACAAAGCTCCAGAACCAGCTAACCAGGTCAGAACCATTCAGATGGGTCAGAACCTACTTCTCGTCGCTGGCGAAGCGGATGTTGTTGGCGGTGATGGAGTCCAGAAAGAACCAGTCGAAGCCGGGCAGGAAGCGGTACACCTGAAACACAAACCCACACTGAGGCCAGGGGGGCGGGGCCACTGAGGCCAGGGGGCGGGGCCACTGAGGCCAGGGGGCGGGGCCTGTAGTTACCATGGAGAAGGGGTGGCTCCTGGCCTCCTCCCTGATGTTGGTGAAGGGAGACTCCAGGATGAGTGCGTCAGGAGGACTTCCTGTTCAGACAGGAAGACAACGTCACTGAGTGTGTGTGTTTCTCTGGGTGTTTCAGGGTGTGTGTGTTTCTCTGGGTGTTTCAGGGTGTGTGTGTTTCTCTGGGTGTTTCAGGGTGTGTGTGTCTCACCTCGCTCAGACAGCCGTCTCACCAGGTTCGTTGCGACTCTGAAACAGAAAGTTCAGATTTACTGAAGAGGCCCTTGAACTGGTCCAGCGGGACCAGCACAGTGTGTGAACCTGCTTTTTATATCATGGTGTGTGTGTGCGTGTGTGTGTGTGTGTGTGTGTGTGTGTGTGTGTGTGTGTGTTACCCGGTCCCCAGAGAGTGGCCCCAGACGTAGAGCGGCAAAGTTTTCTCCATCCTCTGTCTCAGCCAATCGTAGACGAAAAGAGCGTCTGATGTCATCCCTCGCTCTGATGGCGATCCGTCTGAGTCACCCCACCCTGGTCACACACACACCACACACACACACACACACACACACACACACACACACACACACACACACCACACACACACACACACAGCTGTCAGACTCAATCCAGCCGCTTGGTGTCCATCCTTTCTGCCGTGGTGTGACCTCTGACCTCTGTAGTCGAAGGTCACCACATGGTATCCCAGTGAACTGAGGACCTGAAGGAGGACAGACAGGGGTCAGGTGGTTTCCTTTCAGCCAATCAGGAGGTGTTCAGCTCTTCATCACCTTGTACAGCTGCACCCGGTGGTCGCCGCCTCTGGTCCCTGCGTTGCCATGGAGATAGAGGATGACAGGGTGGGCGGAGCTAAAGGCGGAGCGGTACCAGTCGCCATCTTTGCCCTGAGCTTCCCTCCACATCTGAGCGGGAACCGTGTGCCTGAAATACCAGATGATTCTGGATGACTAGACCTGATTCTGTGACTGGCCTAGTCAAAGTATCTGCTATTCCTGCTCTTTGTTTGGTGGAGAGCCTCACTCGGACTCATTTCTCTCATCAGACCTACAGCCGCTCGGTGTCAGCCATTTTGTGCCTCCAGAACTGAATTACCAATCCCATAATGCATTGCGTTGAGCCAGTTCCTCCTGAGAGAACGACTTCAGCGAGCGGAGACACCGGACATGACCGAGGTCAGAGTTCATATTCAAGACGCTGCAATTGATAATAATGTAGATTATTATAATAATGTAGATTATTATAATAATGTAGATTTATGCATAAATGGAGTTGAAATTGAAAGAGTTTATGAGACAAAATTTTTAGGGATCATTATGGACAATAAACTTAGTTGAAAGCCTCATATAAAATATATTAGAAACAAAGTTGCAAAAACTATTGGAATATTGTTTAAAATAAAAGATTTAATAAATGTTAAAGGCTTGTATATTATTTATTCCTCTGTGGTTCTGCATTATTTCTCTTATTATTCAGAAATGCAAATAAAACAACTATTGAAATATTAGAAGAGCTGCAAAAAAATCTATAAGGCTGATTAATAAGGAGGTTCTGTGGGTTCTGTAGGTTCTGTAGGTTCTGTGGGTTCTGTAGGTTCTGTGTGGTTCTGGGTGGTTCTGGGTGGTTCTGTGGGTTCTGTGGGTTCTGTGGGTTCTGTGGGTTCTGTTATGGTTCTGTATGGTTCTGTATGGTTCTGTGGGTTCTGGGTGGTTCTGTGGTTCTGTGTGGTTCTGGGTGGTTCTGTGGGTTCTGGGTGGTTCTGTGTGGTTCTGTAGGTTCTGGTACCAGACTCCGATCTTCAGGCCCGCCTCAGGCTCCAGGTAGAAGTTGTGTGTGTGGTTCAGCCCCTGATCCAGAGGTCGCTTCAGGTCAATGAAGTACGGCATCCTCACTGGGACAAAAAGAACATACAGGTCACATGACCTCTCTGGCAGCTTTCCATTGGTCCGTTTGTTTCTGTGTTACGAGCAGCAGGTTCTGATTGGTTCTGTTCAGCTGAAGCTGCAGAACTCTGATGTCCCATGCTGCCTTAAGGCAGCACAGGAAACAGGAAGCAGTTCACCAGACGGATGAAGGCTGCGCTCCATCCTGGAGCACTGCATGCTGGGTGAAACGGCTGTCCTTCACCGCCCCCTGCTGGCTGCCATGCAGCGCTGGACCGGCCAATCACAGCTCAGTTCAGGTCCGACTGAAACTCACCGAAGTTGAGGAAGACGAGTTTGGCCTGGATGGAGGGGAAGAGCTTGATGATGAAGGGGATGGAGACGTAGACGAAGAGCAGCACCATCATCATCCTCTTCATCTTTCCCAGCAGCCCCAGCCTGAGGAGAGAACAGCCAATCAGGCGGAACCAGCGCCGCTGCGGCCGGAGAGAGTGGAACATCTCTCCTCAGACACAATCTCTGCCAGGCCAGCAGGTTCAGATTGTTCTGATGGTTCTGATGGAGCGACCCAGCGAAACCCGAACCAGACTGAGCGCGCTCAGAACAGATCAATAATTCATGGAGGAAGACAGAAAGACCAGCAGGTTGGTTCTGAGGAGGACTGGGTCCAGTTCTGAACCGGTTCTGGTTCTGTGCACTGGAACAGCCGCTCTGTCCACAAAGAGTTACTGGACCGGGCTGAACAGGCCCAGAGCGGTTCTGTTCGGATCCAACAGCGGGTCATCCGGGCCCAACCTGTCTGGTTACCAGAAACTGGGTCTGAACAGTTTCTGGTAACCAGAACCAGAGACCGGATCTGCACAGAACCAGTAAGCCGAGCCAGACAGCAGCTGGCAGCATCAGGTCCAAACAGAACCGCAGAGGTTCGGATCCCTGCTGCCCGACTGATACCAGTCAGAACCGGTTCTGACGGACTCCAGAACAATGAGGAGGATTTACTGGGTCACACCTGCTGGAGGGTTCTGGTTCTGGCCAGATGAAGACTCTTTGGTCACCAGAACCTGGCTGTATTTTACTGAGGTCAAAGTTTCTGGGTCGGTATCAGAACCATCCACTGGCCCGTCCACAGCCAGATGGACCGGTCCAGATCTGGTGGTTCTGACTGGGGTTTATGAGGAGGGGCGGGGCCAAGCGGTCACTGAACGCATCACAGCAGCTGCGTTCAGGGTCACATGACGCCGAGTCAGACTCCAGACTTCCTGTTCTGCTCAGTTTCGCTTCCTGTGCCGGGTCACAATATCTGGACCTGAGCAGCCTGGGCCAGAACCTGAACCGGGTCAGGTTCGTCCAGAAGGTTCTGCAGCGCCCTGATCTGAGATCAGCTTCAGGAGGACAGGAGGAGGATCACATGACCTCCTGAGCCTCTGAGGTCACTGCTCCGTCTGCACAGAACCAGCCGGCCCGGTCCAGATGGTCCAAATCAGCTCAGAACCGCATCTTTGGTCTGAGCGCCTCAGTGTCAACATCAAGACGTAGAAACATGTGGTCCCGTCTCCAAATGTCCCCCAGTGTCTCCAAATGTCCCCCAGTGTCTCCAAATGTCCCCCAGTGTCTCCAAATGTCCTCCAGTGTCTCCAGTCTGACATTCCAGTCCAACCAGCTCAACAGTCTCACTGGAACCAGTCTGACCAGTCTTGCCAGGGACAGTTTCTTTGTCCTCTGAGGTCCCACCCAAACTTCAAAACCTTAAAGACTTTAATCTTTTTATTTAATTATTCAGTTGATGTTTTTCACCATTTTCTCTAGACTCCCCTCCCCCACCTGTTTCCCCGGTGCTCACCTCCTGAACGGTCTCTTCCCCATCCCCGGCTCCTCTCCCGGGCCCTGTCGGCCTCGGGTCGCCGGATGCGCCGCCGCTCTGCCGGGTCGCTGCTTCAGCTCCGGGTCGCTGTCCTTCTCCGCGGTCAGGGAGCTCCGCCTCCGCATCACTGGAAGCGGCAGAGAGACGGCTCGTTACCCGGGGGAAGGTGGCCGAAAAGCGGGCCCGGTCCGCGGTGAGGAGGCCTCGTTCTGGGCGGCGTGGGAGCGCTGAGAGGCGGCGGTAGCCAGACCGAGCGCCCGCTGGAGCCGCACTGACATCCGCAGACAACAGCTGATCAGAGCCGGGGCTGCCCCAGCCAATCGGGAGGCAGGCTGCAGACCACGTGGTCAGAGCGGTGCTGCCTTCATGGTCTTTGGGGAAGCGTCGGAACAATGGCTTCCAAAACAAAACCAGCGTTGCGTTCAGGCACAGCTCGGAAATTTTAGTAGATTTAACGCTCATTAAAACAAATTAATAACTGCAATTTAATAAAGAAAATTAATAAATCACATGTGACAGGTTTTAACAGTTTGCGTGAAGAATATTTAAAATGTTTTTATGAAGTTTATTTATAAAATCTTCATGAAACCTTCAGACAACAAAGCGACTCCAGGTCTTCCTGTTGTTATTCTGAAACAGCCAAAAGCTTTCTATTTAACCGTATGTCCCTGAACGCCTCTCTGAGGCAGGTAGGTTTTCAGATTAAAAGCATGTTTTAATGTAATTATGATTAAATCTCGACTGCTCCCCCCAGTGTTCAGAGCTCAAACAGCAGCTGCTGGCCTCCATAAAGCCGACCAATCAGGAGCTGGTCTCCCCCAGGTGAGGGCGGGCTGTCAACCTGAGATTTGATCTGATTTGTCGAAGCAAATAAAATTGATGTTTCAGTTTTAGGACTTTAAATGTCTTGCTTATATTGTTTCACATGTTTTGGTTTTCTTCAAGTAACATTTCTAATTGTTTTGGTGGGAAATGCTCGTTCAGGCTTCACGTTTCCTCCCGTTGTCATGGTGACTCACCCCTGTCCACAGGTGGGGTCACTCAGTTTGATGACCCGCTTCCTGAAACTGGGCTCGGAAGTTCACGTGACGGAAAACGGCACAGACCAGTAAAACGTTCATAACGAAGCTCGAACCATTTTCTGGTTGGTTCTGTTGGGTTCGGCCGAACCTCAGGCTGAACTGAAAAAATATTTGATCTAATCTGAATTGGTTTTAATTAACGCTGCCCTGAACCGGAAGTATTGTCGCAGGTGAAGTCATTGATCTTGGAGCCAAACTGATTGGTTTTGTTGAGAAACATCAGCAACAACAAAACGTGCATAAATCACCAATAAATCACCTATAAGTCATCAATAAATGAAGATTCCTACCCGGTAACTCTGGCCGGTTTCACCACATCGGCGCTGGAGCTGCTTGTTTGTCCCTCCGCGGCTTCCGTACAATTACGTCACCGAGTCACGTGACCACAACAAAGAATTTTCCCGCGAAGCTGCATCTCGGCCTTCAGGGTCAGTCAGTCCCGGTTCTGTTCGGTTCCGAGCCCCAGGATGTTCTGTGAGAAAGCCCTGGAGCTGATCCGGGAGCTGCAGCGGGCGAGCGGCGGCCAGCTGCCCGCTTTCAACGTGAGTATCCCGGGGGGATCCCGCAGCGAACTCCGCCCAGAAACTTCCTGGTTTAAGGTTCGACCGCCGATTTAAGACGAAAACTGTAAACCTCAGATATAACAGTAATGTGTGCAGAAAATAATCTCTTCATTTAACGTTTCGGCTCAGATGAACACGATAAAGTTTTTTTAATATCAATTTATTTATTTAAAATAACGGCCGTAGTGGCCTTTATTTGATAGTGAATTGACAGGAAAGATGAGAAGGGAAGACATGCGGTCACCAGGCCGGGAATCGAACCCGCGACAGCGTCGAGGACTGAGGCCTCCATCTGTGGGTTGTGCTGCAGCCCGGCGCCCAATGTCGGATTTCTAGTTATTCTGCTGAACTCTGCTGAAGAACAACGTATCGGTCTGAAAGGTTAAACTGAGAGTTCAGTTTAACTCATGATCGAAAGTTTCAAAATATGAAGAGAAATTAATTGGAATCAGTTCTTGGTTCCAGGAGGACGGACTGCGGCAGGTTCTGCAGGAGATGGAGGATCTGTACATACAGAACCAGGCTGATGTGTGAGTACCGACCCACTGCACGGTTCTGCATGGTCCAGGTTGGTTCTGGTTCGGTTGGGTTTAAGTTCCTGTTGGCTTCAGATGGTTTTCAGAACCAACCTCTGACCCGTAGCTCACAGTTAAAGGGCCAGTATCCTGTGAACTCATCATGTTCCTCATCATCAACAAACCTACAGGGTTTCATCTATTAGTTTCCATGGCAACCATTCAGCTGTGCAAAACGCCTTGTTGGACCTTGTCCCCCTTCACACTAGCCAGAAGCAATTAGCCAACAGCTGATGCTCAGAGCAACGCTGGTAAAAATATTAAAAGGAAGTCAAATTCCTTTAAGATCATACCGTAATTTCCGGACTATAAGCCACAACTTTTGTCACAGGCTTTCAACCCTGCGGCTTATGCAACGATGCGGCTAATGTATGCATTTTTTCTAACAGCCACCAGGGGCGCTCCCCAGGTAAGAGTGAGACACGTGGAATATATGTGTCGAAGACGATGCACGTTCAATGTAGCTTCGTGCTATGTGCATGAGTAAAATTAGCATGGAATTAGCATCATGGAAAATGCAAGAACAAACGCAGATGTCGCAGCTTTCAAGCTGAAAACAATCGAGCTGGCCGATAAAGAAGGAAACAGAGCTGCTGTACGTAGTAAGAAGAAAACGGTTCTCAGTGACTTTTATCGATATGTTCTTTTAACCAGCCCTGTTGGTGCTATGCTACCGTGTTGCTGCTGTGTTACTGCCGCGTCACAGGCACTGTTTGGAAAGAAAAGCTAAGGTATATAATTAAAACTGTGAAAACTCTTTCTGTGTACCGTCTTTCTTTGTAAATATCTCATGTTTCAATGTAGGCGCATGCGGCTTATAGACAGGTGATGACAAAATGGTTTTTCCTTTAGTAATGTACTGGGTGTGGCTTATAATCAGGTGCGCTTTATAGTCCGGAAATTACGGTATTTGATATGAACAGCAATTTTTTAACACCAGAAGGCGACACAGTTGCTGATTGTGCTATAAAACATAATACTGGCCCTTTAAGGGAACAATTCCCTGGTACCGGTCCAGAACCGGTTGTGCTCCGTCTGACCTCCTGACCTCTCCGTCTCCTGCAGGTCGGAGGCGAAGGCCGCCGGCCGCACTGACCTCATCCCCTCCATCAAGCTGCGCCACTGCTGCCTGCTGAGGAACCAGCGCTGCGTCGTGGCCTACCTGTAACTCTGTCCGCAGTCATGTGACCTGCTGGCCCGGGTTGTGTGACCTCTGATGCTGACCTTTGACCTGCTGTTTGCAGGTACGACCGACTGCTGAGGATACGCGCGCTACGCTGGGAGTGCGGCAGCGTTTTGCCCGCCAACGTCCGCTTCCACATGTCGGCAGAGGAGGTCAGTGACATCATTTCCTGCTGGGGGTCTCTGCTGGTTCACCTGAAGGCTAAGAGCACCTGTGTGCGTGGTGTGTTCAGGTGCAGTGGTTTGGCCAGTATAAAAAGTCCCTGGCCTCCTTCATGCGGTCCATCGGAGGACAGGAGGGACTGGACATCACGCAGGACATGAAGCCTCCAAAGAGCCTCTACATCCAGGTGAGTCTGACCTCTGACCTGCAGCCTGACCCCGCTGACCTCCCTGTGCGTTTACAGGTCAGGTGCCTGAAGGACCACGGTGAGTTCGAGATCGACGACGGAACGGTGATCCTGCTGAAGAAGAACAGCCAGGTGAGAACAGGCTCCATGACAGTGATGAGAGCACGACAGTTGCTATGACAACGGTCCTGCTGGTGCTTTAATGGGATGTAACTGGAAGTCCTGGGAGTGCAGCTGCTTCCTGCTGAGACAGGAAGTGAACAGGTGGCCCATGTTCTGACTCATCCTGACAGGAAGTGGTTTTTGTCCACAGCACTTCCTGCCACGGTGGAAATGTGAGCAGCTGATTCGCCAGGGCATTCTGGAGCATGTGATGTCATAACGTCCAGGAGACAGACGGCATCTCGGCGGCCATGTTTGCTTTTTTACAAATAAAGTTGATTTGTTCCTTCCATTGTGTCGAGAGTTAAGTGTGTTGCCGGGCAGATTTCAGATTCAGGTGAAATCCTCATTTTAACCCAGAACAGGAGGTCTCACTCTGAGGTAAAAACCTAGCACCTGTCCAGGTGGGGAGGTCACGGCCACCAGTTCACACACAGGGCCGACAGGTTAGAAAACTTTAAAAGAAATTTTATCTAATTTAAAATATTTCACATAAAATTATATTAAAAACGTTTATTACAAATAATCAATTTTTCTATGAAACTAAAGCTGAATAATTTCAGAAAGAAAACAATCTGAAGAAAATAAGAAAAAAAAAAGAAAATCAGCTTCAAATGTCTGCGTGGAACCAGAGCAGCTAAAAACGCCAGATGAGCTCTGATTGGAAGCCTCCTTGCTGAAGGTCGTCAGATCCCAGCTAGAGGTCAGCTGGAGGTCACGGCGGCGGCCACCACCTCCCTCAGAAGCACCCCCAGTGCTGTGACCTTGTCCTCCAGCTGATCATTCTTCTTCTCTGCCTGTTTCTGGCGCAGCTCGGTGACCTGCAGCGCCGCTAGCAGCTGCGCATTCTGCAGGTGCAGCTCCTTCAGAGCGCCGCTCATCTTGTTGCTCCGCTCCATCTGGACAGAACCAAAGGTCAGAACCCAAGGTCAGAATGGGCTGGCGAGTGGCACCAGCAGAATCACAGACTCACCTGCTCCTTCAGCTGCTGCACGTTGTCCTGCAGCACGCCGCGCAGCACCTTGACCTGCGCCTCCAGGCCGGCGGCTCGCTGCTGCAGCGCCACCGCCGCTTTGTCGAACTGTTCCTGAAGGGAGGACAGAGGTAGCTGTCAGAACCTTCAGACTGTCCTGGGATCTGCTCTGCTGCAGCTGCAGCTCCAGCTGCGCCTGTCGCTGCTGGCTCCGTCCCCGCTCCGCCAGCAGCTCCGCCTGCAGCTGCTCCAGCAGCTGCCTGCTGCCCGCATGCTCCTGCAGCTGCTGCAGCCGCCGCAGCTGCTGCGCCTTGGCCACGCCTAATTCCGCATCCGCCCGCTGCGCCTGCAAACACACACCTGGGTTCTGACCCGGTTCTGACTCTGTTCTTCTGCTCTTGATGAGGTGGAGCAGCAACTCCGCTAAAATCGCTTGAGCTTGTTGTTTAAATCTAGATTGTCTTTTATCAGATCATCATGAACTTTATGGTCTGATGGTGTCAGCCTGCCTGCTAGCTCAGAAAGTTAGCCTGCCTGCTAGCTCAGAAAGTTAGCTAAGAGAGTTAGCTTGACTTGTAGCGAGGACGTTAGCCTCTCTCGGTGAATCACTCAGAGGATTCACCGTCTCCTGACCTTATGCTGATGGACCTTCTGCTCTGTCTTATCTGATTCTGGTCCGGTTCTAACCCGGTTCTAGTCCGGTTCTGACCTGCTCCTCTGCCTGTGTCCGCGCCGTCTCCGCCTGGTCCAGTCTGGACTTCAGGTTCTGCTGCTCCTGGTTCAGGTTCTGGACCCAAACAGAACCAGTCACGTCATCATGGGTCCAGTTTGGGCCCGGTTCTACAGGTTCTGGTGGTCAATCGTGAAGCCCCGCCCCCTGGTACCTGGTGCTGCAGCTCCTGGTTCTGGACTGCCAGTTTGTGGGTCTGCAGGTTCTGCTGCAGTTCTGCCTTCTCCTCCATCAACCTCTGGGCCTCAGCCTGTTGCTCCTCCACCTGCAGCCAAGAAATCCAATCTGAACCGGGTCAGAACCAATCTGAACCGGGTCATAACGGCTGCAGCAGAGCTCACCTTACTGAGCGCTTCCCTCAGCTTCCTGTGGAGCTCCGACACTTCCTGGGCACAGCCCAGCTTCTCCTGCGTGGCGGCCAGCAGCTGGCAGCACAGCAGCTCGATCTCCGCCTGCAGGGCGGCGACACGCTGCTGCACCTGCCGCTGCACCTGCTCCACCTGCAGGACAAGAAGCTGCAGCTACAGCCTGACTCCAGCAGGGGAGATGTTCTAATCCCTGCTAATGTTGGACTGGACAGAATGGCTGTTCTTGATCATTAGACTTTAGGTAAAACTCATATTTATTATTGTTATTATGAAGCATTTCTTTGACTTCACTGAAGAACCATCCTGTCATCTTTCACTGCTGATAGAAAACGTTACACAATGACACGATTCTGCAAACGAAGCTTGTGGAACAGAAGCTCTAAGCAGTTCTATTGCTCATACTACAGGGGCGTGTCTCTGATTAAAGGGGCGTGTCTCTGATTAAAGGGGCGTGTCTCTGATTAAAGGGGCGTGTCTTACTGTAAGGTGTGTTCTGACCGCCGGCTGCAGGTCGCATATCTTACGTTGCATTTCTGCTGCTCCTGGTCTTTCTGCAGATCCTCCCTCTCCTCCTCCACCTTCTGCAGCTCCGCCCTCACCCCGATAAGCTCCGCCTTCACATTGCTAAGCTCCGCCTCCAGATGCCTCACCTGAAACAACAGCACCTGTCAGTGCCAACAGCTTTTACCTTTGAACTCTGCCCTATCCGCCAGACTCACAGCAGCCCCCTCCTCTTCCTGTTCCCTGGTAACGGTTGCTAGGCGCTCCTGCAGCATCCGCACCGTCTCCTGCTCGCTATGAAGACGGTTGCTAAGGTTGCCATTGTCGCTGCTGAGCTGCAGGTTCCTGCCACTCAGGTCCAGGACCTCCTCACGGTACCGGGAGTTCTGCAGCAGGAGAAGGCGGGTCAGGAGTCTGGAGGCCGGATCTGAACCACCTCCGATACCAGAACCAGCAGATTCTGGACCAACACCGACCAGAACCAGGAGGTTCTGATGCCTCCCAGCTCAGAAGAATATAGTAAAGTTCTCCGATGCCTCACTGGGAGCCTCCAGAACCTTTATTGTGAAAGTCTGACAGTCTGGGTCAGCACCTCTCTGTGGAGCTGCTCCTCCTCCTGTCTGGTCCTCTCCTGCTCCTCCTCCACCTCCTGCTGCCTCCTCCTGTCAGCAGAACAGCGGACCGGGTCAGACTCATCCAGAACCGGTAGCAGATCAGAACCCGGACCTGGAACCGGACTCACCTCCTCTTCTCAGACTCATCCTCCAGGTTCTGGACCGTCTGCTGCAGAACCTTCAGCCTCTCCTGCAGAGCCGCATTCTCCGACCGGACCGCCTCCAGCTGTGCCCTGCAGGACAGAACCCAACAGAACCTGAAGATACACAACCTGAACCGGAACCAGAACCGAGCAGTTAGTTCACATAAAAAGGATCTGATTGGTCCATGAAATTCATGCAGTTAAGAGTATTGGCCGGTTAGAGATGGAGCCGTGCGTTCTGATTGGCCGGTTAGAGATGGAGCCGTGCGTTCTGATTGGCCGGTTAGAGATGGAGCCGTGCGTTCTGATTGGCCGGTTAGAGATGGAGCCGTGCGTTCTGATTGGCCGGTTAGAGATGGAGCCGTGCGTTCTGATTGGCTGGTTAGAGATGGAGCCGTGCGTTCTGATTGGCCATACACACCCGCTTCCAGTCCACTTTCGCTGACAAACCTGTGAGGTCCGGTCTGGTTGGCCTGGTCCTCCCAGTCAGTCCGGACCTCCATCTCCAGAACCAGGTTCTCCAACTCCACCAGCTGCCGGGCCAGCCTCCTCTTCTCTGTGTCAAAGTTCTGTTGGGTTTTGCTCAGCTGGTTCTGGGAGTCCAGCAGGGCCTGTTGCAGCAGGTCGATCCGCTCCGAGGTTCTGGAGGCGGCGCTGAGAGAGCACACCTCCTCCTCCATCTCCATGATCTGGGAGGACAGCTGGTCCACCAGAACCATGTAGGTTCTGTTCTCCTGGCCCAACCGGGTCGCCTCCTCCTGCAGCAGGAAGGTCCAGTTCTGCTGCTCCTGCAGCGCTTCCCTCAGGGCCATCTCAACGCTCCTGATCCGGTCTAGGGAGTTCGACCCGGTTCTGAGGAGCAGAACTTCCTGCTGCTCCACTGGCTCCGCCCCGTCCAGGCCGGCCTGCGATTGGCCGGACCGTAGGGCCGCCTCTTCCCTCCTGCTCACAGCGGCAGCTCGGCTGTGATTGGCTGCGGGACGCTTTGTGACGCCGGTCTGTGATTGCTCCACTTACCTGACGCGCATCACTTCCTGTTGTGTGTGCAGCTTAAGCTCCGCCTCCAGCTGCTCCTTCTCGGTGCTCAGCTTCTGCACCAGGTTGCTGATCTCTCTGGCGTAGTTCTGCTCCAGCTCGGCCCGCTCTCGCTGCACCCTGAACAGAACCGGAACCGGGTCACTGTAGCGTCCTGACACAGCAGAACCCACGGGAACCAGCAGGCGGCGGACCTGCGCTGCTCCTCTGCGGCAAGCCCCGCCCCCTGCTGGTTCTGGAGGCGGGTCAGCGCCTCCTTCAGCTGCTGCTCCACCTGGACCTTCTGCTCCTCCAGCTCACTGATCTCCACCTGATGAAGAAACAACATCATCACCCTCAGCAGCAGCTGGAACTCTGGTTCTGGTTCTGGTTCTGGTCTGGCTCACCTTGAAGGCCTGGCAGATGTCCTTCCTCTCCACCTCCATGTTCTGCTTCATCATGTCCAGCTGCCGCTCGTAGTAGTTCATCTGAGGGAGAGGAGGAAGAAAAGTCAGAGGTTCTGCTGGGCCAGAACCAGTACCACCGAGCCAGCAGCAGAACCGGTACCTGGGTCTCCAGCTGGATGTGCAGCTGCTGCAGCGCCTCCTGGTGGCTCTCCTTCAGCTGCTGCAGCGCCAGCTCCGACTGGATGCTCCTCATGTCCGGGTCGCCTGGAGAGGAGAGACCGGGTCAGAACCAGAACCAGAACCAAACCCAGAAGAGAACAGGAACTCACTGAGAGACATGGTGCCGCTCACACACCAACACACACTCTGCTGCTCTGCAGGTGTGTGTTAGTGGGCGGGGCTTAGCCAGACCTGCAGGTTCTGGCAGCCTGTGACTCAGCGGCTCGGTCCGACCCGTTCTCCCGGTTCCAAAGCTTCCAGAACCTTCCCCCATTAGAACCTGGCTGACGGCTCTTATTGTGAAGGGAAGGCAGTGGTTGCTATGGTGATTCTGTCCCACCACATCATTCCTGATTGGACAAGAATCGGAGCCTGAAACCAGGAAGGAGGAACTCCTCAAGTCCAGAAGGTTCTGAATGTTTGATCGAGTCAGAACCAGAACCATCATCACTCTGAGCTGAAGGTTCTGGAGGAACGGCTGGAAAAATGGATCAGAACCGTAACCGGGTCGGGTAAAGTTCTAGTTCCTTCATCAGCCAATCAGAGAGCAGGAAACAGGTTCTGGTTCTGACCCGGCCAGGCTGCTGTGGTACCTGCTGCGTCGCGCTGGCTGCCGGCGCCCCCTGATGGCCTGGAGGACCTTCTGCTGCTCCTCTTGGCCTCCAACAGCTCTGAGCTCAGCTCGTCGTTTCGGTCCTGCAGCTCCTGAACGCACCGCGGACACACAGACAGGTGAGCGTCCTGCTGGGCTCTAAGGTTCTGCCGGGTCGGACTGGTACCGGACCTACCCTGCACTGGCGCTGGGACTCTCTGAGCAGCTCACAGAACCGTTCCTCAAGGCTCAGGCCGGCGCCGGCCGGGTCCAAACCACCAAGCTGTCAGAACATTCAGAGCAGAGCAGTCAGCAGAGCGGCCCAGCGGTTCTGATCCGTTCGCAGCAGAGACACGGGCTCATCAAACATTCATCAGGACAGTCGGAAACGAAACCGGACCCGGCTGGGTTTCACTAACACCCGGCCCGGAGCATCTGGACCGCATCAGAGCTACGGAGAGGAAACCCGGACCGGATCGGGCCGGGCCTGTTCTGGTCACCTTGTATAGCAGCAGCTGGTCCAGATCCGCCTGCAACCTCTGAACAGAACCATCTGCTTCCCTCAGCGCCGACTGCAAGGCGCAGAGGTCCTGCTGCTGGCGCTGCTTCTCCTGGAGCACAGAACCAACAGAACTGGGTCAGAACCAACAGAGCTGGGTCAGAACCAACAGAGCTGGGTCAGAACCAGCAGAACTGGGTCAGAACCAGCAGAACCAACCTGTGTGACGGCATCCAGCTCCTCCTGAAGCTCCGCCTCCTTGGCCCGCAGCAGCTGCAGCTCCTGCCGCAGCGCGCTGCGCTCTCGCTCGCCCTGCTGCAGCAGCACCTCGCTCTCCTGCTCCGCTTGCAGCCGCAGCGCCGCAGCTCGGCGCCTGAAGTCCGACTCCAGATCCCTGTTGGGTCAGAACAGGTCCATCAGAACCAACCTTCGTCTCCCGCACACGCTTTATGGATCAGAACTTTACAGAACCTCCTCTGACTGCGGGTCACATACAGAACCAGCGGCATTCTGACCCGTCCGGCTCCAGAACCAAGTCCTACCTGATCCGGTTCTGGTTGAGCGCCTCCATGCTGGCGTGGCGGTCGTCCGCCTCCCGGACAAGCTGCAGGTTCTGCTGGTCGGCCCGGTCGAGATCGGATCTCAGCTTGTCCCGCTCCCCGCTGGCCTGCTCCAACGCCTCCCTGGAAGACAGGAGGCGTCAGAACCGGGTCCGGGCGGGCCAACTCGGGCCAGCCGGTTCTGGAGCCTACTGCAGGTGCTGGATCTCGGTCCTGTAGGAGATGAGCGCCGCCTGGTGGACAGAGTTAGAGCTCAGCAGCAGCTCGTTGTCCAGAACCAGGGTCAGGTCCGATAGGCTGAGCCGCTCCTCCAGAGGAAAGTCCAGGCTCTGCACACACACACACACACACACAGCTTTACAGAACCAGACCTCCTACCCGCAGGGGGCGCAACTCAGACTAATGCTGCAGATTGAAGGTTCTGGATGCAGGTTTGTCCAGCTAACAATCGATTATTGGATCGAGTTTAATTGATTCATTGGTAAATCCTGATCAGATCATCATGGTGGGACCTTTAACCTTCTCATTGACTCTGATGCTGTTAGCCTGAATGTAGCTGCAGCGCTAGCTCAGACCGTTAGTTTCAATTCCAGCTTTGATGTCTGAGCTAGCTTCTTCGTTAACTACCTAGCTCAGAAGCTTTAAAGCTAACATGCATGATGAAGGCTGGTGATGTTGACCAATTTGCTCTCGTCGTATTGAATGTTTGTCTTAAAAAGTTTTTCTAGGCTATTAGAGAAGAGAGACATGCATGTAATTATGACTATTTCGTTTTGTTGGGAAACGACAAATTACAAACCTAAGTGTTTAGATTCCCTCAGTCACCATTTTAATGGTTTTCATGTGAGATCATCAGTCAGTGGAGGCTTTCCGTTTACATTTATTCACAATATCAGTGATTTGTTTCTCTAAATGGGGTTCAGATACATAATTTAGATGAGTTGCTGTTTTTATTGCAGCTATTTGCTAAGTGAGCTCCTATATTCACATAATAACTATTGAATTTATCTACATTCTTTATATTTGTAATATTCTGGTCATTATCTAAAAAATACTGTGGATAATTGTTAAATTTAGAATTTATTTCCTGATAACACTATTTAAAATGTTCCATGTCGCCTTAGTATTTTTATTACTATCCAATAATTTATAGTAATATTCCTTTTTACATGGCCTTATAATATTCGTTAACTTATTTTTATATTTCTTATATTTGTTGTCTGAATCAGAAGTTGTATGTTTTATACCTGTCCAGGTGACCCCGCCTCTCCCGACCCCTCTAGGGACAAGGCTGAACAGACAATGGATGGACGGTTCCTTTTGTAATCCACTGCTCATTTTTCTGCTTTTCATTTTATTTTCCTTAACTAGACAGTTTTTGTCATTTCGTAATTTAAATATTCTTAAATTCTTCATCGGGTGAATTCACATAATTTACTCTATTAATTAAATCTCCAATCATGAGTCACCAAACCAGCTTTTAGTGCCTTCAGTGAATCTTCTGACTGAACCGGCTGTACGGATTTGATGTTTTCATCAGTTTTGTTGCAGTTACAGTCATAAACTGTGAATACTGCTAAATGCCAACAGGTCGTCACAAACTCTACATATGCCAGACTGCAGCGAGTCGCCTCACTCGCTCGCTTAACGCCTTCTGCTTATCAGCCTTCTCTGTAAACTGCAGGCTGGATTTAATCTCATGCACTTCTCTCGTCAGCTCATCCAATAAATCACAGATCCATAGCCGATAAATCACAGATCCATAGCCGATAAATCACAGATCCATAGCCGATAAATCACAGATCCATAGTGGATCTTCCTCTGATCTAGGACAGAACATCTGCATCATGTTGGTCTGAAGGGAACAGCAGTAAACTGGTTTAGTCCCATCTGTCCCACTGATCCCAGTATGTTCCTGAATGATAAACGTTCTTCAGACTGCTGGGTTACTGGTGGAGTCCCACTGGGCTCTGGGCTTGGCCCAGTTCAGCAGACAGGATCACTGCTGGTGATACTCAGATATTTCCATAAATCCAGATTAATTTAATCTGTCAGGATTACAGACAGGAAATGAAAACCTGCTGCCAGTTTTAGTCTGAGGCTGTTTATCAGATTATTATTATTGTTTTTATGTTATTTGTTGTTGACAATGAGTCTCTAGAGATGTTCATAATAATAAAGACACCCTGAATATTCGTGATGTTAAAACCTTCCTGACCTGCTGGCCGGGGTCATCCTGAGCTCCTCCTGTAGTCATGATGCTACCGGCTGCTGCAGCACTACCTGGCCTCTCCCCCTCTCTTTCTTCTTCTACTACTCTCCAGTTTGCACCGTTTGCTGTCATTGTAACTTTTCATTTCCTGTTATTTTCTCTCCATGGCAGCTCTGGGTTCTGATTGGCTGATTCCTGGCTGGAGGCGGCTGACATGATGCTGCCATCACCTGATCGCTCTCCCTCTCCTGCTGTTTCTACTTTCATGAACATTAGAAATGATGCAAGATCAGTTCATCTGACCCGGTTCTGGTTCTGCTGTGTGTTCTCTAACCTCCAGCTGATCACCGACTGTCTTCATTAAATGTAACAAATATATAAAATTATTTACCCAGAAAATAGTGTTAGGGTTAAAGCGACGGGAGAACGACCTTCTATTCTATTAGCATTTTCTATAGATCTATAATTATCAGCATCAGTTCAGCAGTGACGTTTTTCCAAATCAATCATGGATAAATATGGGACACCTCTGGTACCGACCCGACCCGGTCTGACTAGAATGTGAGTGATCTGAGGTTCTGAGGTAATATGTTGTGCGGTCTGGATCAGGTCAGCAAGAATCAGAACCAGAACCAGACAGAGTGTTCTGGGACTCCTCTTCTTCTGAGTCCGGTGTAATCCAACAGAACCGGGTCTGGACCCACCTGCAGGATCTGGTGGCTGTTCCTGATGCCCGCCTCGGCCCACAGTGCCGCCACGCGCTCCGGGCTGGTGCCGCCCGACCCGTCGTCCAACCCGGTCAAAACCCTGGGGCCCACAGTGGCTGTCAGCAGGGAGTGGACCGGGCCGTCCGGTACCAGCTGCTGGTTCTGGATGGAGAGAGAGAGGAAGGAATAAAATCTGCTAATCTGGATTATCCTGACCAGAACCGCCTGATTGAATCCAACTGATTCTACAGAACCCATTTGAATCGGCGGCCCAAACACTGAGGAGAACCACTGGTTCTGGTTCTGGGCCCAGATAATCACCTGATTCTGGTCCATGCCGACCCGTTGGGTCACCAGCCCGGTTCTGCAGAACATCACAGACTGCAGCTGCCTGAGGAGAAACACCTGTTCACCTGCAGCTCTCCTTCTGGCCCCGCCCAGCTGCTCACACTGCCAGCTGCTGATTGGTCAGCAGGCGGGGCTGCCTTCAGGAGCATCGGGTCAAACTGGACCACAGTGAAACATTTATATCTCTTAACCGGGTTAGAAAGGTTCTGGATCAGGAATCTAAACCGGACCAGTACTTTAGTCTAATGGGCTCTTTCCAGGTCAGCTTCCACGTTTGGGGAAAAGCGGTTCGGTCGTTTCCAGTCTGATGAAAATGTCATTTTACACTCGGTGCTTCAGGGCTTGTCAAAGCTAACCGTTCATGATGAACATGGATCCAAAGCCCCAACAATAAGCTGGAGGAAGGTTTTAAGATGTTCGCCTCACATTCACAGATACGTAGGTGAGTTTTACTTTCCTTAAACTTTGTGGCTAACATTAGCATTAGCTCATTGTGGCTAACATTAGCATTAGCTCATTGTGGCTGACATTATCTTTAGCACATTGTGGCTAACATTAGCTTTAGCTAATTGTGGCTAAAATTAGCTTTAGCTTATGCTAATAGGCAATATTCTCAGGCAAAAATCTGCTATTTAAGTATCTAAACATTTTAATCCATTCTAACAATGTTTTACCTTATTCTGTGCTTATCTTCAAGTATATTATGTGTGTTTATTGTCGTCTGGGTCAGAGACCCAGTAACAGGTTAGGGTTCGGTTTTTGCTTCTGAACCAGGAGGAAACACAAGAAGCCCAGAGCTCAACAGTAGAGCAGCATTGACAACAGAGATCTAGTTCAGCTGACTGTTCGGATTCAGAGTTGTTGCTTTTAGAAAAATATGGCCGTGTTCCTGAAAGTCTCTGTGTTATTTAGTTTTATTAGTTTTGCATGTTTGTTGTGAAGCAGGACGGTGTTTCCAGCGGTTTGTACAGCGGATCAGTTGCTCGGCTGTCTGGATCTGCTCTGCTCTCTCTTCCCATAAACTCTGTCAGGACGGATACAGAAGTGATTCCATGGAAATAACAGGAACTTCACTGATCCGGAGTGAAGTGAAGCCTGCAAACTTTGCTGAGCGGCGTTAGCTTTAACTGGTAGGACCGTTTGGAAATCCATGAAAACCTAAAATCACATTATATTAGGAAGACAACAAATGCATAGTATTGCTTTATCTGCGTCTGAAATACGACAAAGTATTTCTAGCTGTCATGGAAACTCAAAGCAAGAAAGCCGCATTTCGCTCATGTGGATGTGACGTCAGCTGACATCTGTCTGCTTTGGTTCTGATGGTTCTGACTGGTTCTGACTGGTTCTTCGTCTGATCGTCTTCTGTAAATCTCATTCATTTGATCAATAAAGTTTTTTGAAAGAAAGAAATAATCAACAATTTCTCAAATTTGGGTTGAACTTTGAGAAACTGAGGGAAGTCTGGGCTCCGACCCGATGGACTCAGTGATAATAATTCTTTAACAAAATGGATTTTTAGGAACCTAACTTCAACCACAAAAATAAAATAATAAAGGAAAAAGACAATACATCACCAACAGTGATGTTAGTAATCTACCACATTTCTATTTCAAATCAGATTACAGTTACTGATCCCAATCACTGCGTTACTATTTCATTTGATTTCCTCTGTGCGTCTCGCCGCCGTCTCTGTGCAGCAGCAGCCACTGAAACATGAACCGTGGAGGAGACACGCATTCCTGGAAAAACAGGAACTACTTTGGGTTTCTGTCATCAAATCCGATTATTACATTGTTTTTTCTAAAGTCACTTGCATATTTAATGAGTCGGTTCGGTTTTCTGGACTTGCTTTTGAATGTGAAGCTCATTTAGAAACAAGCAGAGACACAATAAACCCAGAATTTGACTGACATCCAGGTAGTTTCAGTCGGACTCTCCCTGTGCATCATTTCCCTGATGATCCGTCCAAATGTCTTGGTTAATATCCAGGTAATATAAATATGTATGAATATAATAATATCTATATGACCTGTGAATGATGTCACAGGTCATATAGAAAACTTTAATCATCGAGACTAATATGATCAATACAGTGAAAACAGCCACGAATGAACGAGTTCATAAAGTTACGCAACTGAACCTCATTATAATCATTCATGTTAATTTAAGTGTCACTAATCTGTGCAGCCATGTGATTGGTGGAGCCGCAGGAGGAGCTGCAGCAGGGCCGTAACACAGAGGGGGCTGCAAGGGGGCTGCAAGGGGCTCTAAACTCCTATCTAGAGTTTTACAGACTATAGTGGAACAAAGAAAAACATGCAAAAGTTACTCAAGGCGTTTTTGTAACCATTAAACCATTTATTCTTCAGTTTCAGATTGTTTAATGGTTCAACATCAACAATGTTTACAAAACATTGTTGATGTTTATCAAATAAATGGCGATAACACAAGTATTGGCAAAACTCTAATTTTACATTGATTGGAGGAAGGTTGTTGTCAGCAGATGCTGAAAGTAACTAAAAAGTTACTTGTAATCTAAGTTAATTTTTCAAGGAGTAATCAGTAATCGGATTAAAGTTTCTTTTTCAAATTAACTATGCCATCAGTGATTATCAGTAGTAATAAAAACAGTCATTCTGACACAAAGGGAAAAATGACCCTGGTTAGAATTATAAATGCTTTTCTAAATAAAGTTTTATGTTATTGCTTTTCATGCTGTAATTGATGGAGGTCTGTTATTTATAATAAAACTTTATTTTCAGTGCAGACTTTTTTGTACTTCTATTATTAATAAAGTCTTAATTTAAAAAAATCCTCAATATTGCCCAGCATGGCTGCTGTTGTTTCAGTCGAAGTCTTTATTTCAGGTCGTTGTTAAAACAAAGACCTGAACTGTCAGTCGAACTAGTTGAACTATCAGTTTATTTTCAATTCCTCGTGTCTGAACAGAATATTCTTAGAACATAATTTTACCCAGAGTGGCGCCCTCTGCAGGTCAGCTGACTGGATGGGGGTGGAGCTTCGCGTGGGGGCGGAGCTCCACAGAACCTTCCTGACGGTAACCCGTCCATCCCGGTTAGCGTCCAGGTTAGCATCTAATCTCTGGAGCAGAGCGTCCTGCAGACACAGTGGGATCATCAGGATTGGTTCAGCTGGTTCTGGTTCTGGGTCTGGAGGTCCAGCTACCTGCAGTTCCAGGTGATCACACACGGCAGCCACATCACATCCTCCTGCTCTTCCTCCTGCGTCCTGCTGCTGAGCTGCTGCAGAGAGGGCAGCATTTAAAGCTGCATTGTGTAACTTTTATAGAAAATGTTTTTCCGTATCGGTTCAATCCGTCTCCAGTTTGTCATAAGACAGATCGATCTCTGCCTTTCCACTGCTAAATAGAAACAACCAATCAGAGCCAGGAGTTGTGTCTTAGTGCTGTCAACCATCCTCCATGCTAATTGTAGCTAGCATAGCCTGTTATGAATGCTATGGCTAGTTCGAAAGGATGAATGCAGATAAACAGTTGTTTCTCCACCATTAGCACATTCAGCAGCGAGTACATGAGGATGACTGGCAGTCCTAAGCCCTGCCTCTTGGCTCTGATTGGTTGTTTTTGATGCATTTCTTCAGATGGATCGATGTGTTCTCTTTACAATCTGTCACAATATGCAGACAGTTTTAGCTAATATGCAGCTTTAAGTCAGAACCGGTTCTGGTTCCGATTTCTGATGCAGACTACCTTTATTGTGAAAGAGCTGCTGGTCCACCCTGCTGCTTCCTGTCTCTTCATCAGATTTCAGGCTCTGCAGAGAAAACATGGAGCTGAGAGGAATCAGTGTGTGTTCTGTGTGTGTGTGTTCAGTGTGTGTGTGTTCTGTGTGTGTGTGTGTGTTCAGTGTGTGTGTGTTCAGTGTGTGTGTGTTCAGTGTGTGTGTGTTCGTGTGTGTGTGTTCAGTGTGTGTGTGTTCAGTGTGTGTGTGTCCAGCGTGTGTGTGTTCAGTGTGTGTGTGTTCAGTGTGTGTGTGTTCTGTGTGTGTGCGTCCCAGCAGCAGTATAAACTGTCATCATAAGGAATTCCTGAGCAGATTTAGTTCTGCTGGATGAACAACTTGGACGAACACACGCACACACACACACTGCTGAGAGGATCTGATCTGGTTCTGGTCCGGTTCTATAGCAGCTGATCCTGGTTCAGATTAAAGTCTGTGTGGAGATGCTGCAGCAGAACCGGAACTTTATCTGATGGTCCGATTTCATCTTTACTGACCTACCAACATGCAATTAAGTGCTAAAAGCATGTGACACCTGACGTAAAAGCATTCACCACCACTGTGATCAGTTCAGTTGAGAGCTGCAGGCGCTACATGTAGCATTGGTTTTAGACGTTTCCTGCTGCAAGGAGCGGCCATATTGAAACGCAAAGTCAGCCTTAAGTTTCTGAGTAGGAGGTCCAACTTCAATGGCCTTCTACTAAATATTTCCAAGTTCAGACCGTAAATGAAATGCACAAAAAACTAAAGCTAAGGCGAATGCTAATGTCAGGGTCAAGGCTAAGGCTGCCAGAGCAGCTGACCATTACAGGAGTTCAAACAGGTTAAATAAAAGAAGAATAAAACCTTCTGAAAACAGAGGATTTAGTTTATTCCAGTAGCATCACTGTTAGCATCAGTGTTAGCCTCAATAGCTGTTATTGATGCAGTAGTAGACTATCTCCAGGGCAACAATAATAACTGCTGGTTCAATTGCAGGTTTATTAAACATTTGAGGAAAGAGGCCACCACCCACACTGCATTCTGCTAGAGGCAACATAAGCTAATACAGGCTAATAGGCTAACCGTGGCTAACACAGGATAACAGAGGCTAATAATAAACCTCGACCTGCTCACCTCCACGCTCTCCAAAGACGTGGACCGTCTCAGTTTGGCCCTGCGGACACTGGGCGGAGACGAGTCCAGGTTCAGGTCCACGGGTTTGGTTCTGGTTGGGGTCGAGTCCAGGCTGGTACTGGTCTGGGTTTCGGGTCGAGAGCGGCGGCCATAACGCTTTGCTCCCTTCACAAACTTTGGCTTTACCTCCTGCGGGATGGCTGCAGGAGGAAGAGGAGGAGGGGGAAGTCATCTGGCTGGGCCAGAACCAGAACCACTGACTACCGGACCCTGCAGTGTCTCACCTGACTCCAGGTAGCTGCTGTCGTCCTCTGAGGTGCTGAAGTCCAGAGAGTGGGACAGAACCACCACCAAGCCGTTTTTAAACTCCTCAAAGTTCACCTGGAACACAAACAGAACCTGGACTGAGCCTGGCAGAACCCTGCAGAACCAATAGTTCTGGTCCAGTAGAACCGGTTACCCTGCCGTGGGGCCGCTCTCCCAGCAGCGTGTCCAGCAGCAGTGGCAGGTGTGCGTCCAGCTGCAGCTTCCTGCTCAGCTCGGTCAGCTCCTCCCGGTCCAGGAAGCCCGTCGCCGTCGAATCGCAGCCGTCAAACTCCGCCCTCAGCTGGGTCACGTAGCGGCTAGGCTCCGCCTCCTCCATCGGGACGCATCACGCTGTGATGTGTCACCTGGCGGGAGCAGAGCGCGGCGTCATCTGACCAACAGAGTCACAGCAGGTTCAAACATCCGGTACCGAGTCGTCCCATGCAGCCTCAGAACCTCCAGAACCTGTGAAGCTCGTGGAGTACCTCAGGGATGAGTCCTGGGTTCTATCAGAGTTCTAACAGTGGGAACCATCAGGGATCAGAACCGGGTTCCATCAAACTCCAGGTCTACAAACAGTAAACACACAGAACCGACACAAAAAACAAGACCAAAGAAAATATACAGAAAAACATCACTTCCTGTCAACAACAAGACAGAACCTGAGTCCCAGTAACAGACCAGTGAATGGAAACCAGAGCTGCTTTGTGTCTGAACTCGGTTCTGGTTCTGCTAAACGGTTCTTCAGGTTAACAGGAAGTAGTTTCTCCCCACTGTCGCCACGCGCTTGTTCCAGAGGAACTGGACAGAAAAGTTTGGACCAGTTGGTGTTTTGAACAGGACCAGACTGGACCGAACTTCCTCAGCTACAGAACCAGCATCGCAGCTAACCTTCAAATCAAAGTCTTAAGGCTTCTTTACGTCATGCCCGGTTCCAGTGACCCGGTTCTGTTCCAACGGTTCCAAAAGTCCTGAAGTCAGAATGAATCCATCTGTTGTGCGAGTTTCAGAATAAAAACAGAGTCCGCTCCTCGGTCCCTCGTCTGTTTCCGGAGAGCCCTCGGCTGTAATCGGAGAGGCTCG
Source organism: Poeciliopsis turneri (assembly GCA_922788865.1). Taxonomy (NCBI): domain Eukaryota; kingdom Metazoa; phylum Chordata; class Actinopteri; order Cyprinodontiformes; family Poeciliidae; genus Poeciliopsis; species Poeciliopsis turneri. Next base: position 423,711 of record CAKLNU010000738.1, on the reverse strand, counting down.
CGGGCCGGAGAAGCTTCACCATGGGAACGGAGGCGCGCGCCGCAGGAACAAAAGGCTCGCGAGGCAAACCGAGGCAGAAAGTTATGAAGTTTATATCCGCGCCGTTCGCTGCGGCCGGTTCGGACAGCGGAACCATCCGCTAACTGGGACTGACTTACCCACAGAAAGTTCGGCTCCGGTCCGGTCCGAACCTCACGGTTCCTCCATGGAGGAGATACTGTAGCTGAGTCAACCGTTACCGAACCGTTACCGGAGCTGCTGACCCAGAGAACCGAGGCGCGAACTGACCAGAGCAAAAACAAAGTCACAGACACACAAAATCACTTCCGGTTTGATTTCAAAATAAGACACAAAACCACTCCGTTTTTCAGCTGATTTCATGGTTTTTCTTCTGTCATTTTGTTGAACTTATCCTCCATCAGTTTTACCTTTTGACGTTAATTACCGTAAAATACTTTAGATGTTTTATTTGCTACATATTATTTGATGTCTTCAGTATCTTCTTACTCCAACAGGTATCACTTTATACCATTTACTTATTACTACATTAGTTACTGTACAGTCATAATAAATTTTAATTTAGTGTATTAAATTAACATATCTGAGCAAGCATTATTAAAAGCAACAAACAGTATTATTGGTATTAACTGAAGATTTACTGCTGGGCTCTCCAGCCAGAACCAGTTTAGCCAGTTAGAATGATGAACTGGTCTTAACTGGGTTGACTTAATTAATCAGCTCGCAGAGAATTTTCGCCCCCGAACTGAAAGATTAAAACCCTGCCAGCTTTTATTTTGGCAGGAGAATAACCTGTTCCGGTGTGCTGCTGTCACTGCTGCTGGCTTGGCGGAATTCTGATCGGTCAGAATTAAACATGGTGCAGAGCACAATTCTTCCGCTGGAGGGCGCTAAAACACAGCAGGTCTGAACTACAGGGGAACAGAGAAGAACTTGGAAGTTTTCTGAAGAGAATGACGTCACCGTTACGGTGTAAAAACGCAGGAAGACCAGAGGTCCAGTGCCCATCCGAACCGTGGAGCTGCTGCTGCAGAAACCACTTTTACATCATTAATATTTGATTCATTTCTCCAGGAACCTCAAGAGGAGATTTTAGGTTCTTATGGCTGGAGGACCAGCTGTAAACATTAGAGCTTCTGCAGGTTCTGAGTCGGCCCGGTGGACTGTAGGGTTCTGGTCGGGTTGGAGCAGGATGTGAGGGCAAGGAGCTGCAGTCTGATGAAAACATGAAGCAGAACCGGTTCTGCTAGTCCGATCACATTCTGTTGCTCAGACCACTTCTGGTTCTGCTTTCAATGCTGCCTATGTGGGTCGGTACCATGATGCTTTAACTAGACCATGCATAAAGCGAGGTTCTGGTGGTTCTGATTGTGATTCTGGTAGTTCTGATGGTTCTTGTGGTTTTGTAGGTTCTAATTGGTTCTGAGTTAGAAGAACTGGAGCAGATCTTGAGCTGCACCTGGTTCTGATCTCCTCTCTGATAGCGCTGCAGGTCCGGTTTGGCCGGTTCTCCTCAGTGAAGCAGAACCTTTGATGTATGATGTTGATGAGGTTCTAGACGAGGAAGATTCAGAACCAGAACCAGTCAGGATCCTGGAGTTCTGTTTGACGGATCAAACAGGAATCATCAGTTAGAACCGGAACCAGAACTATGTTGCTATGGTTACAGAGCGGCTGCATTATGGGATGTTTGACCTCCTCCAGTAGAAACAGATGAAGGTCCGGTGGGAGTTTCTGGACTCCACTGCTCACATCATGACCTCATGACCTTTCACGCCCCCAGTATGACACAGGTTTGCAGTTTCCTAACGCTGACTCAGCAGAAAAAAGTGCTGAGTCAGCAGGAGAGCCGCTGATTGGATCAGAACCGATCACTGAGGAGCCCAGAGGGAAATGGTAGGAAATAAAATCGTGTTCAGTGAACATGATGAACTGGTTCTGACCCACAAATCATCAGAACCGAATCCATCCTTCAATAAAGAACAGATCCAACAGAACCGGCAGGAAGACTAAAGACAGAACTTTGCTTCTGTAGCATCAGCTCTGCTTGTTTTTTTTGTTTTCCTGCGGTCCCTGAACGCACCACAGCCTCCCTTCATGAGGAGCGGATGCGCTCTGATTGGCGCAGAGCTGCTGACGTCAGATAGAGGAGGGCGGGGCTGAAGGAGGAAAAAGCAGCTGTTGATCATCTGGACTGAAACTGGATCCGAGTTCCGAACCTGAGGCTGGTGAGTTCACATCCCGCGTAACGTCAGCTGCGTGTGACGTCACAGGGTTCTGGAGGGACTCGTGCTGGGTTCTGAACTGGTTTCATAACGGGTTTCTGGGGGTTCGGGTGGTTCCGGTGTCTCCACTGGAACCGACGTGTTTACCGGGTCAGAACCGAACTTCTCCCTCCCTCCTTCAGAAGGTTCAGAACCGGGAACCGGAGCCGTGATCCAGGGAACCCAGTAGAACCAGCAGCAGGGCCAAATTGGACCTGAAGGATCAGAACTGTTCTGCAGAACTCCTGGCGAACGGAACCGGTCCAGTCAGGATCAGTTAGCTTCATAGAGGTAAGACCTCTGAGGGTTGGTTCCGATCCACCTTCAGCCCGAAGCGGATCCAGTTAGAGGCGGAGCTCTGCACAGATTCTGAGGTTCGGTCGGTGGTTCGGTGCTGAAGTGTGTGTGTGTCTCCAGATGGGGGCCCAGGTCTCGGTTCCGGACGGGGTCCATGTGGTAGTGGTTGGCGGCGGGTTCGGCGGCATCGCGGCGGCGCAGCAGCTCCGTTCGGCCGGGTTCGGCTTCACCCTGCTGGACCTGCGGGACTCCTTCCACCACAACGTGGCGGCGCTGCGGGCCTCAGTCCAGCCCGGTACCGACCACTCCGACCTGTCGCTGCTTGCCCCCTGCACTCCCTGACCTCTGACCTCTGACCCCAGGCTTCGCCCAGCGGACCTTCATCCCATATGCGGAGACGTTCGGAACCAGCTTCCTGCAGGGTCGCGTGGAGCGCGTGGACCCGGAGCGGCAGCTGGTGGTTCTCCAGGGCGGCAGGGTGAGGCGGGGCGGGGCGGGGTGAGAGCTGCTGCTGCTGCTGCTGCTGCTGCTGCTGCCCCCTGCCGGCCAGGTGAGCTCTGACAGCTGTTCCCCTACCGCAGGAGGTCCAGTATTCCCACCTGATCCTGTGTACCGGTTCTGATGGTCCGTTCCCTGGGAAGTTCAACACCGAGGCGTCGCTGCAGGACGGCATGACGGCCTACGAGGACATGGTGGGACAGGTGAGACAGAGGAGAACAGAGAGGATGATGGGACAGGACGCCGCTCACTGTGTGTGTGTGTGTGTGTGTGTGGGTCCAGATCCAGGCAGCAGACTCGGTTCTGGTGGTCGGGGGCGGAGCTACAGGGGTGGAGATGGCAGCTGAGATCAAGACGGAGTATCCAGACAAAAAGGTGGGTCGGGTTCTGGCTCTGGTCGGGTTCTGGCTCTGGTCGGGCTCTGGCTCTGGTCGGGTTCAGCAGTACTCAACAGAACTTTACCCATCACTCTGTATGAAAGGTACTGGTTCCGTTAGCCCTGCTAAAACAGGTTCATACTGGACCTGAAGGTTCTGTTGGGTCCGGCTTAAGTTCTGAGCTGTTTCTCTGACTCCTTGAATCGGATCAGAACCGCCTCCAGTTCTGCTTCTGGGTGGTTCCTGCAGGACAGGGATTCCCAACCTGGGGGCTCGGGGACCCTTGGGGGTCGGGAGACTCCAAGTTTGGGTCACAAAATGATTTTCAGAATGAAAGTGACGCCGGAGGGACAGAAATACATAAATCTGACATTAAGTTCAGTCTGCTGTGCAGGAACCCAGTTGGTCTGGACCTCTGGAACCTGCAGAACCCGGCGCTCAGGACTCCGTCCTCATCTCTGTTTCTCCTCCAGGTGGTTCTGATCCACTCCAGGAACGGGCTGGCCGACCCGCAGCTGGTCCAGAGTGTCAGGCAGCAGGCCAAGGAGGTTCTGCTGGAGAAGGGAGTGGAGCTGGTTCTGGGTATGCTGGCTGCTAGCCCTTAGCTGCTAGCCCTTAGCTGCTAGCCCTTAGCTGCTAGCCCTTAGCTGCTAGCCCTTAGCTGCTAGCCCTTAGCTGGTTCTTCCCGGGTTCTGGACAACCTGCTGCTGTGTTTCAGGTCAGAAGGTGTCCAACTTGTCCGAGCTGCCGCTGAACCGGACCCAGAAGAACCTACAGGTCAAAACGGACAAGGGGGAAACTCTGGAGACGGACCTGATCATCTGCTGCACCGGCACCAGGATCAACTCTGGAGCCTACGCCTCCAGCCTGGGTGGGTCCCCAGGGGGCGCTGTGGCTCCACCGGGGGGCGCTGTGGCTCCACCGGGGGGCGCTGTGGCTCCACCGGGGGGCGCTGTGGCTCCACCGGGGGGCGCTGTGGCTCCACCGGGGGGCGCTGTACAAAGGAATTTGGGAGAATTAAACTGTGATGAGAAGAAATAGTGATTCTTTTTTCAGTCATATATGCACCATGTTGTTCTTTCATTTCTAGATGTCAGTGTGTGGTTAAATATTTAGCTACACAATAAGCTAAATAGTTTAATGGCAAGCTAAATGTTTAGCTAGCAAAGCAAATATTTAGCTTGATAGCTAAATATTTAGCGTAGTGTGATGCTAGATAGTCACACACTGAGCTAAATATTTGGTTTGAAACTGAATGAACGTGTAAATTTGACGAAATGAGTCAAATTGCTGCTGCTCATTTAGACCTTAACTTTACAAACATTATCAGCTGCTAGCTTAGCATGAGACTGCAGGGATTTAGCAGCTTTTAGTCTCCGAGACCTTCTCCAATCAGCTGATGGTCCCATTTGTTATTGATCGGATATTGAGCTGTTATTGATTGGGAATAAGCTGATGTTGCGTGTGTCTCCAGCGGGCAGCATGGCTGCTGACGGGGCGCTGAAGGTCAACCAGTACCTGCAGGTCGAGGGGTTCTCTAACATCTTCGCCGTTGGCGACTGCGCCGACCTGCGCGAGGCGAAGCTGGCGTACCACGCCGGGCTCCACGCCTACATCGCCGTGTCCAACATCATCAACAGCCTGAGCGAGAAGCCGCTGACGCCGTATCGCACAGGTAGGCTCCCCCTGAGGCAGGCGGTCAGCGTGTCGCCTGACCCTCGCTCACCCTGTGCCGGTTGCTAGGTTACGTGTCCATGCTGCTGGCGATGGGCCGAGACGACGGCGTGGGCCAGTTCAACGGCATCCGGCTGCCCCGCTGGCTGGTCGCCCTGGGGAAGAGCCGTGACCTGCTGCTGTGGAAGAGCTGGAGGGAGATGCAGCAGAAGCAGCCCTGACAGTTGCCGTGGAAATGCCTGAGGATCACCAGCATCACCAAGTGCCTATCACTCTGACCTCTGACCTTAAAGCTGGACAGCAGGATAACATGTTAGCAGCTGTTTCACTCATGATAATCGTCCAAATTCTGTTTTTCTCTTCTGCATTAATAACCTCTGAATATAAACAACTTTTTACTGAATAAACTCAACATGAAGAAAATGTTTTTGTTCTTAAATTCTTTCACTTTTGTGTACAGAAGTATTTGTGTTTGTTTTCAGGTTTTATTTCCTAACAGTTCAATGTGTCATGAAGAGCAGGTCAGAGGTCGACGCAGGTTGCTGAACAAATGACAGTTAAAGGCAGAACAGGTGAGCAGAGGCTGAGCGACGGAACCGGGACAACAGACTCGACTGAACACAGAAACCCAAATCCTCCAAATGTTTCTGTTCCAACTAGAACTTGAATTGATTGAACATTTTAATCCAGTTCATTTCAGGGTTTGTAATTAATTAATCATTTTCATTTAAATTTCCCCTTTTTACATTTTTTAAAATGTTTTTGTTCCTTTGGCTTTTGACTTGATGCGTTTAATGTCTAATTATGGTTTTGATTGATTTAGTGTTGGACTCTTTGGCCAGCGGTGTTTCAAACAGAACCGCTCTGCGCTCATTTAGACCATTTTGGTTTCTTGTTACGGTTCTGCTTCCTGTCTGGCGCTGCAGGTGAGTTTCTGCAGGTGAGTTTCTGCAGGTGAGTTTCTGCAGGTGAGTTTCTGCTGCTCACCTGGAGGAAAGCATCACCTCAGAGCGCCGCCTGCAGTTCAGAGGCAGCCAGCAGGGGGCAACATTCTGATGCTCTTTAATAATCAGCCAAATGTTTCACCCTCTCATATTCATGTCATGGGCTACACAGTGGCGCAGTGGGTAGCGCTGTTGCCTTGCAGCAAGAAGGTCCTGGGTTCGATTCCCGGCCCGGGGTCTTTCTGCACGGAGTTTGCATGTTCTCCCTGTGCATGCTGGGTTCTCTCCGGGTTCTCCGGCTTCCTCCCACAGTCCAAAAACATGACTGTCAGGTTGATTGGCCTTCCCAGATTCTCCCTATAGGTGTGTGTGTGTGTCTGGTTGTTTGTCCTGTTTGTCTCTCTGTGTTGCCCGGCAACAGACTGGTGACCTGTCCAGGTGACCCCGCCTCTCGCCCGGAACGCAGCTGGAGAGGAACCAGCAACTCCTGACCCTGTTAGGGAGAAGGGTGACGGAAAATGGATGGATGGATGGATGGATGGATGGATGGATATTCATGTCATCTTCAGCCATTAAAAACAATATTCAGCTTCTGAATATTGGTGATTTTTAATTTAGATCACTGAGGATTAACTGAAGAAAATAATCTGGATCAAATCTTCCTGGATGAGAATCATTGTATTTGTTTTAAGAGTGGAAAACAGTTTTAGCTCCAATTATCACATCAGTAATTTTAATCCACTTCTGTTTGCAACTTGAAATGAGTTTTAGTTTATCAGTTCTGAGCTCTCGTATCTCATAATGTTTAAATTACCCCATTGCAATAAACATGTAGTTATTTAGATGATAATAATCAGATGCATTTATAATTCTTCTGAAGAATGTGGACTTGTCTCTGCATAATTATTTATATAATAAACAACTTTCTGTTTAGAAAATATGCAGCAATAATTTGATATTTTAGCTTTCCATTGTTAAAACGAGTCTTCCAACGCCATTTATGGTCTAGTTAAATCAAAAATTTGATTTCATTCTTTTATTTTAACACATTTTATGTCATTTCTTATTTGCTTGTTATTAAATACTTCAGTTTGTTTTGCCATAATCTAGTATTGTTTTATTCTTGTGATACTATTTCTTTAATATTTTTAATTTTTAATTTAATTGCTATTAATTGTTACCAAAGGAAAATAATCAGAATTAAACTAAATGTTAATAAGTTGGATGTATTTTAGTTGTTACTGCCATGAAATGCTGGTTCAGCAGTTTAGTTGCTCTAAAAGTTGCACTGAAAGTCCATTAAAAGTGCCAACTTTGCATTAAAGTGTGGTTATTTATCGACAGTCACAGACGTTCCTAAAGTCTCCTTCATGTTCATGTTCAGGGTCACGTCAGTCTTGTGCACATCCTGTCAAATAAAGTTTTACCAAATGTGCTACACAAATAAATTTAATCAGAAAGATTTTTTTTATTTGCTTGTAAATTTGTTTAAAACTGAATTTAGATATATATGTATATATTTTAGACAACAAATATTGTCGCTAAGTTTTTGTACACAGCGTTTCTCTGTGCTGCTTTTAAGTGTTTCCCTTCACATCCCTGAGTTTAATAAGTGTTTGATTAACAGGCTTGTTTAGCATCGATGGCTGCAGAGGTCAGGAGGTCATGTCATCATTTGCATCAGGAGTTCTGGAGCAAAAGCACAACTGAAACATGCAGGACAAACTGGTGAACCCTGATGGAAAGATTGTGGTTTTCTTGTAATTAAGGTTTTGAAGTTTTAATATGAAATGATGAATTAATGCCAATGTTGCTTATGTAGCTGTCAGGTCTATAAAATACACCTACATTTTTTAAATGATCTATAGTTAAGGGTTTCTATGCAAATAAAGAAATTGTGCATGTATATTTGACTTGGTTGGATTTTTGAATGCCGATCTAAACTGTAGCGTCGATTTCTCCTCTAGAAGCGGATCAGGAGGAAGTTGTGAGGCTGTGCGATCAGAGAGAGTCTCATCATTTAAATTGAGTCGTTTAACTGAAATGTTTAAATGTAGTTATTAGGAGCACAGTTTTAATGTGTTCATTTGCTTTCTGTGTGATGGGCTTTTGAATACCGCTTCAACTTGTTGAGTAATTAAATCAGCTGAAAATGAAATGCAACTGACTAGCCAATGTCAATAGTATTATCATAAAAATTGACTGGTAAAAGTAAATTACAATGGAATTATTTTTTTCAGTCAAAATGATGAACAACAAAAAAGTAAAATGCAACATCTGGACTATATTGTTCCTGGAGAATTCAAAAAGAACAATTTCTGGTTGTCTTCAGTTTAGATCTGAATTTAACCAAAAAATATACTTGATGAAGGGACATCAAGCAACTTCTGTTTAGATCAATACATTTTGATTCTAGTGATTATTAACATGTTTTTAACATTTTTATTTAAACATCTCGTTACTATGGTTAATTAGAATGATTTTTCATGCATGTGATCTGCAGCAGTTTAATTTTCATTATTGCATGTTTATTTTCTCAGCAGTTAACAGTAAACTTTGAGCTCTCCTATTGGCCGATTTAAACGCTTCACTCTCCTCCCACACTGCTTCACATGAGTTTCTCCCAATTGATTTGTTGCTCTAAAAAACAAGCAGTTTTGTTCAAAATTGTGGCTGAGGACCGATTAGAAGAAAAATAACTCTGGAAGCTGCACAACAAAGCGTGTGTCTGCCAGTGGATAATTCAGTGAACAGAAACAGAACAAACTTCAGCCTGTGAGGTTCATCTTTGTACAGAGCAGCTGGTTTCTATTTCTGTTTGATCGCTTGATTTTGTTCTCTGCCTGGTTCTCACTTCTGCACACACACACACACACACACACACACACAGAACATATGCACAGTCACTTCCTGGAATGGGTCATGTGATTTCTTGTAAGAGAAACGAAACAGAAACCATTCTGAGCTCAGAATCATCGGACAAGGTGAGTGTTTTCTCTAAGGTCTTTTATTTTCTACTTACTTTCCGTGAACTGTAGATGAATGCAAAATTATCATTTTATTAGATATTTAAAACTAAACTTTATCTGTTGTACTTCTTCTGTAACCTTGGAAATGTTTTCTGTTTAGTTCTCAAGATGTTTGGTGTAAATTTGGAGCAAGACAAAATAACCCCATCAAGTTTTCTGTCCATGAGAAGCAACTCATCCAAAGTTGACCCTTTAAACTTCTCAGATGATCCCGGATCACTGCAAAAAAGGTAAAAGAGTGAAAATAAGCAGATAAACCAGGAAGCCGTGTAAAGGTTGCAGGTGGAGGGTTAAGTTTAGCAGCCGCTAAAATAAAACACATGGATCTGCTAAGCATGCAAGACCCATGCAGGAGATTCATTTGTTACAGAGGCTGTCATTCATCTCAGCATAGATTAAATGTACAGGTCTATGTAACTTAATACCTACTGAACAAAATTGTTCTGTTTATCAATAATATATGAGAAAGCTCTGTGAGTCGACTTACTGGAAAGTCAGGTTGAAAAGATGTCAGGAAATCAATCCCAAAATACAGAAAAGCAGGAAAAAACAAAAGAAAAATACATCTGAGAACCAACAAGCAAAACTGATGTGTTCAACTAATTGAGCTGATTTCTGAGGTAAATGGATTGGACAAAGTACCTGCATGTCTCACTGTCTTCTAAGATCACCATATGCACTTACACCTGATCTTAAAGCTCTTCAGTGTTTCCCACCCAGCAGGTTAGAAGGAACAGTTTCATATGAATCCATTCCTGCGCACAGGGTTTTCCTCAGAAGCTGACCCTAAAGCTTGGCCTATTTCTACGTTTTGTGAAGTTACCAAGGTGGCTCTCAGAACTATGAATGCTGGGAGACTCAGTCAGTCTGCTCTAAGAAAATAGGATGCAACCATATTTTAATGTTAATCCAAGAACATTAAAATCTGAACAAACTAACAGCTCTGGTGGGGTAGGACAGTTGGGGTAACTAATCAGATTTCTGGGGTATCCAATCCCCCCCAGGCACCTCTGTGGATAAGACCCAGAAGAGGTTTCTGTTGTGAAATGCTGACACTTGACCAACTTCCTGGATTATCCAAGATGTTGGTCAGTAAATACTGACCATAAGATTATGTACTGATTACTGGTATGTACTGAGAACACATGCTCCAGAGTAACTAAAGGACAGAGAAAGAATATTTTTTCTATGGTCAATTAATTAAATACATTGGAAATTTATTTAATTGCCAATTTTATCGCAATATGTAATTTTCTTTTCAGAGACGAAAAGTACATTTATGTGCCAAAAAAACAGTCCTGGGATGTTGGTCGTGAAGTCTTGAAGTATTCAATTTCTACAAACTATGGAAACCATCATCAACACATCAACTCACACTGGGACCAGTCTACTTCATTTGGACAGCCTCCCAGTTCCCAATGTGGAAAAAGACCTGAAATTGGAATTGCACTTCAAATAGCCAATAAGATCTGCCTTCTTCAAGGTGAGAATAAATGGCCCCTAATAATCTTATTTCTGAAAACTGTATTTCGCATTGCGCAATGAACACATAAATACATCGTTTATTATTGTTGTCTCATTTTCAGCAGATGTTGTTCTGCAGCAGGTTCTAAAGGAACATAAGATCAGTCTGAGGCAGAGATGTGAATGTGTGGTTGAAGGAAGTGATGTAACAGGAAGTAGAACCCTCCTCAACAGGATCTACACTGATCTCTACATCACAGAGGGACAGAGTGAAGAGGTTAATACCCAGCATGAGGTGAAGCAGCTGGAGAGAGCTGCCAAGAGCCAGAAGCTCCATGACTCTCCAATCAGGTGCCATGACATCTTTAAATCCTTCCCTGACCAACATGGAGCCATCAGAGTGGTTCTGACCAGTGGCGTCGCTGGTGTTGGAAAAACCTTCTCAGTGCAGAAGTTCACCCTGGACTGGGCAGAGGGCTTGGAGAACCAAGATGTCAGTGTGGTGGTTCTGCTTTCGTTCAGGGAGCTGAACTTGATCAGAGATCAGCAGCACAGTCTTCTCTCCCTGCTCCATGTTTTCCATCCAACACTCCAGAAGCTCCCAGCAGAGCAGCTGGCTTGCAAACTCCTCTTCATCTTGAGGCTGGATGAAACAGACTTTCATGGACTTCAACAGCAGTCAGCTGGTTTCTGACGTCACACAGAAATCATCAGTCAACGTTCTGCTGACAAACCTCATCAGGGGAACCTGCTTCCCTCGGCTCTCATCTGGATAACTACCAGACCTGCAGCGGCCAATCAGATCCCTCCTTCATTTGTTGCTAGGGTAACAGAAGTACGAGGCTTCACCGACACCCAGAAGGAGGAGTACTTCAGGAAGAGGTTCAGTGATGAAGAGCTGTCCAGCAGAATCATCTCCCACATCAAGACCTGCAGGAGCCTCCACATCATGTGTGGAATCCCAGTCTTCTGCTGGATCACTGCTACAGTTCTGGAGAACATGTTGACCTCAGAGCAGAGAGGAGAGCTGCCCAAGACCATGACTGACATGTACTCTCACTTCCTGCTGGTCCAGACAAAGAGGAAGAAGAACAAGTACCATGGAGGACATGAGACAAGTCCACAGGATCTGATGGAGGCTGACAGGGAAGTTCTTCTGAAGCTGGGGAGGCTGGCGTTTGAACATCTGGAGAAAGGAAACATCATGTTCTACCAAGAAGACCTGGAGCAGTGTGGTCTGGATGTCACAGAGGCCTCAGTGTACTCAGGAGTTTGTACAGAGATCTTCAAAAGAGAGAATCTGATCTTCCAGAAACCAGTCTACTGCTTTGTTCATCTGAGCATCCAGGAGTTTCTGGCTGCCGTCTACATGTTCCACTGTTTCACCACCAGGAACACAGAGGTGATGGAGAAGTTCCTGGATGACATCAAAAAAGAAAAACCCAGCGACTCAGATCCATCATCAAGTTCTAGAATCAGTGATTGTCCTAGTCCATCTATAGATCTTTTTCTGGATCAAGTTCTGAGGAGATCTCTAAAAATCATGAATGGCCACATGAATTTGTTTGTTCGTTTCCTTCATGGCTTCGCTTTGCCCTGTAACCGGAGACTTTTGGCAGGCTTGCTGCCTCAGACCAAGACCGGTCCAGATGTCATACAGAGAATCATCAACAACTTGAAGAAGACAAGCTCTAAAGAAATATCTCCTGACCGAGGCATCAACATCTTTTACTGTCTGGTGGAAATGAAGGACCATTCAGTTTATCAGGAGATCCAAGAGTTCCTGAAGTCAAAGAACAAATCAACGTGTGAACTTTCTGAGATCCATTGCTCAGCTCTGGCCTCCATTCTGCAGATGTCAGAAGAGGTTCTAGATGAAATGGAGCTAGTGAGGTACAACACGTCAAAGGAAGGACGGCGCAGACTCATCCCAGCTGTGAGGAACTGCAGGAAGTTTGTGTGAGTCCAAAACCCTGAAACCCCAGAATACAGCAGCACAGGAGTTGTGGTCTGAATAACAAATTCATTTAGATTAATTTCTTACTCAGTTATTCTAAACTGCTAATGAGTCAGATAAGAACAAACTGTTAGTGCAACCAAGTACGGTCAGAACATGAGCATCCCAAGCAGCATCGACTGGTCTTCATGTGTCAGGCTTTCCAGCTGGTATTTAGAAAAAATGTCATGTTTAATTGGAAAAATCAAAAAACTTTTTGAAAATTGTTGCTTAGACAACAGAAATTACTAGAACTACTTTCTGCAGAGGATTCTTGACTATCAGAAACATTCTTGAGCAGGTGGCACCTTCTAATAAAGATTTCAGAGTTGAACTGAACTAGAGAATCAAGCAATGATCTGAACCCTGACAGATGTAGGTTATGTATGTCTCTCTGCAGACTGACGTTCTGTGACCTGTCTGAGACTCACTGTGAAGTTGTGGCTTCAGCTCTGAAGTCCAACCCCTCCCGTCTTGAGGAGCTTGACCTGAGCTATGGCTGCTTGCCCCAGTCAGGACTGAAGCTTCTGTTCGCAGGACTCGAGAGTCCAAACTGCAGACTCGAGAGTCTGAGGTAATACATTAATGTCTATGTTGCTGCTTTTAGGTTCTGTGTATATTAACATGTTGGAATGCTTAACTTAATTTTTAAAATCTAAATCAAGAATATTATTGATCATTCTTCTGAATTTACGTTTACTATCAGGTTATTACAAACAGTTGTTAAAAAAACATTCAGTGCCTTCAATCCCATTCAAGAGTCCAATTTTGTTTTTACTTTGATTAAAAATCATTGAACAAACATGGATACAAACAAATAATTCTTGATGGGGTATTTTTCACAGAATTAAACATTTAAGGATTCAATCACTGGAGTCCATCTTGAGGTTTGCAGTGAGCTGGTTCCGTGTTTAAACTTGTACCACAGGAGGTCTTTGTTGGTTAAAGTTCCTTAAACAATTACAGAATATTTAGGGACAATATTTTTCTGTTTCCCCTTTTGTGTCTTACCAATATTGTCAGAGTGGGCATGTGCTCTTCCACAGATTTGCCACAAGGGGTCGTGCTTTCACTCTTATTTTACAGTGTCATACTTTGTGTTTTCTCCAGGGTTCTGATATTTTGTAAGTCTTACCAGCTCTGACTGTAAACACAGATTCAGGTGAAGTTTTAATGAAGGGCTCATGTCTCTCTGCTTTTCTAGTCCTCTGTTTTCTGAGCTTAAACGAAGCACTCCTCCCCATTAGACAAAAGAAAACAATAATCAGACATCAGTTGCATTTGGGGTCAAAGTGCACCATTTTACTGAGACATCATGTTATCACTGCTGGACACATTTTGTCAAGAAAATGGTTTCTATCTATGTGGATAGAAGATGGAGCTTTACATTTTATTGACACTGGTCTAAAGAAACAGATCAAATAAGATTTAATCTATTGATTTAAGATGTAAAGGTGTGGGTGAGTATGTACATTGTGTTTTCTGATTTATTTAGGCTGATAAACTGCAGTTTATCAGACAGCAGTGGAGCACATCTGGCCTCAGCTCTGAAGTCCAACCCCTCCTACATGAAACATCTGGATCTGAGCAGCAACAGGCTGCAGGATGCAGGCGTGGAGCAGCTGTGTGGCTTTCTGCAGAGTCCTTACTGCAAGCTCCAAACACTGAGGTGAGTCACTTTAATCTGAACCTGGCCAGAGTCTGCACTCCGTTTCCTTCAGGTGAAAAGTATTCAGTCAGGATATAATAGGAATGATATTACGTATCAACGTGGAGCAGATACACCACATGTTAGAATCAATCATTTTATATTAGATGTGACTGTTATCAACATTGTGGAATAAAGTTGAAGGCTTGAAAACTACAAAATATCTCACAGATTAACCTGCTAAATGGTTAAAAGAAGATTATTGTTAATATTAATGAAATTTCTCTGTTGTAATTTCATTCATGGTGACTTTAAAACGTGAACTCTGAAAACCAAAAATGTACTTTCAAAGTAAAAGCACCATGACTGTCTTTATTATTGGGTACTGATAAATAATTGAATTGCTATGATGATATGATGTTTAATACCTTATACCAGAAAAATAAAATGTGACCTTCCTGTTGTTGATACAGGTAAACCTTATAATTGATTCAGTTTACTGTAGGAACAAACCAACAGGATTTAGTCTAAACTCATGTTCAGGTGAACAATATTTCACAAAGTTTATAATGAAAAAGCAGAAAAAAACATAATATAACCCAACAGAACAAAAACAACATCAACTCAACAGTTTAATGTCAGTAGTTATTATTTTACTGTATTTACACATAAAGTGATTTTAAACACATTGAATGATTTTTTTATTCAGACTCAGGAATTGCAGCTTGACTGGGATCAGCTGTTTGTCTTTGGTTTCGGCTCTGGGGTCCAACCCGTCCCATCTGGCAGAACTGGACCTGGTTGATAACAGGCTGACGGACCCAGATGTGGAGCAGCTGTGTGACCTGGCAGTCAGTTCAGACTTTAGACTGGAAACTCTCAAGTAAATTACAAGTTCTACTTTTTCAATTAGTGGTTCAAAAAAAGCAAATTAATCTGAATTTAACTACAAACTAAAAGTCCCTGAGATTTCTTGTGAACCTGAAAGAGTCAGTCATGCTGGGAGTTAATATAAAAATGAAATGTCTCTACTGCCCCCTGGAGGACAGCTGCTGAAGTGATTATCTGTCTTTTATAGCCAGTTTCTTCTTTTCTTCCACTGCAGATGGAAATAAAAGAACCAGAAGATACAGAGGCATTGAAGCAGCTTCCAGGGAAAACATTAGGAAGGATGTTCATGTTCTGGGTGAAACTCCACATGGTTTTATGCTATTAATGTGCATCATTACTGCCTGGCTTATTCTGCAGCACTTTTTCCTTTTGAGGGGTTTTAAAGGTCTTAATTGGATGAAATTAAAGACGAACCAAAACATTTTTGAGCTGAATTTCAGACAAAATAAAGAAATAATTAAGAAATGAACAGTGATGAAGATGTTTGAGGATGAATGCAAGAACAATGGTTCTGATTAAAACTAAGTTTAAGGAAAAACAAAACATTTGCTTGTAGAAAACTCCACTAATGAGACACTTCACAAAATGACATGTTATTGTCTGTAGTCAATGTGACATTATGGGATGTTTTGCTCTGCAGTGTGATGTCGATATGTGATTCTTTGTCTGCTGATTTTTAATTTGATGCTTGTGAACGCCACGTTTTGCTGTCACATTACCAGATTTGAGTCGTGGAAATCTTTTCTCATTATTGTTCTGAGCAAAACAGATGAATTGAGTCTAATTTCAGATTTCTGACACAGATTTAAGTGTCACATTCATATCAAATGTAATATGCAACAAATAACTTTTCAGTACATTTCACAATTTAAGAAAATAAAATATTTGATTTCAAAAGTCAAATGGAGGATTAACTTTAAAACTGTTTTGGTCTGAATGTGTTTAAAGGATTCTGAAAATACAGGAAAAACCCTGAAAATGAAACTTTAATGAGAGATTTAATGTCAGACCTGCTGATTGAACAGCTGCAGTGACCACTGGCTGCAGCAGGGGGCGCTCCACGCCTTCAGTCACAACACACTGAAATGGAACATTAAAGTTTGTTTGAACAGATTTATATTCTGAGTTTTCAGCTTGGGGTGAAATTCATTCAGCTCTGGACTGACTCAGTGCTGGACCTGGACCGGACCGGAGAACCGGGTCCGGACCGGAGCACCGGGTCCGGGTCCGGAGCACCGGGTCCGGTCCAGAGCACCGGGTCCGGTCCGGAGACTTACTGATTCCTTCTGGGGGAAGTGAGGATGTAATTCAGAGTTCTGGTTTTCTGAGTCGGTTCTGTTGAGAAAATGTTCATTATTCCAGATTTAAACCAACAGCTGCAGTAAATAATCTGTATTGATCGGGTTTATCGGCTCCAGATCCTGAAAATATTTCAAATGATCTCAGATTCTGTTTGATGCCAATAAACTGAACTAGAAAAAACCCAAAATGTACAAATTGAAAAAGACATTTTATTACATTTTTACACAGTAAATAACCATAAATATCCCAATTTCCCTCCCAGGAAAACGTCCAGGTGATCATTTTCGTCATGGAAACCAGCTGTGACGTCAGCTGCTGGTTTCCTTCAGAACTCCGACCCGTTTCCACAATCACACCGACCAGAACCAGCTCCAAAACGTGAGGTCCCAACAGGAGTTTGGTCCCATGAGACATGTGACCTTCCAGCAGCCAATCAGCTACCTTCATACCTCCTTAAAAACCAGGAGCTGGATCTGAACCGGTTCTTTTGGATCGGTTCCAGAATCAGAAGTTTGACATTTTATCGACAAACTGATGGAAATATTTACAGAAGTAAAAGTTTAAGTTCCAGTTCTGACCCGGTTTACTTTCTCCAGCTAACCTGGGTTCAGCCGGAACCAGTGAATCGGACCAGACGGGTTCCAATGGTTCAGATTATATTTTTACATATTTGAAATATTTTGGAAATGAGGCTGAAGGTAAAAATGGTTCAGAACATTTTCTGGGTCCAAAGCTGATAAATTTAGTCAAAATAACATGAATATTTTCGAACGTCTGTTCAGCTGAGCTTCATGTTTCTTTAGATCGGAACCACCTTTGGACCTGCAGTCAGGAACCAGCAGGTCCAGAAACGCTCCTTCATTCCCAGACATAAATAAACTGCATGTTCTGCTCCGGTCCGGCGGGTTCTACTGGGTCTTGGCCTTGACTTCACGCTGCAGGTAGTTCTGGTAGAAGAAGTTGCAGAAGAGCAGCAGGTAGCTGAGGTACATGATCGAGGCCCAGGTGATGTTGTCCATGCGGGACGGACAGTCGCCCTGCTGCATCCAGCGGTACACCAGGCCGCTCACCGTCAGCCCCATCGCCATCTGGGCGATCTGGGCACTGGTGATGACCACAGCGAAGGGGCGGGGCACGCGGAAGCCGGCGGCGCGCACGGCGTAGTAGCTGTACATGAGCGCGTGCACGCTGTAGTTCATGGTCATGAACCAGCCGCCGCCGGCCACCATGTCTTTGTAGGAGTACCAGGAGTAGAGCAGCACCGTGATGTGGTGGTACCAGTGGAGGAAGAGCAGCTTCTGCTTCCTCAGCACCACGAACGCCGTGTCGCCTTGGAGACGGAAAACAAAAAGACATTCATGACTCAGCAACTTTAATGGTGCTTAGTGCTGCACATGAAGGGCTTCGCTGCTCTAACCCAAAACCACCAATCAGACATCAGTTCTGCTAATGCTGCACCAGCAGCGGCTAATGCACTGCTCCAATATGTTAGCTAGTGGAAGCTAATCTAATGCTAAAGCACTAAGGTATGAACTGCAAACTGTCTTCACCCCCTTCAAAATAAGGGCATAAATATAAAAATCTACTTGAATGAGTAACGGTCAATAAAAGTCTGAACTGATGTTTTGTTCATTAAAAGTTTAACAGTGAAGTAAATTATCTCTTTAGGATTTATCTGGGAAAATAAGTTTAGCTGAAGCTAACTGCGCTAAACGTTTATAGCTAGCCAAAGCGCTAAGCTAAAAGTTGACTCCAGTGTTGGAGGAGGTGTGGCTACATGTTGGTCACATGGTCAGAATTAATGCAGCTTTGGACCCGGTTGACCTTCACTTTCATCTTCCAGAACATTTTAATATGGTCCAAACCGACCCGGTCCACTCATAGAACTGAACCCTGATGTTCTGGTCCGTTTGCGTTCAGACTGAGGATCAACTGACCGAGTTCTGGAGCCTTGCTGAGGACGAAGGCGTAGGCCCAGAACTTGCTGACGGGTCCGTTGTAGAAGCTCTGGTCGCAGATGGAGCGTCGGAAGCCGCTGGTGCTCAGGATGTGCAGCATGTAGGACCCGGTCCGGACCGCTCCGATGATGCTGAGGACAGAACAGGAAGCAGAGCCATCAGGACAGGAAGCCACAGCAGGATCAGCAGCTGGTCACTGTGGAATGCATCAGCACCGAAGAGCTCACAGAACCTGATGACATCATCTGATCTCAGAACCGGTCCCACAGCCGACCTGCCCAGCGGGAATCAGAACCACAACCTCTGGTTGATGTTAATGTAATGAGGCGGGTCACAGGTTGGCCCTGTGGGCCAACAGAACCGACTCCAGATGCTTTGATAGGAACGTTTGTTCTGAACCAGGCGAGCCGACTCCTCCACTCGCACCCGATCTGCAGGTGTGGCCCTGTTGCCATGGCAATGAATCAGCAGCAGTAACTCGCCCATCCAGGAATCTGGGTGGGGCCCCACATCAAAACCTGGTTACCATAGAGACGGGTGTGGTCTGGACAGAGGCGGCGTTCCGCCTGGTTTCTACTGGTTCTGGATGGACTTTGGCCAGATGGAGCTGCTGCTGCATCACCTGCTGCAGTTTCCACGTGTTCTTACCTGAACAGGGCCAGGCTCAGCGACCAGAGGACCAGCGGCAGCCGCAGGTTCAGTTTGGGCCGAGGCTTCATGAAGTGCTGACCTCCGAACACCAGGGCGGCGTACAGCGCGCTGAACACAAACGACTTGTTCCTGTGGGACAGAAGGAGAACCATTAGAACCATCAGAACCAGAAGACCCGCTGAGACCCATCAAAACCTTCCAGGTTCTGAAACACAACCTGCTTTGACCAGAACCAAGTTCTGGTGGTTCTGTACAATAAGAAAATCCTATTAAATACCATCACGTGACTTCTCGACAAACTGTGACGTCAGGCTTGATGCGTAGCTAACATTGTAAACATGTTTTGATGTACTTCCGGCGGGGCGGACATTCCAGCACGTTCCGTCCAGGTTTCATCAGGACTGGCTTCGGGACAGGAACCGGTCCGACCGGATCCACCAATCACTACATACCGGGTCTGTGACGTAACGGCCGCCGCCTTCCAATGACAGCAGGCTGACTCAGTCCAGCACCGAAGCTCATTCATACATCGGGACATTTTCAGATTTTAGGCCGTTCCGTTCTCAGCCTCAATTTCTAACATATATTTCATCTTCATCTGAAATAGTGACGTCACTTCCTCCATTCGGCTTGAGGAATGGACCCGTAAAGGCCCCCAGCACCCTCATAAACACAGAAAACACATGAGAGGACTTCTGACTGTGTTGCTATAGCAACTGATTCACTGGAATAGTTTCCATTAAAACAGACCGCTTTCGGTGAAACTGCGCCTTAATACGGACCTCTCGGTTCCGAGTGGGTCAGCCGAAACAAAGTCTGGACTGGGTCAGTAGTTAAATCACCCGAATCATTTCAGATGGTTGTAGTGTTCTAAATTTACGTCGGTATTATTTAAAGTAGTGGAGATTCTTAATGGAATCCGGAACTTTAATTTATATGTTCTTTCTCCCGACCCTCTGACCCCGCTGGGTGACCCGAGAGAAGAAGAGCAGCTCTCACCAGTTCTCCTGCATCCACTGGATCGCTCCTCGCTCATCGAAGCGCGTCTCGAAGCTGAAGGCCGCCAGCCGCAGCTGGAGCTCCGACTCGTTCATCTGCAGCATCGTCACCAAATCCTGGAGCTCCTGCGGTTCTGCGCCCCTCACCTGGCCGCCTCCTTATAAAGCCTTGGGGCGGGGCCTGCAGGTGAGCCGCGGCGTGTCGGTCATTCTCAGCTGGTGACGTCACCGGTCCGTTCGAGTCTGACATCAGCAGGACGAGATTAAACTGATTTTCATCTCATCGATTATTTGCTTCACAGAGAACCTGAAAACAATTCTGATCAGATCCTTCTGATCAATATTAACGAGGAGATCAAAGCTGCTGCTGAACCGGAAATGAATCATCTCAGATTTCATATTTGTATACCATGGTGTCCAACACGGGGCCCGGGGGCCTCAAAGGGTCGGCAGATAAAACTGGAGATCCTGAGATCGGCTCAGGAAAATGTGAAGCTGGTCCGACCAGAACCAACCGGCGTGGACCCAGGGGTCAGAGTTCAGGCAAACAGTCACATCATCAGACCAACAGGAAGAGCAGGCTGAGGAATGCCGAGCAGGCAGGATGAACCCGGAGCCCCCAGCAGGAACGCCATGAACTCTGGAAACACTCAGAACATCGGACCGTTCTGACCAGCAGAACTTTTAATCTGTGATCAATACTGATTATTGGTGCAGCGAATGATCAGAATAAATTCTCATATCAGAAGCTTGATGGTGATTCAGTGGAGGTTTTCAATCCCTGCGGATCGGGCAGGAAGTCCCAGGACTCCGACCAGAACCAGGCAGAGCGACGGTGAGAGGAAGCCATGAAGCTCCGCCTCATTTCATAGTTTAGCTTTAATAAATAGGGAAAAACTAAATAGAACTTATATTTCATAAAAGCAGATTGTGAGACTTTAGTGTTCAATAAAACACAGATTTTAAAGGTTTTGTTAAATATTTGATCTGTTGTTTGGGTCCATCCACGGGCCACACCCGGCCCCCAGACCTCAGCTTGGACACCCTGGAGAAAACCTGGAGACGATGGGGTGACCACTTCCTGGACAGGCAGCCAATCAGGAATCAGATTCACAGCGCTGGGGTTCTGTGGCTGGAAAGACGTGCTGTGGTGACCCGGTGACCCCCAGGTGACCTCCTGGTGACCCCACCTCAGGTAAACGGTGACATCACCAGAGCAGCAGGAAGAGCCGGCCGAAGTTCTGATGATGAAACCAGACGGAGACATTTGGTTGGAATCTGCCAAAATTCCTGAAAGAAAAATTTTAAAGAAAATTATGTGACAATAAAAAACTCAAATATTTGCAATTCTGATCAAATATTTCTTGTTTTTAATTGTAAAATAATTTTCTTATGAGCCAATAGTGAAACACTGAGTCTGAGAAATTTTGCACACTTTATTTAGAAAATTGGAGTCAAAGGAAAATCATTTATTCTCAGAGATCAAGAGAGAAGAGGTGAACCTGGAAGGATTGTCTGCAGCGGTCCCATTCGGATCCTTTTCTCCCAGAACCAGAACCGGCTACAGACAAGATCAGAAAAACCCAGAAACGTTCTGCTCTTCATGCAAACAAGATAAAGTTTCATTTTGTCTCAACAATTCAGGCTTTTCTTCAAATAAAATGTATAATAAAGCTACATTTATAATTCTAATAAAATATGATGTTCACAAGATGAAATGGAGTGAAAAAGTCCCTCATTTAATTTCAAAGAATCTGACAAAAACATACGCTGCCTCTTCATTTTAATAATCAGAAACTCTTCAGAGATCTAACTTGATCTCATAAGCAGATCCTCTGTTATATTTTCACTTTTTGCTGTAACAGACCCTTTACTATACATATTTCAATATATTTTTGCAGGTTAAGAAAATGGTAGTGTTTGTTTATTTTAAAAGGCTCACATTATTTTTTATTTTACTCATTTATGTATGAAGTTTGATTTATTTTACTTTGTAGATCGCAGCATCTTAACACCAATATGTCTCCTTTTATTGTTGTAATCTGATATTAATCATCATCTTGAAGATCTTCTATGTAAAACCAGACAGATCCTGAAGGTGGGGAATGAGCGCCCCCTGCTGGCGCGCAGCAGGAACTGCAGCTTTCTGAAGCTGGGCTCCTTTCACTGTTCAGCAGGAGGGTCAGGTCAGGGTCAGGGCTGTCCCTGACCCTTACCAGGGGTCAGGTTAGGGTCAGGGATAGGGCCAGGGTCAGGGTCAGGGTCAGGAAAAAGGTCACCAGGATCACTTTTATAGGCGGATTTAGGTTAAATATGAAGTATTAACCTGTTGTGAATCCAAACATGTTCATTTTCAGTCATTTCTGAGCTGCTTCCTGAAAACAATCAAATGTTTCTGTCACTTTTCGTTCAGGAATCAGTTTTTTAAACACAAATTCAATTTTGTCAAAAAAACGTTTTTTCTGTTCTCTGATTGGTTGGTCCAACCTGACGTTACGTCGCGTCACGCAAACGATGCGGAAGTTGAAGTCACCGTGGAGAAGGTAAACTAAAGTGCCTGGGAAATATCAATAAAATCAAATAAAATTCCGGTGCGTGAAGCGGAGGTCCGGCGGAGCGCCGAACGGAACCAGCGGGCCGTCCTCCCGCTCCCAGCCCGGGTTCTGCTCTCTCTCCCCGCGGGGCAACGCAGATTACCGTCACTGCCCCAGCTGCCCTCTCTGAACGGTACCGACACCAGTACCGGGCATGGCCCTGCAGGGCGAGTCCATATCGGCACTTCTGTGCTCTTCCACCGGCCGCTGAGAGCCGCCGAGCCCCCAGCTTCTGTCCGCTGCTGGAGGTAAGACACCGCTGCACGGAATTCGGTTAAAACACTTCGAGATTTCGGTTTATTCTCATGTTTACTGGATTAAACCTGCGGCAGAATTCCGGTTCAGTCTGCGTCGGTATGAAAGTTGTTTCGGAACAATTCGGCGCTGCCTTAACTGCACTAAAGAACTTTTTCTGGAAGTAAGGCTTCCACTTTTCCAAACCCTGGTGTTGTTGAAGAGACGGTCCATCCTGCTGAGCGCCTCCTGCAGCGACCAGGAGATCCTGGAAAAGTCCGCATTAAAGTTAAGCATTCAGAGATCAACTGGCAGCCGAATCATAAAACACACTTTTATTAGACAGAATAATGTCAAACAGCACACATAGTGCAGCTCGCGTCCGAATATTACTGCAAAATAATAAAAAGCCCAGTTTTTGAAAGGAGATATTTGCTCCCGAATCAAGCTGAGAAGCGACAGAAATGAATGTTTAATGGAGCATAAAGAAGAGCTTCTTCTTTAAAATGGTATTTCCAATAATAATTGAACAAATAAGACAGATGGTATTTATAGAAAGATGCCGAACTGGACCGGCTCCATCTGCCTGGTTCTGGGATGCAGGAGGTCCAGTGACCTTTCAGGAGGTCCAGTGACCTTTCAGGAGGTCCAGTGACCTTTAGAAGACAGTTTGAGTCAGATCAAGCTCAGCCAATCAGAGACGAGCTGCTGATGACCACAGGAAGTGTTTCATAGGACTGGTTCTGATCATGATGCTCAGCTGGTTTCAGGGTCCAGTCAGAGGAAGAGCTGAGGCTGCTCCTCCTCTTCCTCACCTGCTGCTCTCTCTCATGCTACAGTTCTTTGTTGTTCCTGTTTAAATCTTTTCTTGGGTTGTTTTTAATTGTCCAATATTCAACTTCATTTGTGGGGAAAATTTCTGCTAAAGTTTTTAGTTTCAGCTTTTATTCAATTTATTTGATCAATTCTTTGTTTATCCCAAAGGTCAGGGCCGTGCAGAGACCTATGGAGGGCCAGGCTTACAGCTAAAAAGGGCCCAATTGAACAAGATCTCTAAACACAGAACAACAACACAGCAACAACCCATATTGATCAATCATCTAATTGGATCTTACTAGATCACTGTCATGATGTGAAATCTATTTTCCCCAACAGGAATAAAGTTTCTGTTTCTGCTGCTGAGCTGATCTGAGACAGGAGCTGTTAAACAGGACAGAGGAGAGAAGGTCAAAGGTCATGAAGTTATGAAATAAGTTAATTTGCTGCCATTTTACTAATGAAGCCCTAATAATACCTAATAATATCTATTTAATTTCTAGAACAACTTGGCTGCAGATGATTTATAGATCAAAAAGCTCAAAGGGTTTAACTCTATATAATGTTTTCTATGTTAGAACCTCTGGATCTAGAATTATAAGACAGGATATCAAGGCAAGGAGAACTCAGTAGCTGCTGGTAGGGGCCTGTCAGGGGCCCCCAGACATTCAGGGGCCCCCAGACATTCAGGGGCCCTAAGACATTCAGGGGCCCCCAGACATTCAGGGGCCCTAAGACATTCAGGGGCCCCTATTAATGGTCGAATTGTAACACAGACTATAGATCTCAAGCTGTGGCATCATTTATAGAGAATGATGATGTTATTACATTTTATTTAATGAATTCAGCTGAGAAAAAAAAACTATTATGGTTTAATTAGGATGTTTACTTTGTAAAAGTTTAAAGACCCATGTTGATAGTTTGATTGTTGTGTTACCATGGCTACAATATGGTGTAATCTTTGTGTTTGAATTGGGTTTGTTCACAATACATCACAGCAAACAATCAATGATCAGTGATTGATTTTAAACTGGGCCAATAAACCTGATCTCCTCTCACAGATTCACCTCATCAATAGTTAAACATGTTAGCAGTCAGTGCTGCAGCAAATCAGAAAAAGGCTCTGACAGCAGAAACCATTTTCCTGTTATTCTGCTGATCCACCTCCTTTGCTTTTGCTGCTCCTCTTTAAATCTGTCTGGGTAGAAAAATGTTAGAGATGGTTTTTAACGTCCTTCGTCTCTCTCCATTATGAAGGTCCTCAGGATATGGGGTCAAAGTTCAAGTGTAATTTCAGTTTTCGAGATGCTGATAAGCTGATGTAAAAATATAACACAGCTTGTTGCTATGGTTACACGTCATAACAACTGGGTGAAATTAAGTATCCAGGATCAGAGGGAATAACGGCCTAAACAGCAATGACTCAACTACCGTCCAGAAGAACCAATCAGAACCAAAGGAGCCCCTGATGCGCCCAAAAGGAGGGAGTCACCATAGCAACCAGAGAGTCCACCAGCAGCTCCAAGTGACCCCAGCGACCCTAGTGAGAAGGTTAATCTGGGATCAGATGTTCTGCAGAAACCAGCAGTCATCAACCTGACATCTGCTTTCACTTCCAGCTTTCTTCAGTGACCTCTGACCTCAGCTCATCTCAGGTAAGCTTGCTTTCTGCTGGTGTGGCTGGTGGCGTCTCATTCTGACCAATCAGGGTCTCGGTTTGGGTTGATTGGTGCCAGCTTGCATCTGATTGGTTCTGCCTGGTGAGATGCCCTCAGCCAATCAGAATGCAGCATAGTGACATCACAGTCTATTGATCAGAGTGTTTGTGTTTCCTGATCAGGTCTGTAGCCCCACCCCCTCCACTCAGTCATTGGCTGAAGCAGCCAACTCATTTGCTCATTGGCTAGTGGGAAGTGGGCGGAGCTATCAGGTTTTGGAGGAAGAGGAGGAGTCAGTAAATCCACGATGAGCCGGCTCTGCTGCAGACAACAAGTGTTCAGAGAGGAAGAGGAGGACGAAGAGGACGAGAAAGACCAGGTTACTGAGGAGAGTAAGGAGGAAACGGAGGTTACCACGGCAACACAGGAGACGTCACTGCAGCAGCGAGGACAGAGGACACTCAGGTAAGGTTACAGCTGCATGCGAAGGGATGCGTGTGTGTGTGTGTGTGTGTGTGTGTGTGTGTGTGTGTGTGTGTGTGTGTGTGTGTGTGTGTGTGTCAGCCCCTGAATGATGCATGCTGGGAGGAGGAGGAGGGGGTGGTGAGGGAATCCTATTAGCAGAGTTCAAGAAAAGTAGGGCTAACTGCTTATCAGACCAAGAGTACACACACACACACACACACACACACACACACACACACACACACACACACACACACACACACTCAGTGAAAATCTTCTGCTCCTCCTGGATCCAAACCTTCCTGGTGTCTCTTAAGGTGGTCTGGAATCTGCAGTCCACCTTAAGGGTCCTGTTTGTTGTTTGGACCTTGGTTCTGGTTTGACCCGGTTTCTGTCCAGTTCATGTACCTGACCATTCTAAGGAGAGTTGAACTCCTCAGCCTCTTCCTGTTTCCTGAAGGTTTCCTGTTTCTGGCCCGTCTCAGTGGTCAGGGACCAGTGTGGCTGTAAGCCGGGGTCAGAGGTCAGCGTCTGATCAGAGTACATCGACTCATAAAGTTAACAATAAGCTTTATGTCCTGTCAGTCAGATCAAAGTATCTAGACAGGAAGTGAAGGATCTAGACAGGAAGTGAAGGATCTAGGCAGGAAGTGAAGGATCTAGACAGGAAGTGAAGGATGCAGCTGAGAAGTCCAACCTTTGGTCCATGTGGATTTAGACCACTGGTTAAGATATTAGAAGTCTGGGTCTAAAGAACGTATTTTAGTTCAGTCTCAAACACGGAGAACTGTGAGCTCAATGACTTGATGAGTTGAGATGTTGACGAATTTTTTTTTTCGGTTTGTTTTTCTCGCTGCAGGTTGTAGGAGCTTATGGACAATGGACCTGCTGCTCTCTCGACTAAGAACCATAGGCTTCAGGGTTCTGCAGGGTTCATGGAAGTCCAGCAGCACACTGAGTATTTAGCTAGCAGGAAGGAGCAGGTTGCTAAAGTGGCCACCATGTCTCAGCCAGGTAAAGTTCTCCACCTCTATGTGGAAGTCCGGTCCGTTTCGGAAGAGGACGAGATGTTCCTGGGGCGAGGCGATGGTGGAACCAACCAGTTGATGCTGCAGTGTCCAGATCTCGTCTCTACCTCCCAAAGGAGCTCCAGCCACTCCAGTCCCAACCGGAGTCCAGATCTTTCCCCGGAGATACCGCGCCGTTCGACGAGGGCAAACCACTGCTCGACTAAGTCTTCTTCTAGGCATTCAGTCAGCTTCCAGCTCCAGAACCCTCACTCCTCTGCAACCCAGTTCCACCATCAGGAAACTTTGGATGAAAGTTTTGATCCCTCCTTTCAATCGTCTACATCTTCACCCTGGCTTACTGTGCCCTCCACCTACACCACCCGTCCCAGGTCTTGTGAGGTCCCAGAGACGGTGGATGAAGATGGACGGATGTCTTTGGTGTCCTTTGGATACATAGAGAAAGGCAGCGTCAGCAGCATGGCTGGACACCAACAGGATGCTAACAGAAAATCAGAGGGCCAGCAGCTTGCTGCTCATCTGAAGAAGAGGATGAGTGACCCAATGTGGTACGGGGATGAAACCTTACCTGGCAACAGCCACCAACAGCAGCCGCGGAGGGACTCCTCACGGGGCCAACCCTACTTATCAAAGGCAACCATGGATGCAGTGGCCAGAGATGCTACCCACCGGGCCTTAGAGGAGTTTGGGTCTCCAGAACTAAGACGCAGGTTTGCAGGCCATGCTTCAGGGAGCCACAGTCCATCTTTACCTCGACCTTCTCAGTCTCCTCGCTGCCGGTCTTTGGGTGGATCACCTGTCCTGTCCCGAAGTACTCTTACCCTACCTTCCAGGACTGAGTTCCTGGAGATGGATCGAAGGTTCTGTCATGGTTCAGTGAACGGATTACCCAGAAGTCCTGCATCTGACCGCTTATGTGCTCAAACAGGAGATTCTTTTTACTCAATGGCCCTACCCCAAGGTCCTACTCAAAGCCCACAGAAGTCCTGGCTGCATGAAGACAGTCATAGGTTTCTCAATAAATTTCACCCTCCGTTACCTGCAGGAAGACCCACAGACATTCAGCATGAGACTCCTTTTAGGACTGAGCACCAAGCCGGGAGCTCCTACCACAGTCTTGGTACCAGGACCAGCTCCAGTCATCCTGCAGCAGAACCTGTGAGCTTCAGCTCCAGCGATCCCCGCAGTAGGAGTCCGTACCATCCGTCCCGCTGTAGCAGCAGAACGAGCGATGCAAACAGTCCCCTCAGTGACAGGAGGAGCATCTCTCCATACTCCATCTCTGATCTGGATTGTAAGGTTCTTGGAGAGTGCAACAGAATCTCTGTTGGTTCTGCAGACAGACGGTACAAATGGACCCCCTCTCCAACTCCCTCTGATGCTGATTCTGTGAGATCTGAGAGTCCCAAACATTCAGGAACGTTACCAAAAGAATCTCCTCTCTGGCAATCTCCCCTTGAGGCTTTGCAGATGGAGAACTGGAACCAGAATCGAAAACCAGAAACACTGGTACCGCAAACAAAACCAGGATGCATTTCTCCTGGGTTGTCCAAAAGAGCTCCACCAGTGTCTCCTACCTTGCTAAGTAAGTTGGATCAGTTACCTGCTTCCGGGTCGCCCATGTTGGACCCCCGACTGATGCGGACATCGTCACCATCTAAAGATGGGTCCAACTTGCACCGGTACCAGTCGACTCAGCTCACAAGCGACCATAGACCTCTGGTCCTGGAGCAGAGGCAGCATGATGATCTGCTGGACTGGTCATCAGCATTCAGCCCCGAAGTCCCCAGAAGAAACACATCCAGCCAGAGGGCAGAGTGTCCGCCGGGGAGATGGACCTCCAAAGGACAAACTGTCCATCAGTCGTCTTCTAGAGTTCACAGTGAGAGCAGCGATCAATGCTGTAGACCAGACGCTCGAGGAGTCCATAAACAGCTAGCCCAGGAGTGCCAGCTGCTGGTTCTGGGAATGTCCAAGAACCAGAAAGAGACTCAGGATCATGGTGCCCCCCCCGGGACTTTGTCCTCCAGCTCCAGTGGGGTCACAGGAAGCCTGGGACACAGCGTGTCCCCTGAAACCTCCAGCCAGTCCAGCCACGCTACTGCGGACGGTGGTTCTGGGATGCAGGTTGGCTGGACGGGGCGGGAGAGGCGGGACTGGTCCACGGTGTGTTTGAGCAGAATGTCAGAGAATAATGTCACATGACCTCAGATCTCAATAAAACTTTATTAGAAACAAACATATTTAGATGTTTTCCTCAGCCAGCAGCACTGGACCTCCTGGTGGTTCCTCACTGCCCGGGTTGGGACGGGCAGCACCTGATCTGCTGTCCGCACTCACTATCAGGACAGACATCATTCACTATTGTTGAAGTTTGTTCCAGATCTGTGGTGCATAGAAGATGAATGCAGCTTCTCCATATTTGGTTTTGGTTGTGGGGATGCAGAGCAGAACTAGAACCTGAGTGTTTGGTTCTACTTGCCGGAATCAAAGCCTGGATGAGTTTTTCTGATCTGAGACTTTGATCTGCTCTGCAGCTGGTAGAAGGCCCAGTTTGGAACCGTCTTTATGTGGTTCTGAAGGTTCAGGTCAGAAGTCAGCCTGATTTCTGGTTTCCAACTGAAAGAACTGAAGCTGATCTAGATCTAGAACTCTAGATCTAGAACTCTAGATCTAGAACTCTAGATCTAGAACTCTAGATCATTCCTCTTTAGGTCCAATAATAACTTCAGTTTCTGTTCAGACAGTTTTGGCTCATCCACACATTGATCTGTTCTCAGCATCTGTTCAGTGATTGGATGGGGTCAAAGGTCACCTGGTGACAACATAATGTAGAGCTGTGTGTCATCTGCGTCGTCATGGTAACTGATCTTATTTCCTGTTGTAACCTGACCCAGTGGGACCTTATAGATATTGAATTAGAAGAATGGAGCCTTGGATGACACAACATGTGACCTCTGAGCTCTGATGAGAAGTTTCCTGTTGAAACTAAGAAATTTCGGTATTTTATGTCAGTTCTGTTGACCTTTGGTGTCAAAGATCTGGGATGTTCTGTATGTTCCATGCGGTTCTTTTGGGTCTTTCAGAACCTTCTTCTTCAGCAGGAAGCTGTGATGATGGGAACTTCCTGATTGTTCATAAAACTGATCTTGGTTCCTAATGTTAAAGACGGACTGATCCGGGTCCGGTTTCCTGGTTCTGCTGCAGTTAAACCCGGTGTTATTGAACTTGATTTCATGTCTCTGGTTCCTCTCCTGCAGTCGGACCGGACCGCTCCATCCAGCCCTTCGTCTCGGTCCCAGAAGATCGCCAGGGCGAAGTGGGACTTCTTGTTTGGAGGTCTGACGGATCCGGGCCGCCGAAGCAGAGGTAAGAGAATCTGGTACCTTACCAGGCAGAACCAGAACCCGGTAACGGTCCGAGTGAGGAGCTGGGGAACCAGCAGCAGTAAACAAGCAGATTCCAGTAAGCCAATTAACAGCTTAGTCTTCCTGCTCCAGCTCACTTCCTGGCCTTTATTTAGGCCGTCTGCCTCCATCAGGCGACTCCAGGCTCAACGGTTCTGACAAGCTGGACCCACGGAACCAGCCACCTTTGACCTTTTCACCGCTGGGCGGTTTGGTTCTGAGCAGAAAATTTGGCAGGACGTTTAACCAGTGAATGAGTTAAAGATGATCATCCTGTTTGGGTCAACTCCAGCTGCCTGAAGGTCTGGGTCGGACCCGACCAGAACCGCACGGGTTGCATTGGAACCTCAGAACATCTGTGAGAAAAACGGAACCAGCAGTCTGTTCAAGAACTGATTCAGAACAGAGGATCTGATCACATCAGTGAATCAGTTCAGTGACTGAACTGTGGACCTGATTGGGTCCGTCTAGATGAGCAGGCTGGTCAAAGCAGAGCCTCTGCCCCGATGGGACCCACCCTGTCCCCCGATGGGACCCCCCCTGTCCCCCAATGGGACCCCGCCTGCCCCCCGATGGGACCCACCCTGCCCCCCGATGGGACAGGGGGGGTCCTCGGGGGGGCATGCCCCCCCATGGGACCCACCCTGTCCCCCGATGGGATCCATGCAGCTGGAAACTGATGGTCTCGCTCTGTGAGGGATGAATTGTTTGGTTCTTTGGCCTGAAACATCGTTTCCTCCTGGGTATTAATAAAGTTTATTCAATCTCTTCATGCAGACGTTTCGTCCGTCACGCCACCAACCAGTGGCTCGCCCTGCACCACCCCGCCCTCCTCCCTTCACCTGCAGCTGACCAATCAGAGGAGTGGGCGGGACCAGCAGAACCAGAAGCTCTCTCATCACGAGGTGCAGCAGGTCGAGGTGGAGCTGGTGACCCCTGACCCCCACAGCCCCGCCCCAAAGACCGGCATCATCCGGAGGTCCATCAAGTACTCTGAGACGGACCTGGACGCCGTGCCGCTGCGCTGCTACCGGGAGACGGACCTGGACGAGGTGAACTGGTTCACTTTACCGAATCAGTTCAGACGGACCTGGACGAGGTGAACTGGTTCACTTTACCGAATCAGTTCAGACGGACCTGGACGAGGTGAACTGGTTCTGATTTTGGCTGATATGAAGTTAAAGTTGTATCGCAATATTTTATGGTTCTACGATAAGAACCAATAATTTCTAATTTCCTAAGGACTGCATGTTGTGATTTATTGATCAAAATTTATCGCCTCGATAACCGATGCGACAATCGCCCCGCCACCTGCAGGTGATGCGAGCGGAGGCCGAGGCCGCCGAAGAGGCCGATCCGGGTTTCAGCCGCAGCGTTCTGGGAAAGTCCTGCTTCAGCCCGGAGGACGGGTCGTCCAGGTTTGACCCGGCGGGCCTCAGGGAGCAAAACGGCCAGGTGGAGGAGGACGAGGAAGATGAGGAGGAGGAGGGCGTGGCCAGCTGGGCCAGCGTCCGCATGCAGGGCGACCGCCAGAGGCAGCGCGCCGCCAGAGAGGAAGACGAGGTCCTCGGTCTGCTGCTGAAGGGGTGAGGCCGTCCGCCTCTGGTTTCCACGGTAACCACCGCTCAGGTCTGACCCGTCTCCTCCTCCAGAACCACAGCACCGCCGTCCGAGGATCACGGCGGCCTGAAGTCGCCGGCGGCGGTCGTTGCCCGGCGACCGTCAGAGAGCCAGCTGGACTCGTTCAGCCGCCACTTCGAGAACATCATGGAGTCGCACCGCGCCAAGGGGACGTCATACAGCAGCCTGGACAGCGTGGACCTGCTCACCTCCGGATCCACCTCCGTCTTCACCTTTGACCTGCCCACGCTCACCCCCGAGATACAGGTAGGCCGGTTCTGGAGGGCCCGCCACATGGCACCGGGCCGCCACTGACCCGTTTCTCTGTCCAGAGTCAGATCTGCGAGAGCGCCAAGCAGATTCTGGAGCTGAGCTTCGCTCCGCTGACCCGGCCCGAGTCGTCCTCCTCTGACACGGCCCTCGGCGCCGGGCCGGGCCCCCCGGTCCGGTCCCGGTCTGAGAAGGACACATGGCGGCGCTCCATCGTCAGAGACAGCTTCAGGAAGGCGACGTCGGTGCCAGCGCTGCACAGCAGGTGAGTCCGACCCAAAGGTTCTGATCCAGACGACTGCTTGTGACGGGTTCTGCTGGATGGTTCTGTTCTGAGCAGAGAGTCTGCTTCTGGACCTTCTGACTGTAGAGCCTGCTGCAGTACCACCGAGTGGCCACAGGGGGGCAGCACCTCCATGCGGTTCTGGTCGTGTTGACTGGTTTTGATCAGCAGCAGAACCATCAGAACCCATTCAGATTAGACCAAAGGTCAAACAGAACCAGCTGAAGCAGAAATCCCAATCAGTTTCTTATGAGCAGAACAAACCCGGAAACCGGAACGAATCCGACCAGAACTCAGAACCCTGCAGAACTGAGTGGGTCCATCACCGACCGCTTCGCTGCGTCGGCCCTGATGATGTGATCATAGGAACAGTAATAATGATAATAATAGTATTAGCCCTCATGCTACTGTTAGCTTTGTAGCCTTTAATAACCAGGTCCAGACCAAAACTGTGTTTCTGGCGCCGGCGGCGCTGCGCCAGCCGTCCAAACGGAGCGGTCCCGGGTTCGATTCCCGACCGCCGGTGCACATGGTGACCAGTCGGACCAGTCAGATCAGCAGGACCAGCCGGACCTCGGCCCGGTTCTACGGTCTTCATGGATCTTTCGTCTCCTGAATCATCACCAGCTGGAGTATCTGCAGCAGACGGAGCGCCGGGCCGAGCCGCAGTTCTGAGCCGACCCGTTCCCGCCATCCCGCTGTCATCCGCACCTGGAGGCCCGTTTCAGCTCGTCACCATGGCAACACTGAGTCAACACAGGCAGGAAAACAGAGAGGAGATCTGTCACGACTCAGCAGCTGGTTCTGACACCTGCAGGGTCACATGACCACCAGAACCATCCGATGGGTTTGATCAGTTCCATCCATCCAAAGCCTCCAACCTCTAACATCCAGAACTTCTGGGATGGGTCCACTCCTTTGTTTCCCTCCAGAACCATTCCTTCAGTTCAGCAGCTCTTCATACCAGGACGTTCCAGCTTGGTCCAGGCTGACCTTTTGACCTTTCCCTGGTTCAGTGAAGGTTTCTTCTTCTTGGACCGAAAATATCTTCTAACTTCCTGTTTCCTGTTCTGAGCGTTTACTTTCTGAACTCTCATTGGAGGGAAGGATCGGCTTTCCTCCAGATCTCATCCTGCTGGGTGTAGAGCCCCAGAACCGACCAGAACAGAACCGACCCAAACAGAGCCGGGCTTTACTGTCTGCACCAGGAAACGAGTCAGAACCACAGAGCCGGAGGAATGCAAACCAGGCACACACACACACACACACAGAGACACACACACACACACACACACACACACACACACACACACACACACACAGACACACACACACACACACACACACACACACACACAAGACACACACACACACACACAGAACACACACACACACACACACAGACACACACACACACACAGAGACACACACACGTTCATGTCCATTTATCCGGGTTTGGAGGTTGGGAGGGAAATTCCTCATGATTTCATCCAGACTGAATCTCAGAGACGGGACGGAGAGAAAGACCTCCCACTCCTGTCAGAAAAACAGAAACCTTTCTCTTCTTCCTCCTCCTCCTCCTCCCCGAAATTCGTGTTGATCTCTACCATCTGTGACCTCTGACCTCCTCTCATTGATGTCTCCATCGGAGTCAGGTTCTGCTGGGCTCAGGGCCTGGTTCTGTCCAGGATTAATTCTGAAGCAGAAGTTCAGCAAGCCGCAGACAGAAACTTCCAGGAAGGGAAGAGGAGACAAAGAGAGGAAGAGGAGGAGGAAGAGCAGGAGGAGGAGCGTTCGGGTCGGCCCGGGAGGAAGCTCATACCTCCGAGGGAAACCAGGAGGATCGGACTGGGAGAGGACTGGGAACGCTGGGAAGCCGAGGGAACGCCGCGGCTTTCAGAGCCGCAGAAGAAGAACGGGAGATGATGTCGTACCAGGATGATGTCATAATGCCTCAGAGGTGCCGAGGCCGTCTGATTGGCCACTGAGAGGGGTCTGTGGGCGGGGCCTGGTCGTCATGGCGACCTACTTGCTGTGCTGGGGGGGCGGGGCTCTGGAGGATCGGTACCTGCTGCCTTACCCGGCCGTGTACAGGTGAGGCTCTGGACTGGTTCTGATGGTTCTGGACCGGTTCTGATGGTGGACTGGTTCTGATGGTTCTGGAAGCTCAGGATCTGCAGGTCGGCCCGGTTTGGACCCAGAACTCCTGAGATAGGTCAAAACCAAGATTGGGCTGGTTCTGACCTGTTCTGAGATATGTGTTCACCGGCCACTTTATTAGGTACAGCGAGCTGAAACCGGATCGGATTCGGTTAGTTCTTTACGGCTCAGATACAATCTGGACCCTCAGGGGTTCTGAGGATCCCAGCCGGATCAGAACCGAGTTCAACAGAGAGTCCATCTGCCGTAGCTGGTTCCGGTTCTGTCAGTGGTTCTGTTGTGGTTTCAGTTGGACTGACACGCCCTGGCTCTGGCTCCTCTGTCTGTTTGGGTTTGGTTCTGGTCGGGTTCTAATCCAGATGGTAGAACTGTAGCTCTGACTCCTCTCTGTCTGGGTTCGGTTCTGTTTGGTCCCAGCTTTCTGTCCTGACCAGGTCAGGTTCTGGTTCGGTTCTGGTCCAGATGAAAGAACTCTGCTCTGGGTTGGTTTGTTGGTTTAGAAACCAAAGCAGTTCAACGCGACAGACGTCTCACTCTGCTTTTATTTGCCTCTGATTAAACATAACCTGAAACTGAACTGAGCAGAACCAGAGGTAATTTGGGCCGGTACCGTTCGTTCAGATTGTCTTATCGTCATGGTGATGGTCTTCATATGAACTCTTCAGATTGGAGGAAATGTTTCTAAATGTTTAGCTACATTAACCCTTTGAATGCTCTGCAGGTGTGGAGCCGGAATGGTTCTGGTTCTAGCAGCTGGGCTAGCGTTAGGATTGGAGCCGTGGGTTTATTGGTCGGGAAGGTTCTGATGGTTCAGATCCAACAGAGATCTGAACAGAACCGGTCCAAGAATCTGATGCAGAGTTTCTCCCAGAAAACTAGCTCAGCCTGGCGGTGACGTGCTAGCTCGGTAGCCCGTTAGCCCGTTAGCCCATTAGCGCTCCCTTTGGTTTTTATTTTACCAAATATTACAAGTAAAATCATAAAATCTGAAAATCTGCTCAGGTACTAATGTGTTTATAGTCTTATAATATGAAAAAACATATGAATCAAATATCAATATTTTGCTGCTCAGTTAAATTCAGTAATCAGCTGGTGGAAAACTGGAAATTAATGAGAAAACATTTTCTTTATTAAATATTTGCTGGGTGAAAAACTCCATTAATTCTATTATGAAGTTTTCATGTGTTTATTTCAGTCACGTTTTGCTTCCTGGGATGTTATTGGCTGTTATTTTATTGAATTGAATGCCGGATTTGTGAGGCGAACTCTGATTGGATGAAACAGACCTGCCTGTGATTGGCGAGTGGTGCAGACAGAACTAATCGCTGCCAGAACCCGATGTGAGTTAGATGTAAATATTCAGCATTCAAAGAGAGAAATATACACAGATCAGTCTCACAGGGACCTTCAAATATACCCGTAACAAAAATGCCACCCCTGAAAGATATCGCCCTGGGCAGTTGCCCGTATCGCCCATGTCAGAAACCACAACTGTCTGCACCATTAAACATAGTGATTAAGACAATGCATTAGTGGTACACAAAGCTCAACTATTAACACTGTCCAAGGCGCAACAAGCAAGAAGTAACCAGACAGAAGGACTTTGACTGTTCTCACCTGTCTGCCACCATGACAGGAGACGAAAACAATCAAAGAGCAATGAGCATGCTCTGTGTTCCAGTTTTATTTATTCGCCAATTAAATAAATCTACATATGTTTTAATTAAATAACATAGTAGCTACTGCAGTGTATGCAGAACATCACCAGCCTCTCGGTGAGGCTTCAGTCCTGTAGGACTTAATAAAGATCCGTCCTGAAGAATCGGATCGTTTGTGAATGTCACTTCACCATGCAGCAGACTTTGGTCACAGCATTGTCCCATATATGCGACACCTCAGTCAACATCTCCACACAATTTTTTTCATTGCAGATGCAACATGTGAGGCTCTGTACAGCTAGCTTTGCTGACATCACATAGCTTACCTTCTTTAAGCTTCTCTTCCAAGTGACACTAAAAGTTGTACAAAGTCCTCATCACTGCGAAAGCGAAGTGCTTCAGGTTGCCATGTCTTATGAGTTATGTAGAGGAAATCTTTTACTCACATAGACAGAAAGCTTCTCCCACTCAGAGGAAACCACTGCACATGCCTTGGAGCACTGCAGGTTGGGTTTAGGTTGGGTTCAGGTTTAGGTTGGATTCAGGTTTAGGTTTGGGTTAAGGTTGGTTAAGGTTAAGGTTTAGGTTGGGTTAAGGTTGGGTTAAGGTTGGGTTAAGGTTGGGTTCAGGTTAAGGTTAGGTTCAGGTTTGGTTGAGGTTGAGGTTAAGGTTAGGTTAGGTTAAGGTTGGGTTCAGGTTAAGGTTGGGTTGAGGTTCAGGTTAAGGTTTGGGTTTAGGTTCAGGTTTAGGTTGGGTTAAGGTTGAGGTTGAGGGGGTGGAGAGAAATGTCATGGAATGTTGTCATGACGATAGCAAGGAGCTTCCTGCTCTGGATGTTTCTGTCCAGCAGGAAGGAGCTGCAGACGGAAACATCCGGATTCCTCCAGGAAACTTCCTGTCCTCTGGGAGGGAAATGCGGCAGACTGGAACCGGGCTAAGGTTCTGGAGGTTCTGCAGATGGTTCTGGTTAGCCGGTTCAGGCAGCAGCATTATTCAAGCTCTGCACCTCAGACATCATGGGATGTTTGGTGGTGTGGTTTCCATAGCGACAGTGGGAGGGAAGCTGGGCCGGTTACAGGAAGCGGGTCGGGTCCACGCTGCGGCTGACCCACTTCCCCCTTTCTGACTTCACTTCCTGCGGTGGCACCAAGAGGTCCGTTTGGTAGCCGGGCCAGACCGGAGCAGCGCCATGGCGGACCAGGGCAGCCCTGTAGTCAAGCGGTGGGTCCAGGTTAGGGTTCTGGTTCTGACTAGACGCTTGGTGAGTGTTGGCAGGTTCTCTCTGGACCCAGCTGTTTGCTTCTTCAGATGTTGATCAGAACTTTGGGTTCAGCTTTGTGTTTCCAAGCGAAGGATTCAGAACCTTTCAGACTCTTGAAAGCCAGAAGCAGAAGTTCTGTTCTGCTGGTTCTGAAAGGTTCTGGTTCTGAGTAAAGCTTTGTGATATTTGATTCTGAACATGTTGGAAAACTTCAAATATCGTTTGATAAATGTCTGATCAGAATCAGAACCAGGGCTTTTCAGAATAAAAGCATCAGCTAATTGTTCATGGAGACCAAGCAGAACCAGAACC
This sequence comes from Poeciliopsis turneri, assembly GCA_922788865.1. NCBI lineage: Eukaryota > Metazoa > Chordata > Actinopteri > Cyprinodontiformes > Poeciliidae > Poeciliopsis > Poeciliopsis turneri. Next base: position 385,936 of record CAKLNU010000738.1, on the reverse strand, counting down.
GGAACTGGTTCTGGTTCTATAAGGTCCAGATTTGGGTCTCCTGAGCCCAATTCTGGAGGCCCGACCTGTCTGAACCAGTTCTGGGTCAGAACCGCAGGATGTGTGCTAAATGGACCAACCTCTGACCCTGTTCTAGAACAGAAGCAGGTTCTGTTTGGGTCAGTACCAACAGTCCAGACCAGTCCAGCAGCTGTTTGTTTGCTGTGTTGTCATGGCGATGGGTCAGACCCAGCCTGCAGTTCTGTTGGTTCTGCTGAGTGACTGTGTCCTCGTGTCTCCAGGGAGCGTCCAGCGGACCAGCTCGACCCAGAGGTTCTGGAGGTTCTGACCAACGGCCTGAAACCGGACCTGGAGGCGGCCCGGCGCCTCGCCAAGCGGCTCTATGCTCTGGACGGGTTTCGCAAGTCCGACGTGGCAACGCACCTCAGCAAGAAGTCAGTCTGGGTCCAAACCCGTTCCGGAACCAGAGCGTTTGGGTTGGATGTTCTGGATTGACCGAGCTTCCTGTTCTTATCCTGCAGTAACGACTTCAGCCAGTTGGTGGTGCAGGAGTACCTGGAGCACTTCAACTTCAGCGGCTTGAACATCGACCAGGCTCTCAGGTCAGTGCTGGTTCTGGTACCAGGCTCGGTTCTGGCCCAGTTTCTGATGAGGTTAAACAGGAAGGTCAACTACTGAACTACTGAATCGTTGAATGAGTGAAAGGTTCTGGTTCTGATTAGGATTGTTATAAACGAATGTTAGGAATCTATCGATTATTCTTACAACTAATTGGATAAAAAAAGATCAAATAAAACATTATTAAATCTAACATAACAGCCGTGTCATCAACATCAGTCCAGGTTTTCACATTTGAGCTTCCTTAACAGTTACTTTTCTGTAGTTTAGAGAACAATAACAGCTCACTTTGTAAGAAAAGTTATGCAAGAATCTGAAATCATTCAATATAATAATGAAAAGGCAGGCTCACAGATGCACTGATAAAACATGTCTGTGCTCCAGCTTTTGGTTTCTGTATGCTTCTTCAGTCAGTTTAACAGGTGAACTCTCGCCTTGCCCAAACATTTATAGCTTTTGTTTTCATGTTAGCGATGGGATTTAACTCCTTTGTTCGTCACTCACAGAAACATCTACCTGCAACATGGCGCCTCAATGTGAGACGCCATGTTCTCATATCACATATGCATGAGCTCCATCCCAGTCTCATATGTGATATGAGACTGAACAAAGCCGCCCGCCGTGTTCAGTCTATCTGCTACCTGTATCAATACTCCTGCAGCTCTTCCCACCGTTCTCCCTGAACCAGCAGCTCCAGAGGAGAAAAGCTGCCGTACTCCAGCTGTCGCGGCAGTCATTTTAAGGATGCCTATTGGTCCCCAAAAACCATGAAAACCCGGATATACTCACCAATCAATAAAATTCCCACAGGCTGAACTAGAAATTGGACGTTATCCTGCTAGCACTTAGCTTCTGTCAACAACTCAGAGGCGGAAGTCAGAGCTCCGCGCGGCTGGAGCACGGCGCTAATTAATAAAACATAAACTAATGAAGCTTCAAGGCAGGTACATTTTCCTCGAGAAATTTTAAGAATTGAGGTACTCGAATCATTCAAAGAATCGTTTCAGCCCGAGTGCTGATCCAGTGTCTCTCTGACTTCTGGTTCAGGACGTTTCTGACCCGGTTTGCTCTGATGGGAGAAACCCAGGAGAGAGAGAGAGTCCTCGCTCACTTCTCCAGGAGATACAGGCAGTGTAACCCCCAGACGCTGTCCACTGAAGGTACCTGAACTTCACCTGAACCTCACATGTTCGCCTGTAGTACACCTAGCTGTCTCACCTGCCCCTCCCTGCCCCTCCCTGTCTCTCTCTCTCAGACAGCGTCCACACCCTGACCTGCGCCGTCATGCTGTTGAACACTGATCTCCATGGAAACGTGAGTGTCTGATGTGGTCACATGACTGGCTTCCCAACAGGAACTTTTTTCCCAAAATATCTTTATTGTAATTTTAACAGTTTAGACAAACACCTTAAACATTCTGCAAAGTACGACAGCAGCAGCAGTAGCAGTATAGTAGTAGTAGCATAGTAGTAGTATAGCAGTAGTAGTAGTAGTAGTAGTAGTAGTAGCAGCAGTAGTAGTAGTAGTAGTAAGTAGTAGTAGTAGTAGTAGCAGTAATAGTAGCAGTAGTAGCAGTAGTCGTAGTAGCAGATAGCATCTGCTGCAGCCATTGGTTTAGTTGGACCACGAGTTTTCTTACAGAACAATGGTATACATCTTTTTGTATTGAGAAAACTTAAGTTGATAAATCTTCCTTCGTTTTTAGTATAATTATGTTTTTCAGAGTATAGTCCAAACATAAACAGCTTTGGATCCAAAATTAGTTGTTTGGAAATTATTTTTTCAGTTACATCTTTTACCTCTTTCCAAAACAGTATAATTTTCCTTCAATACCACAAACAGTGAACCGGAGTTCCTCTGTCCTGTGAACATTTTCGACATACAGGTTTCTCCCTGTTATACCCATTGTGTTCCACTGGTGATGCGTAAACCCGCATTAACCATTTCAATTGAATGGAATTTCATATTTGGTTAAATTAATGAGTTATGTATTATTTCACTGTTTTTAAAAACAAAACGTATATTATTTTTGATGAATCTGAATAACAGTGACGTTTTTATGACTTTAACGTTTCTGAAACAGATTCTTCTGATGTTGGTTTATTAACAATAATGTTTACATGAGTCAGCTGCTGTCTGTAAGTTTGCCACTCCAGAATTTTACGCTGTTTAAGGAAGTGAGTCTTGTTGCCGTGGCAACGACCACAGAAAGCAGCGGGTCTAAAGGTTTCTGCTGTAACAGCAGAGGCGACTGTAGCAAGCAAAGCAACCTCTGACCTCTTGTCTGTGCAGAACGTGGGGAAGAGGATGTCCTGCAGCCAGTTCATATCCAACCTGGAGGGACTGAACGACGGGAAGGACTTCCCCAAAGACCTGCTAAAGGTGTGTCGCCGTCTCATGTCGCCCTGAACATCCTCCTGAAAGTCCTCGCAGGCGTCCCCATAATGCAGAAGTGTCTTTTTAACTTCCTCTCTGTGGATCTGATCCCACTGGCTCTTAATCTACAGAGATTACATTGTTTACCCTAATTCAGTTTGAGCTGCGGTGATTCATGTTTGTTGCTTTTCATTTTCATGAAGAGCAACATGTGGTCGCAAATCAAAAATCTTCACAGAATCTAGCAATGTTTTTATGTTCAAATTACTATATACCAGTGAAAAAAAGTACTTATTATTCACAATTATTCTTATTTTACTAAATTGCACTCGTGTTTTAACAATACTCATAATTACAAAATATCAAAATCAAGAAAAATTCAGATGAAAAAAGTTGTTTTTGCTAAAATATTACTATAATCCTAAAGTCAAATAAAATTGAAATCCAGAAATGCACTTATAATTATCAAACCTCACTTCTCCAGGAGATACAGGCAGTTTATCAAAACTGACAAAATGTAATGTTAAAATGTCCTCATAATAAAATAAAAATACATTGTCCTCACAATATAGAAATGTCCCCATGATACTCTAATGTCTGAATGGTAAAATGTCATCATGAAATAAATATTTTTTTATTATTTAAATATTTTTACACTCTCAAAATATCCTGATAATCCATAAATCCCTCATAATGGTGATTTTTTTTGTAAATTAGAAATGTTTTATGCTTGGTTGTTTTGGTTCTAATAATCTACATCCCAGTTTTAAACACACACACACAGACCTGTTTTTCTCTCTCGTTGGGACGTCACGTTGACATAAACTCGTCTCTTTGGGGACACAAACTTTAAGTGGGTCCAGGTCATAGATATATTGATGGACATGGTGGACTGGGACTTTTCATCTACAGTGGGTTGCCGTAGCGACAGCATCACTGTTTGCACTCTGACTGGTTTTCCTGGCTGCTGTGGATAGTTCTGTCTGTCTGGTGTGTGTTTATGTCTGAGTGGGTCGGTTCCACCTCAGCCTCGGAGCGATCAACATGAATCTGCGTCACCTCTTCACCTCCATCATGCTCATCATCATCATGCATGTTGCTAATGTGTGTGCGGAGCGTTTGCTGAGTTGTCAGCTGGTTGGACGGCTGCAGCAAAGAGTGTGTGGGCAGCAGCTCAGACTGACTGAGAGACAGAAAAACAGGAATAATTTGCTCTCCTCCTGCTCTGATCCTCTATCAGTGTTTGCATGAAGAATCAAGAAACTTCTGCTGAAATATCTTGGCAGCTGTACGACTTACTTTATGACCACATTGTTTATTCAGTGTAAAGAGAGAGCAAAATCTGATCAGGGAATTAATCTAAATAACGCTTAAAAACCTGTTTGGGCAACACAGAAACATGGAAGTGAAACTGCATTCAGATGTTTGGAAAAATGTATAGAATTGACTGAAAAAGTCCTGTACCCCGGAGATGCTGCTGGTTTGATGATATCAATGTTTTGGACTTCTCCTGTGGTTCTGGTCCATGAAGACTCTTTAAAATAAGATGAACTCTCAAATTGACTGGTAACCAGGGGCCTGAATGTGACGCTAGTCTAGTTCCAGACTGAAGGCCTGGGGTGAATTGTAGGGACATTGTGCAGAAAACCTTTCAATTTTTGGCAGGTTAGCCTAATGACATCCAGGGCGACGTTAACGAGATTAGAGCGGAGCGTGTGGAGTTGTGGGGCGTGGCCTCTGCAGTTCCGGGGTGTAGCCTGGATAGTTGGGGGGCGGGGTCTGGTGAGTTGAGGGGCGTGGCCTGTGCAGTTCAGGGGCGGAGCCTGGCGAGTTGGGGGGCAGAGCCTGGCGAGTTGGGGGGCAGAGCCTGGCGAGTTGGGGGGCAGAGCCTGGCGAGTTGTGGTTCAGATGTCCCTAACTACGGTGTTGGTTGGCGCCCCTCAACAACCCATTCTCCACCCCTCAACTCACCAGGAGGGTGAAGTGCCACCTTCCACCAGGTTTTTGTCACTGTCCAGATGCCACAGAACATTATTAGTCATTTGTGACATAATTCACCTGATTTATACATTTAACTTTGATAACTCAGCATGAAGTATTTAAAACCTTTCAGTTAAAACTAGTTTCTGTTTTTTAATTGCATTTCAATTAAATTTACAACAAATTATTAAAACTTGTGTTAAAATATTGTTTATATTTCCACAAAAATATTAAAAATAAAAAAAAAATACAAAAATGAAAATATTCAAAATTATTTTATATTCTGAGAAGAAATTAGACAGCAATGAAAATTAGATTTTAAAACATTAAAGTAAAATTTTCAGTTCTGAAATGATGAAAATGCTCCCCTTCATCACTGAGCTTCATCTACATTCAGCTCATGACTGGCAGCTGGGGGCGGGCCTTAGCTGCTGGCTCTGCCCTCTGATTGGCTGCTGAGCTCAGAGAAAATGCGCATTGAGAGAGAGAGAGAGGAGGAAGAAGAGGAGGAGGGCAAACAGTCCTTAACATTTCAGTCTGAGGAAGAGGAGGAGGACTGAGATCACCTGAAGAAGACGAGGGATTCTCCTGCAGGAGGAAGAGCAGGAGACCAACAGCTGCAGAAGAGGAGAAGGGATTGTGTCAGATTCAGGGCGGATCAGGAGAAACTTTCCTCCTCTGTCTCCCCACCTTCATCCTCCCACCTCTCCCTCACTCTCTCTCTCTGTCTGACTGTGTGGGCGTGCTCGCTCGCCCCAGCCTCCCTTTCTCTCCTCCTCTTCATCGTCCTCTGGGTTTTGGCTGATGAGTCTCCATCGTCACACGTTTATTTGCAGTCCAGGGATTCTCCTCGCCGCCGCTCCGAGTCGGGATGCGTTTGTCTGGGTGATCAAGGCGTCGCATCGCCGTGGTAACCGCCTGACTGGACCGCGCGGAGTCTGGGATTGTTTAACGAGACGGGAGGAAGAGGAGGAAAGTCTGGACAAACCTTTAAATACGTCATCGATCAGAAGAAACGATCTCTGCACCAAATGAACCCAGAAATCAAACGTCTCTCACTCTAAAACAGAAATCTGATTCATTTCTGCTTCAATTCTGAAATTACTGGAATTAAAACCATCAAAATATTTTTAATCTCGTTGAAGAAACAAAAACAGTTTGTTCAGAAACCAGAAGTTTGATCTGACCCAGGAAGGAGTTTCCTCCAGAACGGATCTGGAAGTTGCTGGACTAACCCAGAACTCCGGCTGAATCTGCCGGAGGGACCGGATCCATCAGAACCAAAACCTCTAACGGCTCCGTCCAGACTGTATTTACCCACCATTCGGATCAGAACCGCTCTGCCTCCAGTCGGACCCTAGTCGACCCGGCTCAGCCATGATCGGAGTCAACAGCATCCACTCCTCGGGTCGGAACCGTTCGCGCTCGCTTTGCTCGGTCCGGAGTGGCGCCAGCCGGGACTCCAGGGAGTCGGACTTCCGGTATCCGCGGGCGCCCCGGTCCCGGTCCTTGAAGCCGCTGGCGTTCCCGGACCTGTTGGGCAAGAGCCAGGACCGGCAGCAGCACCCACAGAACCGCAAGAAGAAGGTAGAGCTGGTACCGGGAGGTCCAGAGCCTACAAAACCTCCAAATCTGTCCTGTTAGAACTCCATTATCTGAAATCATAAAGAAGTTACACATTTATGTTTCTGGGATGAATTTTCTTCTTATAATTATGCCTAAAATAATAAAAAAGTAAAAGTTTTATGAAATATTTCAGGTTTCTAGAGCTGCATGTTGCCCTGCAGCCACCAGGGGGCAGTGGCTCCCCTGCTGCTGACAGATCAGCAGGAATTCATGGGAGAAGAAAGTAATTGCTCTGATATGACAGGAAACAAACTGGAGCATAAATCTGACTTTAACTTTGGATCCTGGTCAAAAAGTCCACATTCCAATAAGATGTTAATAAACATATTATCATCTTATTAACATATTATTCCAATCTTTTATATTAGATTAGAATAATTTAAAAGTGTTTTTGGCTGTGAGTCCCATCAGCTCCTGCCTCTGCTGGCTCAGTAGGTCCAGATGTGAATCTCGTCTGGTTTACAGTGGCAGGAAAGCTCCGCAGCTCTGCTGCCACCTGCAGGTCGGAGGTGGCATTTCGGTTCCTCTGGACGGTTCATCTCTATGAACCGCCCATTTCTATGCAAACATTCATCACAACTACTTTCCTCTGCACATGCAGGTCACTTCGGTATCAGAAACCTTTCCCATCATGTGTGACTGCAGCCATAGTGGGCGTTTCCAAAATCCTCTACGGTCACCCCTGATTGGACGAATATTACATTTGTCATTCAACATTGTTTTTTGAAATATTACGAGTTTAAACATTGCTAGCTTAATTGCCATTAGCTTAAATGTCATTAGCTTTCTTCTCTAGCATTGAAGTTTCACATATTTATTTAGTTTCACATCTCTGTTATAATAATCTAAGGCAGGTCGTGACGCTGATGGTGTCTCCTGTTTCTCCATCCGTCTCTCCAGGACAGAACTTCTGGTTACATTTCAAAATAAGACAACAGTGACTTATTTTACAGTAGCAGGTTTTCAGGACTGTTTCTAAGTGTTAAGTTATGTTAGAAACAGAATCCATCTTGGTTTCTGAAGTGATGTGAAGCTGACAGAAACATTACAAACGAAAATGATCAATACAAGATGATGTAATTAAAACTGGCCAACCGTGATCGCTGCAGTCCGACTCCACGTCCGACCAGAACCGGGTCAGAAGCTGGTATCAGTCCACGGTTGGTTAGCTGCTGTTTCTGCGGTCTGGAAACTGTCCAGAACCCTTCTGGTTCTGGTTCTGGTGACTCAGCCTGTCCTCTCTGTGGCGCCCCCTCTGGACCCAAACAGGAACTTGTAGCTGATGTTCAATAAAACAGCTGGTCCGATGGACACCAGAACCGGGTCTGACACTTTGCTGGAGAACTAACCCGACCTGTCAGATCGGTCCGGTCAGGTGATCAGAACCCTCCACCAGTCAGGTCCAGTTCATGCCTGACCTGGTTCTGATGGGCCCGGTTCCTGTCTGACCGGGTTCTGATGGGCCCGGTTCCTGTCTGACCGGGTTCTGATGGGCCCGGTTCCTGTCTGACCGGGTTCTGATGGGCCCGGTTCCTGTCTGACCGGGTTCTGATGGGCCCGGTTCCTGTCTGACTGGGTTCTGATGGGCCCGGTTCCTGTCTGACCCGGTTCTGCTCTCTCTGCAGACGCTGTACAGCTCCATCAGGAACGAGAAGCTGCAGTGGACCATGTGAGTGTAAACATGTTTCCTCGTTTCGCTCTCACTGTCTTATTCAAGCCGCTGTTGCCGTGGCAACTGTTCCCGCTTCTCGCCGGCTGTAATTACGAGTCAGCATCCCAACGCCCCAGCAGTGTGTGTGTGTGTGTGTGTGTGTGTGTGTCCTAATAACAGCCTCCTGGTTAATCACCACCTGCAGCACCAATCAGAACCAGAACACCATCAGGACCCAAACAGAACCGAGTCCTGATTGGGATTAAGGTTCCACTGGTTCCACCAACCAGAACCCAGACTCTGGCTCTAGATGGATGGATGAACAGCTGGATGGATGATGGTTGGATGCGGTTGGGTGACTGGTGTTCCTCCATTTTGGCTCCGGCGGATCGTCTGGGTCTCTAACCAGAACCGTCTGACCCAAACTCTTCATCTCGTAGTGATGAAGAGGAGCTGAGGAAGTCTGCCACAGAGCTGGCCGACGCCCGCACCGACTCCGCCTCCCAGACCATGCGGCGCATCGCCGGCGGCAACCCGCTGGTGGGCGTGGCCCAGCAGGCTGACGGCGAACTCTACAAGAGCGGCTTCCTGGTGAGGAAGGTTCACGCCGACCCGGACGGGAAGAGAAGTACGCGGCTGCTCCTCCTCTTCCTCTTCCTCCTCGTCTTCCTCGTTGGCTCCATGTTGTTTCTGTTTCAGCTCCGCGGGGGAAGAGAGGCTGGAAAACCTTCTACGCCATGCTGAAGGGCCTGGTCCTCTACCTGCAGAAGGTAAAACACCTGGACTCCGTTTCCCATCAGCCCCTCCTGCAGTAGACACCGCTTCCTCCGGTTCTGATCCGTTAGTGGTCCGGACCTTCTGCGACCCGGTTAAGGGTTCTGGATTAGTTCTCCAGAGTCTCTGGCTTCTTCTGCTGTAGAGCTCCACCTAGTGGTGAGACTCCAGACTGCAAGCAGCAGTGGAGACACAGAACACATCAACATTCAGATCTGGTTCTGGTTCTGGTTCTGGTGAGATGAAGTGCAGACCAGAAGGTCCAGCGAATCCAGATAAACATCAGATTTATCCAGAACCGTGAAGGTGGTGAGGACTTTGTCTCCCTGCATCTCATTGGTTCATCAGTGGAGCGGTCGGGGTCAGAGGCCCTCTGGATGTCCGGTCCCGTCTGTTTCGGGTCGGGTCACGGTGCGTTTGTGTCCTCGCAGGACGAGTACCGGACAGAGCGAGAGCCGACGGAGGACGACGTGAAGAACGCCGTGTCCGTCCACCACGCTCTGGCCATGAGGGCCGCCGACTACCGCAAGAGACCCAACGTCTTCTACCTGAGGACGGCCGACTGGAGGGTCTTCCTGCTGCAAGCGCCGTAAGAAACCCCGCCAGCGCCCCCTCTGGTCCGGAGGACACGATGGGGGCGGGGCGCGAGAGGACATTAGGGGACGCTAGGAGCGAAAGCTGTAATCTGAATGTTTCAGGGGGAAATTATCGTAGCATTTGATGTCAACTAGAAGACTTTTAGAAACGTAATAAATTGGCAGACTAATAAAAGCAGAAAATCAAAGGAGGGAAAATGTTCAGTACAAAACCCACAAGAACTAGAGGCGAGTTTAGAACCGAGCTAATCGGTTCCAGCAGCTTAACAGGTCAAATTAGCTGAAAAGCTAAAGCTAGCTCAAGAGCTAGAGCTAGCTTAAATGCTAATGGTGTTAAGCAACAGAAAAGCTTTTTAAAAGTGAACATAAAATGGCCGCCGTAATCTCCCCCCTGACGTCTTCTTCTATGGTTTCCAGGAGCGCTGAGCAGATGCAGTCATGGATCACCAGGATCAACGCCGTGGCGGCCATGTTCTCTGCTCCTCCGTTCCCGGCCGCCATCGGCTCCCAGAAACGCTTCAGCCGCCCGCTGCTGCCCGGGTCCAACACCAAGCTGACCCAGGGACCGGAACCCACCGGAACCCGACCGGAACCGACCGGAACCCGACCGGAACCCGACCGGAACCCGACCGGAACCTGACCGGAACCCGACCGGAACCCGACCAGAACCCGACCGGAACCCGACCGGAACCGGACCAGAACCCGACCGGAACCCGACCGGAACCCGACCGGAACCTGACCGGAACCTAACCGGAACCCTTCGGGTCCTGGTTCCGTCCTCACCGTGTCTCTCTCTCCAGGACGAGCAGCTCCAGGCCCATGAGAACCGGTTCCGGGCGGTTTCCTCGGAGCTGACGGAGCTCGCCTCTGCCACGCCCGACCGTAGGGTCAAAGGTCGTGAGCTGGAGGAACAGAAGCTGCGGAGGGAGTACCTGGAGTTCGAGGTGAGCTGCCGGGTTCTGGTTCTGAACTCCTCAGGTTGGAGACCAACAGCAGAATCACCGGGTCCAACCGGGTCGGAACTGTTCTGAACAGGTCCAAATAGTTCTGGTGGATCCAACCAAAACCTCCCGAATGTTCTGAACGCTGGAGCAGGACGGGTCGGCAGAACCGGGCCAGAGAGGAAAAAACACCTTCTGCTGAGCGCCAGATGGTCCGACAGAACCGGCAGCCAGTTACCATGGTAACAAACTGCCACCACCAGGACACGGAGGAGACGAGCGGTCCAATCAGAACCAGAACCTTAGAGGTTTAATTCTAGGATCCGGGTCAGGAAAATTCTGCTTTCTTTGACCCGGTTGGACTGGAGGTTCTGACGGACCAGATCAGAACCGGTCGGATCGATACTGAAGTATTCAGGCCCAGGCTGTTTCACCAGAACCAGAACCCGCTCCTGACCCGGTTCTGCTCTTCTCTCCTGCAGAAGACGCGGTACGGGACGTACGCCATGCTGCTGCGGGCCAAGATGGCGGACGGCGGCGCCGACCTGGCCGCCTTCGAGGCGCGGCTGTGCGGCGACGGCGGCCTGCAGAGGGCGCACTCCAGCCCCTCGCGCCCCAAGACGCCCAGGACAAGAGCCGCGGCGCCAAGACGTCCCGCAGCCTGAAGGCCACGCCCTCCTCCTCCTCATCCTCGGTGACGAAGAGTGGCACCAAGGAGGGGGCGGGGCCAAAGAACGGCCAGAGGGCGGAGCTTCAGAAGCAGAGCAGCAAGCAGGAGGAGACGGCGTAACGTTCAGGTGCCGTCAGACAAAACGCCGAGGCACTTTGCTCCCAGCGAGACGTTCAAGAACGCCGGGAAAACAGACGCTCATCCAGGAAGCACTTCCAGCCGCTGGCCTTTCACAATAAAAGCTTTATTTCATGGCAGCGAACTGAGAGTGGCGCGTTCAAGATCACCAACGCATCATAGGAAATTATAGTTGCATCGTGTCAGATGGAATCTGAGAGGAAACAACCGACCAGAACCTGAACTTTCATGTCTCCTTCCTTCAGGTTCTGCTGGAGACATCAGGAAGTACGGAGAACCATTAGGGACAAGAAACTGATCCCCATTTTAACCTGCAGATCAGTCCAACTGATGCAGAACCTCTGGTTCCGGACCCGGTTCTGGATTCTGGACCCGGCTCAGAGTAAAAATGATCCAGATGTGAAATTCATTCACAGAATTTTAATTGAATCCTGAATTTAGGAAATGAGGAACCAAAGATCCTCTGTGCTGGAAGATGTCTCACTTCTGTTTTTATTTGACCAGATTCTGTGTGTGTGTGTGTGTGTGTGTGTGTTTGTTGGTTCATAGTCCAGGCTGTAGTTCTCTGATGCTGCCACTGGGGGGCGACAGTCAGTCGTACTGGATCAGAACCAGAAGGTTCGATGTTTTAGGCAGAAGAATCAGGAAAGCTCACAGAACTGATCCGGTTCAGAACCAGAAGTTAAAACGTCAGTATGAAAGTTTTCTGGTTTTGATCCGCCTCCAACTGGCAGCACAGGAAACTGGATCAGAACCAAACTCTTCCAGAGTCAGATTTTCTCCAACCCATCAGAACCAAACTGGGTTCAGTTCAGATTCAGACTGGATCAGAACCAGAAAGTGTCGAGACCAACCCGTCCTCTTCCTCAGGCTGCAGATGAAGACCTAGACCGGTTCTGGTCGGTCCAGAACGAACGGAGTCACTTCAGTACCAGAACTCTGCAATTTCTGGTTCCGTGTAAATAAGCTGGACCGGATCCGACCGGACCTCAGAAATCTGTTGTAAATAAAGTTGGACCTTCAGAACCGGAAGAAGCCATACAGCCGCACTTTGCTTCGAGTCGGAACCAGGTCGAATCGGACCGGAACCGGCCTGTGTTGTACAGACGTCACTTTCCGTCTCGAACCATTGAGCAAAATAAAAACATCAACCGGAACCGAACATCTGGGTCGGGTTTTTATTCCAGTCAGTTCTTTTCAGGCGGGTCCAAATGGACCAGAAGCTCCTGTTCAGGAAGGTCCAGCAGGAAGAAACAGATTTTCCTTTAATTTAGAAAAATTTAATTTAAACATAAAAAATTCTTAATTTTAGTTTTTTTGTTCCAAGTTGGTTGATTTTTTTTCTTGTTTTGGAAACGAGACATTTTGGATTTTTTTGCTCCGATTTTACCTGCAGAGATCTTCTATTCAACAGGAACGCACACTCGGATCGCTAAAGGGGATTAGCAATCTGATGATCAGCTGGTCTAAAACCAGTTTATTATTCAGAATAATAAACTTCAGCCAAGTCAGAAAAACGAGCAATTACCTCAAACACCCATTCATGAGCAGCGTCAGAGGTCAAAGGTCAGCTGATTTCTGCTCCAGTTCTGCCCTTCCCTGTAGTAAAGGATTGGTGTAATTGAGTGACGGCCAGTAGGGGGAGCTCTGCTCAGCATTTCTGTCCTGCTGCTTCCTCAGAACCGGAAGTTCTGATGTTTCCAGAACCCGTTTTCCTCCCGGAGGTTCTGATGGCTCTACAGAGGACCGGTCCAGAGCTGGACACGCCTGTCCACGTCCAGCCACAGCGCCTCCTGCAGGTCAGATACTGACAGCTCCACTTCCTACCAACCAACTGAACGACGCGCTGTCCCTTTAAATCTCCACAGTTTAACAGCATTTATTCTCAAAGGAAACATTTTTACAACATGAAACATGATTTTGGCATCAGTGGTCTTCTACACCTGACAGGTGAGTCAACAAGGTGCGGCGCTGCATTCAAACACCCCACAGAAACCAGAAAATTCCAGTTTTAGTCTCAGTTTTTTGATATGAAGACGAATGAAACCAAAGGACGTTAAAATATAAATAAAAGTCAAAGTTCCAGTTTCTGCTGAATCAGCTCAGGATGAAGATGAAGATGATGAAGATGAAGGGAGTATTGTTGATCCGATTTGCAGCATTTTTCTCCACTTCGCAGCATTTCTGTCTCCAGCGCAGAACAAACTTGTCTTCATCAGCTGATCCTTCCTCAGCGGTCACATGACCCCACTGCTGCTCATTGATTGGTCATCGCCTCCTCCTGCTGCTCCTCCATTGGCTGGCTGCTGAAGCCGCTGTCCACCGTGGCGTCTGATTGGACAAATACCAGGAAGTGGGAACATTTCTCAGACCATATAAAGTTCACCCACGCTAACCCTGCAGATGGTCTCTCCTTAGCGGAACCAGACTGGGTCAGTATCTGGACTCAGTCTGACCGTCATTCTGGGCCCTTTGGTTCTGGTTCTGTTTGGGTTCTGACCCGTCAGACCTACCTGAGCTGTGCTTGTCGTCTCGCAGCTCCGTGTTCCTCAGCAGCCGAACTCCCTCCGTCAGACCCAGAGCCTGCAGCGCCTCCACCAGGCCTTCAACCGGACCTCCACCCAGCTGCAGCACAGAGACACGTTTGGTGAACGGGTCAGAACCGGGTCAGTTAGCGCCGGGTCAGGACCGGGTGGGGTACCTTGTAGTGCTGCAGCAGGTGCTGGCAGGGCGTGGCGCTGTCCTCGTACAGGTGCGTCAGCGTCATCATGCCCAGCTTCTCGGCCAGCTTCATCCAGGGAACGTCGCCGACGCTCAGCACCGCCACCAGCCGGCTCAGCGTCTCCTCGTCCAATCCCGACCCCTCGCCGTCTGCGGCAGCCAAACGTTAGGCGGGGTCACATGACACAGGTTACCTGCCAGGTGGGGGCACCGACCTTCGCTGCCGGTCCGGATCTTTTTGTCGGCGTGGCGACTGGGTTTCGGGCTCCTCTTGGAGGTCAGCAGGTTCCTCACCTGGAGGAACAGCGGCAGGTGAGACACGCCCACAGCCCCCCCCCCGCCGCCGCCGGTGCTGCAGCTCTTACCTTCTGACAGGTGGCCAGGTCCAGGGGGGTGTGGCCTCTGGCCCGCCTCTTCCGGCTGATGATTGGCTGCGCGTCGTCTCCTCTGACTGGTTCGTCCGGCTCCGCCTCCTCGTCTGACGAGCTGAAGTACAGCGGCTCGTCGTTCTCCATGTTCTTATCGGCACCTGAAACAGGAGACGCTCACAGGTCACCTGGTGCAGCTGGACAGAACCTGGTCCTCCAGGTGAACCTGGAGTTCCCTCACCTGCAGCGATCAGCATGGAGCAGAGCGTGGGGAACCCCAGGCTGGCCGCCAGGTGCAGCGGCGTGTTTCCTCCGAAGGTGCAGGTGTTGACGTCGGCCTTCAGCTGCAGAGCAGACGCGGCGTTACCAGGTGCGGCCCAGGTGGAAACGAGGCCCCGCCCTTCCTGTTGGCTGCTTACCTCAGTGATGAGCGTGCAGGCCACTTTGAACAGGTTCTCTCTGACGGCCAGGTGCAGCGGCGTGTTCCCGCTCTTCAGCTCGGCGGCGTTGATCTTGGCTCCGCCCTCTACCAGCAGGCGGAGGCAGCGCTCGCCGTCCCTCCTGACGGCCAGGTGGAGCGGCTGCAGACCTGCGGACACACAGCCACAGCTCAGCGCCTCGCCAACGCGTCAGGGTCGGCTCTGGCTCCGCCCCTCACCGTGGTAGTCCGGCGTGTTCACCAGGTGTGCGTGGCGCTCTCCCAGGTGTGCCAGCAGGAGGCGCAGCGTGGCCGCGTCTCCTGCCAGAGCAGCCAGGTGAAGCGGGCTGCGGCCATCTTTGTCAACCAGGGTGGGGTCGGCCCCCGCCCGCAGCAGCACCTCCGCTACCTTCAGCTGCCGTGTGATGACCGCCAGGTGGAGCGGCGTCTGGGGAGTGGGCGGAGTCAGGACATCAGCCGGCCACCAGGACTGGCATAGCTAGCGTAGCATATCTTGTGTTGCTAGCATAGCTAGATTAGCGTAGGTAGCAGATTGTAGCTAGTGTAGAAAGTGTAGCCTAGCCTAGCCTAGCGTAGCAGGCTACCTGCTGCAGGTGGTTGCAGGTGTTGAGCACGGCGCGCTGCTGGCTGCTCAGCAGCGTCTGGATCAGCTGCTGGATGACGGCCGTCTGCTGGTGGATGATGGCCAGGTGCAGCGGCCTGGTGGGACACTGGCAGTTAGACCGGCCCGTCCGGACCAGAACCAGTGAGGTGTGGTGGGACTCACGTGTCTCCGTTGACGTCCTGGATGCCACACAGGTGTCTCTGCAGCGCCAGCAGGACGCGGGCGTCTCCGGTGCTGCAGTACTGCAGTAGGGCGGCGGCCGTCTGCCGGGCGCTTTGCGACACCCGGCTGCTGAGGGAGGCGGCTGGGAGACACGGACCGGGTCAGAACCAGAACCATGGAACAGAACCAGAACCAGCCGCGTTTCGGTGCTGCACACTCACCGATCCGAAGCAGCTGCTGCTGCACAGCCAAGCCTGGCTGGCCCTCACTCTGCTGGGGGGCGGAGCCTGATGTCGTAGGGGCGGGGCCTGACATCTGGGCTCCTCCCCCTGAGGCGAAACTCGTGAAGGCTCCGGTGAAGAAAGCTCCGCCTCCTGGTCCTCCGTTCATCTGGGAGAACTGGAAACCTGGAGAGAGACGAGCCGTTAGAGACACCAGAACCAGAACCTCACCAGGTCCAAGCACTCAACACTCGGATCCCAAACAGTTCTGTTTCCTTCCTGTTTGGGTTCTGGGAGATTCCTCTGAGTTTGTCCCACTCTGAACCAGGACAGGCTGCTGTCCTCTGGTTCCGATCTGTCTCTCTGCACCACACCTGGTCCTCCCGGTCCTGATCCAAAGCCGCCGGCGCCGGGCCCTCCGTCGCGCCCTCGCCCTCCTCTCCAAGAGTCGTAGTGCGGCAGCGGCTTCTGCTTCTTCCTTAGGACTTCCTCTTTGTCTGAAACACAGCAGGCGTCATGGAATTGCTGTGGGCGGAGCCTGGCCTCCATGGTAACCGGGACGGACTCACCTTGGACCTGCGGGACGTAGGTGAACTGCTTGGGGTCGCTGCTGTCGCCGGCCTTCTTGCGGCGCAGCTGCAGGAAGACGGTGACGGGCCGGTCGATCTCGGCGCTGTGGTACGGCGGCGTCTTGAACACGATGGCGTACTGCAGACAGGAAGTGATGTGCGTCACCGTGATGGTTTGACCTTTGACCTTCACAGGTTCTGATCTGACTTTCAACTGAATAAAACTGAAAACTAAAAATCAGCAAAGTTTTAAACATGTCTATTTCTCACTGTTTAAAATTCTTTTTCAGTTTGAAAAATGTTTTTAGTTTACAAATAATTTTTCAAGCCCTTTTTTTTCCAATATAATGTTTATTTCCAAAATATTTATCATGTTAAATAATTTTGAAATTATTTTTCAGTTTCCGTTTTTTTTCAGGTGCATCATTTTTAACATTTTCTAGTGTGAACTATCTTCCAGGTTCAGAAATGTTTTTTGAGCCTTATGTAGCTCCGTAGCGCCAGACCTGCTTGTGGACGTCGGTGGGAGAGAAGTCCCCGAAGGCCTCCCAGCATCCGTCCTCGTCTTCCTCGTAGAAACGGATCTCGATGTCGTCTGAGGAGACGGACAGGTGAGAGACGGTCATTGATCGACCGGCGACCCGACGACGAAGCGTCCCTCACCTTTCTGGACTTTGTCACACAGCAGGAAGATCTCGTCTCCTCCCAGCACCGATCCGCACGTCTTGTCCATGCGTGAGATCTTCAGGTTGGATGCGTTGGGAGACTCTGCAGGGGAAACGGGTCAGCATGTGGCCAGCAGGGGGCGCCGTGTGTGTGTGTGTGTGTGTGTGTGTGAGTGAGGCTCACTGCTGTCGTAGATGGGATTGGACACCACGGGTTTGAGCGCCCTGGTGAAGCCGCCGTTGCTGTCCTGCAGGAAGGCGGTGAAGCGGAGACGGACGATGTTCAGGTCCATGACTTTCCCCAGCTCCTTGGCCTCCTTCAAGATGGACGACTCCTCGCCGTCTGCAGGGGACAGAGGGACGTCAGAGACAACGTCCAGGTGTGTGTGTGCGTGCGTCCAGGTGTGTGTGTGTGTGTGTCCAGGTGTGTGTGTCCAGGTCCAGGTGTGTGTGTGTGTGTGTGTGTGTGTGTCCAGGGGTGTGTGTGTGTGTGTGTCCAGGTGTGTGTGTGTGTGTGTCCAGGTGTGTGTGTGTGTGTGTGTCCAGGTGTGTGTACCTGTGAGTGGACAGTGAGTTCCTTTCTGTCTCTGCCTCTCGTCTCGGAGCCGTCGGGTCAGAACCTCGACCACGCCCTTCTTGGTCACATGGAGGATTCCCAGGTTGCTGAATCTGCAGGAAGTGACATCATCACTGCAGCTGTGAGCGCTTATTAGTGGGCTGTGGTTCTGTTTGGGTTCTGGTACTGACGAGGCGGTCAGGTCGTTGGGTCCGATGTCCAGGCTGCAGGTCCCGTTCTCGTTGCAGTGGCGTCCCACCAGGCTGTGAGCGTGGACCCGGGCCGGGTCGGTGTGGGTCACCAGCTGGACCTCCACGCGGGCGTGGCCCACGTAATTGTTGATCTGCGAACCAGAACGTCGCCGGCGTCAACAGAACTGGAACCAGAACCGGACTGGAGCGCAGAGCGGTTCTGGTTGGCTGCTCACCTTCACGGTTGGGTAAGTCCGCCGGTTCTTCTCGCTGGACGCCCCCGGCAACCCACCGTGGGACGGACCCTCGCACTCGTAACGGAACCGGAACCCCCTCTGCAACGGCAGAACCAGAACTGGGTCAGAGCAGAACCGGGTCCAAACCAGAACCAGCCCCAACATCACCCCACTGAGCATGTGCTGCAGGCTGAGTCAAGTGACCTGCATCACTTCCTGTTAGTAAATGACTGTTGGACTAACAGGAAGTGACACGCTAACGGCTGTGGGGGAATCACCAGTTTTTCTGGAATTTCCACCTGAATGGTTTTCTGTTCCCAGAGTTTTCTAGAGTTTTCCAGAGTTTTCCAGCTTCACTCTGAGGTTCTAACAGCAGAATTTTAACATTTATTTCTGATCACTTCCTGCTCTTTAGTTTTAGACAATAATCCCTCTCCAGGCGGCCATGTTTCTCATTTTAATCTTAGTCTGTGATTTCATTGTCAAAATAATATTTTTAAAAAATAAACTGAATATTTGTGTCTAAAACTAAAAATAATCTGTGAACTTTTTATTCTAGATGGTCATGATGTAAAATAATGTCGTCATCAGCATCACGACTGAAATACAGAAACAGGTGTGGGCCGAACAGCCATGAGGAACCCCAGAAACACAACTTGAGGTACGGAAGGCAAGTAGGGACAAAATTCAATAAATAAATATATAACTAAAAACATAACAAAACAATTGAAATGTTTTAAGAAAATATTTTAAACCTGTAATGAGTTTAACATTATATTTCCAGAAAACTTCTGTATGGAGGGCCATAAGGGACAAAGTTTATTAAATTAATATATCAATGCATCATTTAATAAATATATAATGAAATATGTTTATGTTTAATTTAATCAGTGGACAATAAACTGATTAAATATGAAAATAAATCATTAAAATAAAAACATTAGCCCCTCCCAGGAACCGAACAATAATGAAATGAAATATCGAAACATAAATGGAATAAATTATCTGCAGGATTAAAATAAGTTTGTATTTTATCGTTTTATCGTAAAGCCTCAGCATTCGGATTCGGTTCCAGAAGTTTAAATGAAATTTGTTTTGTTGTCGTCGAGACACAAAAGTATGAGCTGTTAAACACAGCCTCAGGGGTCAAAGGTCAAACAACCTGAAGTTTTTCTTTCTGTTTCTGGTCATCATTACAGCGGTTCTGATTTACCGGGTCAGAATTATTCTGTTGCACTAAAGGCTGTAAAAGGTTCTGGAACCGGACCAGAAGTCTGAGTTCAGACAGAACCAGAACCTGAAGGTTCTGCTTGTTGCGGGTCGGACTCACCTGTTTGGGTTCCTCGATGATCTGGATGTACGGACCATGAGCTGCAACACAGAACAAAACCGGGTCAGAACCGCTGACTAACCAACAGTTTCCCTGAAGCTTCTCCAGAAGGTTCTGGACTCCCTGGGGGTTCGGGGACGTGTTCTGGAATGGGTTGGACCGCTGGGTTCCAGGGATTAGCGATTAGTTCTAGAAAAGTATGCTGTGTGTCGGGCCGTGGTTCTGACCCAGAACAACCTGCCACATAGAACCAGAACCAGAGAGCAGATCGGTACCAGAGCCAGTGGGTCCGGTACCAGGGAGAAAGGGATCTGAAGGGTTCTGGGAACTCCTCTCTGTGGAAAGCAAAGAGTCCACTGACCCGGTCCAGTTGGTTCTGGTCTGGTCTGCTGGGCCTGCAGGAGGTTTAGTGGGCGGGGCTAAAGCCAGAGCAGCTCACCTGTCTCAGGTATGTACGGCTCCGTCTTGATCTCCATCGGAGGAATGAAGTCATAGGAGAGGAAGTTTGCCAACTGCTGCAGAAGAAGAGACATCAGATCAGAACCATCAGAACCCGATCAGAACCTCCTGATGTCAGACAGGAACTCACCATGTTGTCGTCTCCGTAGTTCACGAACTGAGGTTCAGTCATCCTGCAGCAGAAACACAGTAAGACACCGAGTGAGAGTGAGTGTGTGTGTGTGTGTGTGTGTGTGTGAGTGCGTGTTTGTGTTCTGGGTCGGCCCGGCAGAACCGCCTCAGATCCAAATAAAAGCTAACAAACAGAGGCTCCCCCTCCCCCACCTGTTTCAGTTACTTCCTGGAAGCCGACTTCAGGAAAACCCCCAGAATCCCACAGCAGAAAGGGGCGGGGCTTACAGCCTGCTGATGATGTCACACTGCTGCTATGGCAACCGGAGAGGCCAGCACCAAGCAGGAAGAGCCAGAACCATTATGAGAACCAGAACCAGGAGGACACCCTGTCATCTTCAGAACCTCCAGGCCCGATGATGATGAAGGAACACAGCGAGGAAGAGGAGACACCAACCTGGAGCCAGAACCAGAACCTCCAGCAGTTAGAAGCAGACCCGGCGTTCTGTGTTCATCTACTTCCTGTCTGGTGGTTTTTGACTTCCTGTCTCTCAAGAGAAAAACCCGGCTGCCTGTGAGTCAGAACCGACCCAAGGCCCGGTTCCCCAGCGCCGGGACGGCCCCCAGTGCGGCGCCGGCCAATCAGAGCACAACGTGAGGACAGAAACCTGAACGGGGAAGTCGGCAGGAATCCACGGCGGGAGATTTTACTGACGGTTTCTGTGAAACCCGTCGCCATGGCAATGCCTCTGCAGCATGCCGCGACCTCTGGTGACCCGGTTCTGGAGATCCAGGAGGGTTCTGGTTCTGGACCAAACGGAGGTCATGATGCTGACCTCTGGTTGGTCACATGGCGGTTTATTGAGCATGCTCAGTCCAGAGCTGCTGTAGCACCAGCAGAACCCGGGGAGTTCTGGAGGTTCTGACCCGGGTCGGTGTGATGAAAACGTACCTGAGCGCTCCGGCCATGTCTGGAGGTGAAGAAGAGGACGACTAAATCTTCCTCCTGCCGGGTTTTTCCTGCAGAACACAAACAGAAATGATGAGAGTCAGGAGATCAGATCAGCGCCGGCCCAGAACCTCCCCCTCTGGACCCGATGGGACCATCAGCTGCTCAGCAGAACCTCTAGAACCTCCTGGACCAGCCTGGAGCCAGAACCAATCAGAACCAGAACCACACCAGACCAGAACCAGCATCCCAAAGGTCAGGCAGGTTCTACGGCTCAACCGGGTCAAGGAGAACCTTCTGCTGGGTCGGGACTTCCGTTTACTCCCAGATTTCAAAGTAAAAGGATTCCTCAATAAAAACATCCGGAAAAGATATGATGAGAATCTGAATTATTTTAAAATATTTAACGTTGTTACGCCTGGGATTCATTCACAAGTCTGTGAATGAATTTGTCAAATTCAAATCGATCATTAATCGATGTGATTTCGTCATTTTCCCAGAACCTCCTGAGAACAGAACCAGGATTACGGGTCAACATTAAACGGGTTCGGCGCCAGTAGAACCGGGCTTCTTTCACCCGAACCACTGATACTTTTAGTTCAGCTTCGGTTCGGGTAACTACCGAACTTTGAAGCCTGGCTTCGCGTTTAAGCTCAGATTTCGACTCCAATTCAAACCCGTCCGGACCGCTTTGGCCCAGTTAGAACCCGGTTGGTTCCGTTAGAACCGGTTCGCAGTAAAATGTGAGTTTTTACCTGGTTTCTTTCTTCGCGCTGAATGTCCGCTGCTGTTCGCAAAAACTCCCGAACTGAACCCAGAAGCGTCAAACTGGCGCACGAGGAGGACGGGGAACTTCCGGTTCGGAATTTTCAAAATCAAACCTGCGACGTGTTTTTGTTCCTGCGCTGCTTCTTGCCTGTTGCTCGTTTGAGTGGCTGGTGGAGGACAGCTGGTGTCCCGCTGCTGTCCTCCAGGAACACCGTCCCACCTCCTGCGGTGATTCCCGGGACTAGATTGCTCCTCCGCCGGGCCTCCGGTTCTCCAGAATTTTGCAGAAGAACCGTTCTGTTGGTTCTGCTGAGTTGGACCGGACACACATGGACGACAGAGGACCTGCAGGACTCGTTCTGGACACCGCTGTCCTTCAGAGACTCAAACAGTAAAGTAATTTCCTGAAGTTCAGCAACTTTTACTGGTTTTATTTTGAAACAACAAACAGGATCGGAAATGCCTGCCCCACTCTTTTGCTCCGGCTTGACGCAGCTCAGAGCCGTTGTCATGGTGACCTCAGGCTGTCAGTGAAGTCGGAAATCCCCGAACCTGCAGGGGAATTCCGGAGCCACGGAGGGAACACGGACAGCTAATTGGTGGAAGCACAAGGTTAAGTCCCGCCCCCCGACGAAACAACAAGTGGAGAAAACTATCAAAATAAACAGAATTTATGGAAAATTAGTAGAAAACAAATAGATTTTTATACTTTTCTCCAGTAATTAAAATTAAACGCTTCACGTTTCAAGACAGTGCTCCAAAGATTTTAATTAAAACAAACAAAACTGATGGATTTAAAGCTGATTTTATTCTGATAACCCTGATTGCTTCAGTTTAAACATGTCGCAGACTTTCAAAGGCTACAGTGACGTAACAAAATGAGAGAAAACAGCCGCAAGAGGTTTATTTGTGCTTTATTTAACTTTCTGTTCTCACATAAAGCTAAACCAACCTCTGATGTCAGAAGAGCAGCTTCAGTTAAAGCAGACAGACCAGAAAAATCCTCATTTTCATGCAGCAACAACAGACTGACCCAAGCTTTCACCAGGCGCCGACAGGGGGCGCCACCTGCGTTTGCATAGATTATTACTGAGAAACTGAACGTTCAGAAACAGAAGAAATGAACGGAGCCAAAGATCCGGATCAGAAAAATAAAAAGACTTTCCGACCACAGAGGAACTGAAGCTGAGGGAGAATTTTATAGATGAATAATTTTACAGATTGACAGGTTGTGCTTTTACTGCGTCTCTGAGAAAAAATATCTAAATATGAACGAGTTTAATTGCATCAGCTGATCTTTACCAGCTACATTTATTTTAAATCTTGAAAGATTTTATTTGTTTGGTTGTTTACTATCAAATTAAATAATATCTTCAATAACAAATCTGATTAAAATATAAAAGTAATGAACAGAAGTTCAATTATTTCATAATTCTACACTCACTTAATTTCATTTTACAAACATTTTATACATTAAATTTCAGACTCGGAGCCGGCCCAAGGCATGTGCAATTAAAGTCATATTCAACTGCTGTTATGTGGATTTTTCTCTTATTTATTTCAGAATTTTACATTTCTATTATCTTATGGAACTTTTTAGTTTCTCTATGAAAGATGTGAATGTAATTTGGTTTTATTTTGTAACAGTTTAAACATTTTACACATCTATTCAAAAAACTAAAGACGTTGTTATTTATCAATATTCCACAATTAAGCACCACTTGTCTTTTCAAAATGCTAATTAGGATGTTGATTTTTAGATGTTAAAAATCAACATCCATAATAACAACAGTATGATGGAAGCCAGTTAGAAATGATGCTAACCGCTCCACGTGGCCTAGAAATGATGACGCATCAGGAGTTGGTCCGGGGCCCCAAGAGAAGATCTGCTCAGGGCCCCAAAAAGGCTTGGACTGGCCCTGGAAAATGTGCAAAGTCACTTTGGTAAAGTTGATTATTTCTACAAAACAAAAATAAATCTGTTTTCAGATGATTTTTGAAAGTAAAATCTAGTTTTATGTTACATTTTTAAATACTTTGCTGTAAAACTATAGAAAGCAACAGCAGCTTTTCAGGGCAATCTTTGGTCAAGACACATTTATGATCAGACGGTTCTGGTTCTGGTCGGGTTCTGTCCTCTAATGGAAAGGTTCAAGAGGTTTTGGATTTGATACTGGTACCAGAACCTGGCCTGAGAGTTTTGGGTCGGTTTGTTGAATCTAAGCAGCAGAATTTAAATCGGAGGAAAGAGAACCACCTGACCAGAACCAGAACCTTTAACCTGGTCGATAAAGTAAACGTAAACGAGGTGTATGAAAACATGTGACCAGAACCATGTGGAGGTCCAGTAGAACCAGTCAGTGGTCTGACCCAATCCATCTGACAGCAGCAGAACTTTTATTCTGCCAGGGGGCTTTTACTTTGGAAGAACTTCCTGGTTCCGTCCATGAGAACAACCCGGAATCAGAGTCAGAGCGTTCCTTGAGTCGGCCCGGTCCACATGGTTCTGATCCATCTGAAGGCCTCGGTGAGCGGCGGCTCTGCGGTCCGGTGGGCTGTGAGGAAGAGGAGCGCCAAGGGAGGCGGGTAGCGTCTGGAACCAGAACCGGAACCGGAACCAGGACCTTATGTGAAGATGAGCCCAGAGTCTCTGTACACCTTGAAGATCTTCTCGATGGCGTTGACGTACGCCGCCGTCCGCAGGTCCAGACCCAGCTGGTACCGGCTGGCTGTCTGCATGATTTGCTGCAGGAAGCAAGACTTTCAGAACAAAAGCTCCAGGCACCAGGGGGCGCTGCGGCTCAACTGATGCAGCTGATCGTGTGTGTGTGTGTGTGTTACCCTGGCAGAGCGCTCCATGGTGTAGGCCAGGCCCGAGTGGACGATGTCCTTCTCAGACGCTCCCTGCAGCAGAACAGGACAGGTCAGCACTGAGGAAGAGGAGGACGACGAAGATCTTTGTTTCTCCCTGAGGTTCAGGTCTTGGCCAATCAGAGGCGGTTAAGGGCGGGCCTCCCCTCTGATTGGCTGTGGTAAAGCTGTTCCTGTGTGTGGCGCTGCTGACTGAGACGACTGGTGGTGTGTTTATAGCTGACACACTTTACACAGGGTGTGAATACTTTACGCAGGGTGTAAATACTTTACGCAGGGTGTAAATACTTTACGCAGGGTGTGAATACTTTACACAGGGTGTGAATACTTTACGCAGGGTGTGAATACTTTACGCAGGGTGTGAATACTTTACACAAGGTGTAAATACTTACAGCGATCCGCGCCTGGAACTCTGATGTGGGAACGACTGGAATGGAGCCGTTCAGTTTTCCAAACTTCCTCTCCAGACTCTCCTGGACGGACACTGAGGAGAAACGGGTTGGTCAGAACCAGAACCACCATGACGATGATGATGGTGATGATGAAGAGCGCAGCGCTGACTCAGCAGGTGGTAGTTCGAATCCCTCTCGTACTTGAAGGTGAGCCGACCGTAGCTCACATGGTTCAGGTTCTTCAGCCACTCAAAGTACGACACGGTGACGCCCCCCGCATTCAGGTACATGTCCTGGGTACGACACCGCAGCTCAGACCAGAACCAGAACCAGAACCAGAACAGAACCAGAACAGAACCAGAACCAGAAGCCTCCACTGACCGGGATCACCAGCCTGTTCCTCTCCAGGAAAATCCGGTCTGCCTCAGGCGTGGTCGGCCCGTTGGCTCCCTCTGCAATGATCTGTCAGAACCAGAGAGAAACCGGGTCAGAACCAGAGAAAACAGACGGTCTATTTGTCAAGCTTTGGGGAAACGGACCTCCAGAGTCAGACGGGTTTATCAGAACTCCAACAGAACCTCCAGTGAACCACTGACGAACCAGAACCAGGCCCGGTCAAAGCCAAGCAGGTCGTTTCAGAACCATTCACTCATCAGATAATGTATTTAGTTATGAAGCTAAACATGTAGCTGCATAACTAAATAATTAGTGATGATCTCAGTTCTGAATGTGCGACTAACTTTGTGAAAACATGAACTCCAGTTTTTCTCCATTTCCTGCTAAACAAACCCAAATGTTGCTGTTTTACAGTGTAAAACTGAACAAACTGTCTTTAATTATTATGTTTTATACAGAGATTTATGGGAAAAACGGCCATTTCCCCTCGAAAGCCACAGAGTCCCGTCAGAACCAGAACCCGGTCGACCTCTGGCCCGGTTCTGCTGGTACCTTGGCCTTGATGCGCTGCGCGTTGCGCTGCGTCAGCTGCTTCTCGCTGGCGGCGGGGATCAGGATGTCGCAGTCGGCCTCCAGCAGGCTGCCTTCGTACGGCGTGGAGTCCGGGAACCCCACGATGGTTCCGTTGGCCTGGAGACGGGGAGCAGCGTTAGGGTGCGGTTCTGGACTGGAGCGCGGCCCGCGGGGGGCGCCGACCCACCAACTTGTAGTCCTCCAGCTGCTTGGGGTCGATGCCGCGCGGGTTCCAGATGCTGCCGTCCATCTCGGCCACGCCCACACACCTGGCGCCGAAGGGTGCAGGTAGCGCATGCTGTGGAGGCCCACATTCCCGAAGCCCTGCCAGAGGACGAGCAGCCGGTCAGATCACAGCGGACACGCCGGACCCCACCGGGCCGGGCGCTGCCCGCCGTACCTGGATGACGAAGGTCTTGTCCTGGAAGCCCGGCGCCAGCCCGACCCGGTTCATGAAGGAAGCGTCGTTGATGAAGTTCTCGATGCCGTGGAAAACGCCGCGACCCGTCGCAGAGATCCGGCCGTGGATCCCGCCCTGGCTGATGGGCTTCCCAGTCACGCAGGCGTGAGCGTTGATGTCCTGAGGAGGATCAGACGGATCAGAACTAGGCCCGGGTCAGAACCAGAGACGGGACAGAACCAGGCGCGGGTCAGACCCTGGTTCTGGTTCCGGCCCAGACTCACGTTGTGTCCCATGGTCGTGGCGAAGGTGTCAGCGATCCAGGACATCTCCCGCTCCCCGGTGCTCATGTCCGGAGCCGGAACGTCAATACCGGGCCCTGTAGAACCACACAGAGGGTCAGAACCAGCCGGGTCCAACAGAACCACACACCCTGGCTGGAGGTGGGCGGGGCTTATGAACAGAAAGGTGGTTTCCTCACCGATGAATCCCTTCTTGGCGAGCTCAACGGTGAACCGCCTGGTGATTTTCTCCAGCTCAGAGTCCTGGAGCAGAGATTGGATCAGAGGAAGGTTCTGAATGGTTCTGGTCCAGATGAACCCGTCCAGAACCTTGATTAAGACATCCTGTTAGTCTGTAATAACCGTTCATTTATTTAGTAGCGATTAAATCGACTACGCTAATATTTGATAAATAATTCCTTCTTTAAAGAATTAAAATGTTTTGTGCCTTAAATGCAGAAAAATTCTAACATCTGGTCCAAGGATGAGATGAAGCTAAAACTAGAAATGTTTTTAAATTAAATCTAAAATGTCTGTTGTTCAGTTTTGGGTTCATTTCCAATCGATCGCTGATCGATCGGTCGATTGATTTTAATCTCTGACTCAGCTCTGCAGCAGCGCCCCCTGCTGCTCCACTGAACCGGTCTAAGGTGGGTTTGTTCAGCGTCTCCACAGTGGAACCGGTTGGACTGGACCAGAACCAGGCTGTTCTGACCCGCCCTGATCCAGACATGCCTTTGTTTTGCTTGAGGGCGGCCCGGTTCTGTTCTGGTTCTGGAGGAAGATTCTTAATTTAAATCTGATCAGTAAAAACGAAACATCTGGATAAACGATGTTTTGGTTATTAAAACCCAAGTTTAACTTTGAAACTTTTACATTTTAAATTGAAGAAAATTACAGCTAAAAATGTATCCTGATTACAAATCAATAATCAAAGCCCGGTTGTGTTTCTGGTCCAGAACCAACCCAGAACCGGTCTGTAACATCTGCTTGACTGAAAAACACCAGAACATGAACGGTACCAGCCCAGTTCTGTCACTTGGACCCGCTCACCGTGTAGTTCTTGGTGTTGATCTTCACTCCAGCTTTGGCTCCACCGAACGGAACATCTGGAACAGTAGGCGGTTCTGGTTAGGCCCGGTTCAGGTCCGGTCTGTGTGTGTGTGTGTGTGTGTGGTACCGACCCACGATGGCACACTTGTAGGTCATCAGGGAGGCGAGAGCCTTGACCTCGTCCACCGACACCTCGGTGCTGTACCGGATCCCTGAAACAGAACCAGAACTGGGTTCTACTGGAACCAGAGCCAGATTGTGTGACCTTTGACCTGATGGTTCCAGACTCTGTCACAGCTGACCCGGTACCTTTAGGCTGAATGGTACCAGTCTACAGGTACTGGTTCTGATTGGTCTGTTTGGGTTTTAATACACAGGACTCAGAACCAGAACCAGAACCTGGATCAAACCCGATGGTTCTGCTGGTCCTTCCTGGTTTGTTCATTTATTCTTTCATTTTGACTGGTGAAAAAATGGCCATAAAATAATTAAACGCAACAATAACAATAAACCTGATCACATAGAATTATGTCCATATTTAAAACAAATGTTTCAGGATGGATTGAACCAGAAGCAGGGATTGTTTATCTAAACCTAACCCCGAACCCTGAACCCGAACCCCGAACCCAAACCCCCGAACCCTGAACCCGAACCCCGAACCCTGAACCCGAACCCAAACCCTGAACCCGAACCCTGAACCCGAACCCTGAACCCAAACCCCATCATCATTAACATTAATATTTATCTTACTCGTCCTGCAGCAGGTACCGGTGTTATGCCGAGAAATGCATCCCCTGTCGCGGGAGCGCGCATCACTCTAAACTCTCGCATATCGATGAGAAAACGGGCTGAAATCCGACCGAAAAGGAAACTTTTAAAGATATTCGTAACATTATCACGTTTATTAATCATGTAAGCCCTAAAACTGTGGGTTTTATTTCGCAAATTACTTGAAATAAATAGGGTTTTTTTCATGTTTATTGAGACGTATTTCTCGAACGTTCTTCAGTGTCTGATGAACATTTTCTCCGCAGCTGGTTTGAAATTCCCATATTTTTCTTTTAACACTATAATAGCTTAAAGCTTTACGAAACCGAGGCCCATTATATAGAACATTTTATATCACGCTTAACTGTCTAGTGTATTAATATATGGGAGATGCATTTTAATTTCTGAGCCTGCTACTATTTGCATCTCCTCTCTATTGTCCTGTTCATATGAAAATTATAGCAGTGACTCAGAGAACAAGTGTCCTTATGTATAAATGGTGAAATCCCGATTAACTCTTTTTTTTTCCAAGTTAGCAGGGGGATGCATTTTTCAGCAATATGGATTTGGTTCCTGCCAAAAAATGCATCCCCTCTATTTTCATCAAATATGATCAATTGAGGTGAAAGTCATACCAGCAGTTCTTAGAGCTACTCTGGTTATGCAGAAAAAGTTATTTCACTCTTAACTCTTTATTTCTCCAACTTAGCAGGGGGATGCATTTTTCGGCAATATGGATTTTTAGCCTGCCAACATTTGCATCCCCTCTATTTTCATCAAATATTATTGAATGCATCTGAGAATGTGCTGAAAGTGAAAATGGTCTGAAAATGGAGTCTGTGAATAAAGTCTGAAATGTTTATTTTCTACAAGTGAAATCTAATTTTTGTATTTTAAATGTATCTTGAAATACCACAAAGTTTATAATCAATTCATAATTTGAAATGACAAATTGAAACACAAAAGTTTTGTACATATCATACAAAAGAAAACTTAAGCATAAAGACGTCTGTTGAACACGAAGGAGGCAGGTGCTCAACCATAGTGAAGCATATCAGTTTGACTCTGTTCATTCGGGTTGTCGTATTTTCAGTTGAAAATATGGACACCAAGCTTTTCCAAACTATCTTTAATTATAAAGTTCATGGTTGTTATGAGAATGGTTTAACAAAGGGACAAAAATCTGACATTCGTAGAAAAGCAAAGAACTACGATGTTGAAGGCGAGTACTATTTTGAAGTCTTTTGTAAATTTATCTGTTCTTCTTTTACTGAATATATTAATTTAAATACATTGCTATTGTTTTTGTCATGTGAATGTAATGTCAATAGTGCAGTCTACAATGTCCTTTTTTTTCTTAAAACTACTGAAATCTTTTATTACTGAGGGGAGACATTTACAATAAATACATTGCTTGTTAGTTGTAATTATACAAACCAAATGACATTTTTGAATGTACATTAACTGCAGCATTACAAGTAAATGCATATGTCTAAGTGTAATTTTTTTTGAAATACCAACCTGTTACTTTGCTGTGGTATATCAATATACTGAGGGCTTAAAATGGAATATATTTCAAAAAATTGTTGAAAAGACTTATTTGCATATAACATTGTAATATAATAAGGTTTTTCTGTTACTAATTTCTAATTTCTTGGTGGTAGGACAAGAACTGTTGTATTTGAAAGGACCGAAAAAAGATAAAAAAATAAAAGTTGTCTGTGGTGCTGAAAAAGCCAACGAAATCTTCTTGAGTTTCCATGCAAGTGCCTCAGGAGGTCACACTGGCCAAAAGAAAACCCGAGATGTCATTTGTCAACGTTTCTACTGGCCTGGAATGACTGGAGACATAGATAAATGGGTAAAAAAACATAACATTGAATACATGCATATATATATATATATATATATATATATATATATGTATACACTGCTCAAAAACAGAAAGGGAACACTCAAATAACACATCCTAGATCTGAATGAATGAAATATTCTCATTGAATACTTTGTCCTGTACTAAGTTGAATGTGCTGCCAACAAAATCATTGTTGATTGTCAATCAGTGTTGCTTCCTAAGTGGACAGTTTGATTTCACAGAAGTTTGATGTACTTGGAGTTATATTGTGTTGTTTGAGTGTTCCCTCGGATGGTTCTTATCCTCTGAGCTCGGGTCCTCTACCAGAGGCCTGGGAGCTTGAGGGTCCTGCACAGTATCTTGGCTGTGCCTGGGACTGCACATTTTCTAGACTGAGATGTCTGATGTTGTTATACATGTATGGATATATATATATATATAACTTTTAAAAAGCTATCACTTCTGCAGGTATCGGAGTGTTCTGTTTGCCAATCTTCTGGACATAAAATAAAGGACACCAGTGAGCATATCCCAATAAAGGTAATGATAATGAAACAATTAAAGGACTGTAGTATGTTACTCTACGCTGACATCCATAACATAAGGCTAAATTAAATGTTTAGATTGAATGTGTCATTGTTAAACTTTTTTCTCTATTTACATATAGGTTTCACAACCGTTTGAACTTGTTGGGATGGACCTTATAGGAAAACTCAAAACCACTGAAAAAGGAAATCAGTACATCTATGTCATGACAGACTACTATACAAAATGGACCCAGGCATATCCGATCACCTCTAAATCTGCGGAAGAGGTCACTAAACAAATTCTTAAATTTGTTTACCAATTTGAAGCACCCAAAAGAATTTTGACAGACCAAGGAAAAGAGTTTGTCAATTCGGTAAAGTTGTATTTCATCAACATTACTTTTAAATGATGTCATGCATTTTTTGACTTATAAATTTGTTATGTTTGTGACAGATCAATAAGAATGTCTGTGAAAAACTTGGCATTAAACGGAGTCTCTGTGCACCCTACCATCCCCAAACAAATGGTTTGGTTGAGAGAATGAATGGAACAATCCAAAGGTAGCTGTTACTCATCTACAAGAAAAGTCCCAATTTCACAAGTTAAATGTTATTATAATGTCAACATTAAAATGTTTATTTTCAGGTCTCTGTGCAAACTTGTCGGTTCAAAACCGGAAACCTGGGATGAATATCTCGACGCGGTGATGTTTGGACTAAGGACCAAAAAAACAGATGACAACAAAGTTTTCACCGTTTTTCCTTATGTTTGGACGTGAAGCTCGTTATCCGTTTCAGATACCCGAGAAATATGAGGTTTGAAATCTTAAAAAGTGCCATTTCAGTTGTGTTACAATAACATATGAATTACATGTGTATTTCAAGTCAGATGTTTATGTGTGTTATAGGTCGACAACACTGTTGAAAATGTTATGGAGGAAGAAACAGTCACAGAATGCATAAAGCATTTGGATGCCATTAAAGAGGTCATGGAGGCAAATGTGACCAGATCAACAACAATGGCAGAAAAAAGGCTGCGCTCAGCCAGCAGAAACGTGTCATTCAGTGTGGGAGATTTGGTTGGAGTCAGCAGAGAAAAGGAGGTAAACTGGAGCCCAACTTTCTAGGACCATTTAAAATCTCAGCACTCCAGGGAAAGAGTGCTGACCTAATCTCTGAAAATGGGGCACTGTTTAAAAATATCAGTATCGACCATCTGAAACACTTTAAATCAGAAAATCCACGAATTCCATATAAAATAACAACCACAAATAAAGAAAATCTGACATCTGTTCCTCCAGCCCCTCCAGCCTCCTCTCCTCCAGCCCCTCCAGCCTCCTCTCCTCCAGCCTCCTCTCCTCCAGCCCCCCAGCCTCCTCTCCTCCAGCCCCTCCACCTCCTCTCCTCCAGCCTCCTCTCCTCCAGCCTCGTCTCCTCCAGCCCTTCCAACCACCGTGTCTGACTCGTTTTCAGCAGGTAATTCTCCAGTGTTATAATGGTTGTTTTGATCTTCTGAAAATGTGATATGAAATAAATCATGAGGAAATCTACATTGGCATCATATTTTACATGTGCTTATGTATTTATGTGTAATATTTTTATTTATGAAATATTTCTTAGTCTTAAACAAGGTGTGGGGAGGAACGCATAAAGACCAATATGTCCTGCTGTCAAAGATAGGACCCTACAAACTATTTAGCTCTGACTTTGCCAGAATTGGACCTGGACAGGAGCTGGAGAGTGAGGTAACTTAATTTCAATAAAGTTATGGATGGATGGATGGCTTTCTAATGCCTCTAAAACTTTTAGAGGAGCTGTACATTAAACTTGATCTTTTTTAAATAATTTACTCTTTTCAGGTTATTAATGCCTACCTTCATGTCATGGTCGAAAAGTACAACAGTACTAATAAGGAACAAGCTTCAATGATTGACAGCTTTGAGATGACACGAATATGGTTAAAAAAAAATTCAAGATTAAAGGTTTGTGTGGAAAACTTTTTAAAATTGAATTTACATCTGATGTTCTCAGAGATTGTGGTTAATAAAGTGTTAAAATACATTTTTTAATTTTTCCATATTTTTTTTATCAGATTGACCCCGAAAAATTTGAAATAATTGTGGGCATTGTGAATGAAAGTCACCATTGGATGCTGGTGGTAAGAAGCAAAATACTTTGTAAATACTTTCTTTACTTATTGTTAGACATTTACTGAAAAATACTGAGTTGGGCATCATCTTTTCATCCTTAGGTAATTTATCCACTTCAAAAAAGAACAGTGTTCCTTAATTCACTGGGAGAGTCCCAAAAACAAGTTAAGACGTGCTTGGAAGCAACAAGGTGAGAAAAAATAGAACAATAATTGTGTATTATAATACAAAAGTAATAATTGGATAACTGCAATGTTAAATTTAAATTTTATCCTCTCAACAAGGGCATTTATGAGGAAAAAAGGTTTGAAAGTGTCAAGGTGGACATGTGAAACTGTACCACATGCCATCCAGGAGGATGCGGTGTCATGTGGGGTGTTTGCACTGAAAGTAAGTGCTGTTTTAATATATATATCTATATATATATATATGTGTGTGTATATATATATATATATATTGGTCGCAATGATTACCTATATTTCCTATGTAATGTCCAACCTTGCTTATTTACAAACCATTTTATATAACCTTTATGTGTACTGTGCTGTTTCTTTCCACATATATCTATATCTATCTATATCTATGTAATATTTGGATATTGTCAAACAAAATATAAATGAAATTGGTGGTCTAATATTCACATTGCCATTAATGCAATTATATTTTGCATGAGTATAACTTTTATGATGATGAACACTTTTATCTAACTTAAACTGTGCATGTGACACGTGCAATCGCTGGTACCACCAAGGCTGTGTTAATTTTCCAAAATGTGACACAGACTACTTTTGTTCAATGTGTTCATAGATTTTATGTTAATAACAATGTACGTCTTTACTGACTACAGTTCTGTGTATTTTTGTTTTTATAACCAAGTTAATTATTCTTTCACATACTTGTTTTTTCAAATAATTGTATTAGGTATGTTTTTTGTTTAAGAAATTAATGAGTGATTTACTTTTTTATGTTAAAACAAAATAAATGTTGTACATGCTTTAAATGAAACAAGGTAGCATTGTCAGATTTATTTCCTTCAGTGTTTTTCAGTATAATCAAGAAATGACTAGTATACAAAATCATAGTAGCTCTAAGAACTGCTGGTATTACTTCCACCTCAATTGGATCATATTTGATGAAAATAGAGGGGATGCATTTTTTGGCAGCCTGAAAATCCATATTGCCGAAAAATGCATCCCCCTGCTAACTTGGAGAAATAAAAAATTAGGAGTGAAATAACTTTTTCTGTGGGCTGCACAGTGGCGCAGTGGGTAGCGCTGTTGCCTTGCAGCAAGAAGGTCCTGGGTTTGATTCCCGGCCCGGGGTCTTTCTGCACGGAGTTTGCATGTTCTCCCTGTGCATGCTGGGTTCTCTCCGGGTTCTCCGGCTTCCTCCCACAGTCCAAAAACATGACTGTCAGGTTAATTGGCCTTCCCAGATTCTCCCTAGGTGTGAGTGTGTGTGTCTGGTTGTTTGTCCTGTTTGTCTCTCTGTGTTGCCCTGCGACAGACTGGTGACCTGTCCAGGTGACCCCGCCTCTCGCCCGGAACGCAGCTGGAGAGGAACCAGCAACTCCCGACCCCATTAGGGAGAAGGGTGACGGAAAATGGATGGATGGATAACTTTTTCTGCATAACCAGAGCAGTTCTATGAACTGCTGGTATGACTTTCACCTCAATTGGATCATATTTGATGAAAATAGAGGGGATGCATTTTTTGGCAGGAACCAAATCCATATTGCCGAAAAATGCATCCCCCTGCTAACTTGGAAAAAAAAAAAGAGTTAATCGGGATTTCACCATTTATACATAAGGACACTTGTTCTCTGAGTCACTGCTATAATTTTTATATGAACAGGACAATAGAGAGGAGATGCAAATAGTAGCAGGCTCAGAAATTAAAATGCATCTCCCATATATTAATACAGTTAAGCGTGATATAAAATGTTCTATATAATGGGCCTCGGTTTCGTAAAGCTTTAAGCTATTATAGTGTTAAAAGAAAAATATGGGAATTTCAAACCAGCTGCGGAGAAAATGTTCATCAGACACTGAAGAACGTTCGAGAAATACGTCTCAATAAACATGAAAAAAACCCTATTTATTTCAAGTAATTTGCGAAATAAAACCCACAGTTTTAGGGCTTACATGATTAATAAACGTGATAATGTTACGAATATCTTTAAAAGTTTCTTTTTCGGTCGGATTTCAGCCCGTTTTCTCATCGATATGCGAGAGTTTAGAGCGATGCGCGCTCCCGCGACAGGGGATACATTTCTCGGCATAACACCGGCTGCCCTCAGCTGTGTCGGCTCTACATGCTGACTCGGTTCGGTTCGGCTCTACATGCTGACTCGGTTCGGTTCGGCTCTACATGCTGACTCGGTTCGGTTCGGCTCTACATGCTGACTCGGTTCGGTTCGCCTCTCACCTCCCTTGCAGGGTGTCCGGTGCTGGCTGTGCTGAGCCCGGTAGCCCTCGATCACCTCCCACTCGCCGCTGTCCCTCCGGATCGGGAAGCAGACGCTCAGGACGTGGTTACACGGCTTAATGATCCGCAGGATCCCGCTGACTCTTTTCCGCTTCTGCTCCGGGGTCTCCCGGGTCCTCAGGTCCTCCACCAGCTTGTCCTCCACGATCGCGGCTCCGCGGTCGAAGAAGCCCTCCACCATGGTGAAAAAGTTGGGGTCGTCGCCCCGCTCCGCGGCCTGGCTGTAGCTGCGGTGTCGCAGCAGCGAGGCGGACGCCGGCAGCGCCGAGTCGGCGGCGGAGGCCAGGAGACCACCCGCTCCCCGGGTCAGCAGTTCTCCCAGGCTGCGGTACATTTTGCGGGTGAGCTGGTGGAAGGAGGTCCAGGAAATGGAGCCGCCGAAGCGGAGAGTCTGTCCCGGCCGGCGGCTCCTCCTTCCCGCCGCCCTTTCCTGTCAGCAGCCTGCGCGTGCGAAACAAACTGAAGCTGGCACGCGATCATTTATGGGCGCGCCGGGCGGGAGCCGCTGCGGTTAGCAGTTAGCTTAGCTCAGCACGAACAGCAGAAACACAGAAGAAAACTGATGATTACGGCTTAACCAGTGAGTTAATCACACAGATAGAGCAGATATCAGTCTGGTATGAAGGTTTCAATCAAGTTTGACTCCTTTAATTAGGTTTTATTAGCAGCGTAAAATAGTTTAATACTAACAAGCGTTTAGACAACACGTACTTCCGGGAAAGCTTTCCAAACAAATGTTCATTAAATAATAAAAGCCAGATGCTGTATAATATTTCAAGCTATGGTTAATTTCAACATTTGGTCTTTAAATGATGTTGTTTACAGTCTTTCTGGCAGGTCTATGACTCATTGCCCAGCCTCCTTCAGGATCAACCCAAAAACAACACATTGCACTGAAGTCAGATCATGTCCTGAATATTTCCCTGCAGCCAGGCTCTGGGGAGGCCTTCAGGTAAAAACAGGCATTAAAACCTTCACCTGTATGCCCAATATGTTGTCTGATCAGGACTGTAACAGATCAGTAAACCTGTAAAGTATCAACAAGCAGCAACCATGAATTTACTCTTAAGAAAATGACAAACATTCAAACTATTAGCTTAACTTTATTAATGTGAAATGTGGCTGATCAGAGAACAGAGAAAGAAAAGAAACAGATTTTTTTCCAGCTCAAACTATGTGACAGTCAGGCTGATTCAGGCTGATTCAACCTTTAATCTGCTGTAAGAATACAGCAGATTCTTCTTCTTGGCCTCCTTTTGCTGCTTTTAGGAACCAGAACAAATGATTGGTCCAGCAGCAAACTGTAACAGTCAGAGTAAAAAGTTTAAACCTAAAAATAAATCCAGGTTAGGAAATAAACTGCTGGGTGACGACCCGGTTTGGTTCTGGTTCTGGGTCGGTTCTGATTCTAGAAGCTGTCTGACCCAGCGTTTTCTCCATTAGACCAGTTGAATCTGACTGTTTATTATAATTCAGATCAAACTATATTATTTACAATATTCACTGAATGTGACTGGACTGATTTATGTTCTGTATATCTGGGTATGAACTGGACCTTTAGTCTCTTAAGGTGAACATTTTATGTGATAAATGAATCAATGTAGTTATTTTTATCCTCATGATGGATTCATTCGCTTCATTTTTTGTTATTATTAATTTTGCTAGCAGAGCAGAATGGCCAGCTCACACTCCCATCTGCTGGTCAGACTGGGAACTGCAGCAGTCCCGGTTCGACAAACTGGACCTCAATGTTCCTCTGATGAACCTTGACCTCTTGACAAACCAGAACTAAATAACCAGTTGCTGGTTTTCTTAACACTGTCCCTTCAGAATAAAAGCATCCAGCCCAACATGTTTGACCTAATGACCCAAATGGTTCTGGTTCTGTTTGTCTCCTCAGTGGACATGATGCATCAGCGGCCAAAGATCCACATCTTTCTCGGTGCTCCTCCTCCTCTTCCTCCTTCACCTGGTGAGGAGGAGGAAGAACGTCCTGCAGGATGGAGACACCTGGAGCTCACCTGGAGGCGGGGCCGTCTCCGACCCGCTGCAGGTGACGGGGGTTTAATTCCATTCAGGGATTCAGGAGTTCTTCCTGTGTTCCGTCTGTGTGACCCGACCTGTTCTGGTTCTGTTCTGGAGCAAAATGAACCAGCCACCGAGTGCGGCTGGTTTTATGGGTCGAAGCCAAACGGATCCTGAATGACGACCCTGTCCTTTCAGATGTTCCGGGGAACGAGGATCAGAGTAAGGAGAATCCAACAGAAGTGGAACCGGGTCGGGCCTCAGGGTCTGCTAGAGGACGATCCGATGGAGATGGAGGACTGGCGTCTGAAGCCGGAGCTTTGAGGACTGAGGAAGACTCAGATGGTTCTGAGGAGGATCTGTGTTCTGCTTCAGTCCGGGAGTATCTGGACCGCTGTTTCCCTCTAGCTCAACCAGAACCAGAACCAGAGCATCAGCCTCCGTCCACCAGAACCCAGTTCCTCAGCACTTGGACTCTCAGCCAGGCCCTGATCCTGAGAGGAAGACTCGCCGTCCAATCAGCAGTCAGCTCAGACGACGCCCCGCCCGTTCCCCCGGCCGTTTCCCCGGCCGTTCCCCCATCTGGCTCCTCCAGCACCCCGGAGCTGTTCAGCCCGGCCGCCTCGTCTCCAGGAGGCTCCATGGAGCTGTTCAGCCACACCTGTCCGGCCTCCAGGGCGGAGCAAGGTGGGGTCGTAATGGAGGTCACCGCAGACGGCGTCCTCTGCTCTCAGGAGTCCGACCCCCAGACGTCCGCCGCCTCGCCCCCCTGCAGCAAGAAACCACGACCCTCAGAGGAGTCTGCAGCACCAGAGAGCTCCACCTCCACCACCCGTCTGGACAGGTGTGACCAGGTGGGACGCAGGTACTCTGTCCTGGTGGTGGTGGTCCACCCAAGCCACCTGAAGGAGGTCCAGGTGAGTCCAGATGTCCAGCAGGAGCGGAAACATGAAATGTTCCTCTGAGTTTGGAACAATGTCACCGTTTTGGTGAAAAATTTAGAACAGCCGTGATTAACTGATCCATGTTCTGATCCATGTTCTGATCGGGTTCTGATCTGGGTTCTGATTGGGTTCTGATCCATGTTCTGATCCATGTTCTGATCGGGTTCTGATCATGTTCTGATCGGGTTCTGATCCATGTTCTGATCATGTTCTGATCGGGTTCTGATCGGTTCTTATCCGGGTTCTGATCCGGGTTCTGATCGTGTCTGGCCGAAGGTGCGGTCGGGTCCGTCAGCAGGAAGCCGTGTTCCTCTGGCCTCCATGGTTGTGACGGACCAATCAGGAGCCGAGATGAAGGTGGTGCTGTGGAGGAGAGCGGCATTCTGGGTTCTGACCGTGAGTCCGGGAGAGGTTCTGCTCATCACAGGTACACATTCTGGTACCAGACCCGAGAGGCCGGTTCTGGTGTCGGTTTGATCCCAGGTGTGTGTTTATGTTGTAGGGCTGCAGGTAAGCGAGGACAGGTGGAGAGCAGAGACTGTCCTCCAGTCCACCTTCTCCAGCAAACTGCTGAACCTGGGACACGCCTCCAGCTCACCGCCAGGTACGGCAGCGGCCAATCAGCAGCCTCCTTTGCCCAGGTGTAGCTACCTCTCTCTCTCTCTCTCTCTCTCTCTCCCTCTCTCCAGTTAGCCAGCAGGTTAGCGCCCGCGCTCTCCGCTCTCTGTGCGATTTCGTCAGAGAGCGGCGCCCCCTGCTGGTGTCCGTCCCCAGCCGGCCCCAGCAGGATCTGAGCCGGCTCCCTTACGCCACCCTGAGGTCGCTGCGGGTCAACACGCTGGTTCACGCTCTGCTTCGTGTCACGCACTCTCACATCAGCTCAGGTGAGCCTGTCACGCTGGCAGGGGGCGGGGCCAGCGGGACGCAGGTGAGGCTCACAGGTGAAACCTGTTAGTGAGACTTACTGACTCCGAGCCGGTCGCCGTGATGGCGGTGCTGCTGGATTCATTCCTGAACAAACATCAACATCATGAAGCAACATGGCCGCCAACTTTATCTCAGGAACTTTGTCCAATTAACAGGAAACTGTTAATGTTTTCTGATTGGAGTCTTTCAGTTATTGTCAGTATTTTATGTTAAGTTTGTTAAATCATTATGTTATTACTGAGTTATTATTGTGTTATCACATTACCATGTAGTCATGTTAGTAGCGTGGTTAATATTATCCTGTTATCGTCTTATTATTGTGCTATCATGTTATTATCGTGTTATTATCATGTTATTATCTCCATCCATGATGGTAGCTTGTGTTTCTGTCAGAGTGGAAAGACGAGGCCGAGTCTCGGAACCGCTCTGCGGTCCAGATGAAGGCGGTTCTGATGGTGCAGCAGCCTGGCGGCCAGCAGGGGGCGCTGCTGCTGTGGGGGTCTGCGAAGGGCTGGCTGCCTCGCTTCAGCAAACACAAAGGTACAAAGGGTCAAAGATCACAGAATGACATAAAGCACAGCTTTATGTGGAACCGGGTGAGCTGGGCACTGGGCTGATCCAGACTGGGTCAGAACCCTGGACCGGATCAGGAGCTTCTGTTCATTTCTGCCCTCAGATGCTGTGTGGGACTTCAGAGTGCTCCTGGTGAGGGAGAGTTTGACCTCTGACCTCTCTGAGCTGCACTCCACCCCCTGGAGCTCGGTCCGGGCTCTGGACCCCACAGACCGCCGGGCGCTGGACTTCCTGCGGGCGTGGCGCCGTCCAGGCCCGAGCGACGCGGGTCTGGAGCTGGATGTGGACACGCTGTTGTCCCAGAAGTACAGCGGTGAGTCGGGCCCGGCCCGTCAGAACCGGAACCATGCCAGAACTGGGTCAGAACCCTGAGCGGGCTGAATACAAGCCTCTCCGTTCTGCTGCAGGTGAGGTGGAGCTCAGAGTCCAGGTGCTCAATTTCCAGTTCCAGGAGGCTCCGCCTTCCCAGAACCCGGCCCAGCCGGTTCTGGACGACACCACGCCGTGGGCCGGCCTCCTGGCGGCACTGAGCGGTGACATCACCTACACCGGCTGCGGCCGCTGCGCCGCTGAGCTGGACACAGACCGCAACGGGATCTACACGCCGTGCTACGCCTGCCTGCCGCTCACCGCCCTGCGCCGCTTCTACAGGTGCCGATGATGTCAGCAGTGATGTCACCACCCACAAACAGCCACTACATAATGTTCTAGGATTAGCATTAGCATCCACTAATTACCATGTTAGATGAAGTTTAGCGTTAGCATTAGCTTTAAGTGATTACTGCTAACCACTGTGTCCAGGGATGTCAGTGCTGAGAAACATGGCCGACCTGATGACATCACCTCTGTGTTTCAGGCCAGGTGTGTTGACGGTGAGTGGGCGGGGCTCCGCCCACCTGATGATCCGGGTTCCTCCGGTTCCTCTGCAGAAAATCCTCCAAGCCCCTCCGGACCGACTCCAGCGCAACGCAGGTGAGACGCTCAGGTATCAGGTGAAGTTCTGATCCGGTTCTGACCCGTCTCTTTCTCCTCCTCCAGCTGCAGGTTCTCAGGTGCGACACGTCCAGGTGGCGGCAGAGAAGCTGCAGGCGCTGCTGGCTCTTCCCAGGAAGTGGGTGGTCATCACGGTGCGGAGCCACTTCCTGTGCGACCAGAACAGCGTTCCCCTCAGTCAGGACTTCACTCTGCTGGACCTTCAGGTTCCGACCCGGTGAAGAACCCACCTGGTGGGCGGAGCTTACAGTCTCCTCCAGGTGTGTGGACCGGACCTGCTGCCGGCGGGTCACATGACCCATCAGCAGTTATTACTATTTCTGCATTAAATCAGTTTTACTGATCTGAGTTCAGATCTTCTGATTATTTAATATTTGTTGAGTTAAAGAAGCTCAAATGAAACAAAGATCAGAATCAATTTCATTTAAACATTTTTATTCCTTTAACACATTTCCATATTTGGAGAAAGCCAGAAAGATAATGATGATGATGATGATGATGATGATGATGGTTTCATCAGGATGAAGGTTCAGTTATTAGACGTTTGTTCTGCCACTTCCAGCAGATCATCAAACAGATCTGAAAATAGATCAATAAATGTTTACGTAAGAATAGTTTTATTCTTTAAGAACCTCCATTTTATTTCTGGGGCTTTCAGCCAATCAGTGTGAAGGAGAATGGTTCCTCTCCAGCTGCGTTCCGGGCGAGAGGCGGGGTCACCTGGACAGGTCGCCAGTCTGTCGCAGGGCAACACAGAGAGACAAACAGGACAAACAACCATGCACACACACACTCACACCTAGGGAGAATCTGGGGAGGCCAATCAACCTGACAGTCATGTTTTTGGACTGTGGGAGGAAGCCGGAGAACCCGGAGAGAACCCAGCATGCACAGGGAGAACATGCAAACTCCGTACAGAAAGACCCCGGGCCGGGAATCGAACCCAGGACCTTCTTGCTGCAAGGCAACAGCGCTACCCACTGCGCCACTGTGCAGCCCCCTCTCATCACCTTTAAAATCTATTTATTGCAACAGTGAAGATCTTGTGCAATGATCGGGTTCTGCTGGTACCAGGTTCTAGTACCAGGTTCTGGTTCTGCTGTTTGGTGACCTGGTGGTTTAAAATCAAACTTCAGCTCTGATCTCCATCAGCTTCCTGCTGGATTCGCCTTTAAAACGACGACAGAAAAACCCTCAGCTTGTCGTTTTAAGTTCCCAGAGGAACTGTGGGAACACAGTTTAACGTTCCCTGGGTTTGACCTCAGGTTGGCAGTTTGAGGCTCTGCTGGAGGAAACTGAGGGTTAAAAATCACAGATTTTGTCTCTGACAAGCAAAGACCTTCAGAGGATCTCCAGTTTGATGGACTGGTCTGTCTCCTACAGAGACGACCTCAGAGTGTTGGACACCTGAAGACATGCAGGACGTCTGTGTGGGTCTGGATCCTCTATGCCAGAACCGACTGTTGGGAGACGGACTGGGAGAGAATCACGGATCTGAGTTACCTGTTCCTCATACATACCTCTGTCAGACACTGCTACAGTCTGGCCTGGGTTTCCCCAAGCCTCTTCACTTCCTCCCATGGCTCCGCCTCCTCCCATGGCTCCGCCTCCTCCCATGGCTCCGCCTCCTCCCATGGCTCCGCCTTCCTGCCCCTCAGCAAAGAGGCCGTGGAACCCGCTCTTCTTCTTCAGCCCCTCGTCTTCATCATCATCTTTGTGAAAGATCTTTGAGAAAAATCCTTTATCTTCATCCTTCTTCTTCTTCTCCTCCTTGTCTTTGTTGCCTGTAAATATGGACATAAATCCTCCCTTCTTCTTGTCCTGTTCTTTGTTCTTGATGCCCAGAGCGCCCTTCACCGTGTCCTCCACTATGTCTCCTGCAACACAACCATGAACATCCAGTTTTACCATCAGAGGTTTTTCTCCTGAAGGTCTCATCCATGAAGAATCAATTATCCTGGTTTAATATCAAACTTTATGTAGT
This sequence comes from Poeciliopsis turneri, assembly GCA_922788865.1. Classification (NCBI taxonomy): domain Eukaryota; kingdom Metazoa; phylum Chordata; class Actinopteri; order Cyprinodontiformes; family Poeciliidae; genus Poeciliopsis; species Poeciliopsis turneri. The sequence continues at coordinate 343,018 of CAKLNU010000738.1, read as the reverse complement.
GAATCCACTGTGCTTCCTGTTTTGAGGCTACAGATCGGATCGCTCTGTGCCAGCCACCTGGAGAGAGTGACTGTAAGAGCTGCTCTGTGGGCGACGCCACCAGAACAATGACATACTTCCCAAAGAACATGTCATTTTGGATCAATAAAGTGTTTCTGACTTTGAACAGAACATCTACATGTGAAGAACTGACCTGAGGAAGGAGAAGCACCACCTGACTGAATGTTTCCAGTGTTTCTAAAGGTTGTTAAGTTATTTGATGTTAGATTTGCTGCAGCAATTCATTGAAATAAATCTGTTTCCATGTGTTTCTGTGGAGATTCAGCCTTTCAGAAAGAAATGAAAATTCAAAGATCTTCACTTCTGGTTCCTCCTCATTAGAACTTTAACACCTGAGAAAGCAGCACCAGGTGTTTCTACGTAGAAACATGGCGTCCAGATCAGCATCAGAAGTCCTGTTCATCTCGTCTTTCAGGTGTTGGCAGCTCTTCCTCTGGGAGCTGGGCGATCGAACCCACTGATATTATCCACCTCAGCAAAACTCTGAAAATCAACCTCTTCTGCTCTGCAGTGAGAGGTTTACCTGCTAGCCCCGCCCACCAGGTTAGCCCCGCCCACCCCCTCATGTCTGCACGGTTAACAGTGACCCCCCCGCCCTCCCCATTTCAACAAAACACATCTGAGTCAGCAGGTTGGACTTTATAAAGATCAGTGATCAACCAGAACAGAACATGGTCTCAGGTCCAGAACAGCCCAGAACCAGAACCTGGAACTGATAAACAGCGTTGGTATAAAGAAATGCATCTGTAACCATGGCAACTATAAGCAGGTCAAAGTTCAGGTACTGTAGGACAGGCTGGAGAAGTTTGACGGGACGGTACCGGGGACGGTACCAGGAGACGGGATAGATTGATTTAAAGCCCTCTGATTGGTTACTTGTGTCTGATCCCGCCCCTTCTACCTGGACGATTCTGTTCCTGAGATTTTAAAAAGCAGACTGACTCACAGAGACAGTCTGAGGAACCGGAGAACCCGACCTGCCTTGGTTCTGTTTGGGTTCTAGCTCATCCAGAACCACCTGGTCCAGGTGTGAACTCCTGCCTCCGCCTAGTAAACAGAGAGCTGAGGAGCCTCAGGTGAGTCCTCCAGGTCGGTACTCACCCACTTTGTCCCCGATGAACCCGGCCACTTTATCCATCTTCACTGCGTCTCCGCGTCCAACGCCGTCCAAATCTGAGGACGCGTCTCAGGTGACTCTGGATGGCAGTCGAGGAAACAGGAGTGTCTGCAGGCCGGCCAACCTGTTCCACCTGCTGCCTCCTTCTGAGTATGCTCAGTACGGCTGCCAGGTGGAGATGACGAGTCCTGCTCCACCCAGCCTGTGAGAACGAGCTCTAATCCCAGTGAAACTATGACACACATTAACTCATGTTTGTATTTGTGTCTTTGCAGGGATTTTCCACTGACTTCCAAACCCTGAAGGCAACAACAGCCTGGACCCCACATGTGTTAGGATGCATCAGACACACACACACACCCTGTCCGAGTGTGTGTGCACCGGACCATTTAAAAACCGGGACCGAGTCCAGAACCACCACTGATTTGTTTTTTGATTACAAACCCCACCTGTACGAGCGAATTATATGAAATATCCAATTTATTCTTAACTGTATGAAAACCGATTTACTGACAATAAGTTTGCCATCCAGACTGATTTAACATGGCAGAGCATGGACACCTTGTCAGGGGTGTGAAGCAATAAGTTCACTTGAAGTACTTTAACTACACACCCCTAAAATCATTTCCTATGTTGATTGTTTCCACATTTTGGCTTCAACTCCTCCAGAAAGCTTTAAGTTAAGACGTCTAGTGATTTTTTTAACATTTTTGTTGGGTTTTAATCGCTGTTTTCTAACTATTCTATTTGTTTCCCTTTATTTATTATGTTTTCTATTGAAATTCACAATTCTTATTTTTACTAACAACATCTCAGAACATGTTTTATTATTATTCCCGTCATCCAGTGTTTTCAGTCTGCCTGCTAGCTTAGCGTTAGCCCTCCGGCCTCTTGGCAACATGTTTGCTGCTTTTTACCGGGCAGCAGCAGCTGACCTGAACTCTTCCTCAGTCTGTCCCTCATCATCATCATCCTCCTAATTCTTCCTCCTTCTCTGCTCCTCAATCTGCTCCAGGGGTCAAAGGTTGTGTGGTAACTTATCTGCTACTTTGACATTTTTTCTGAATGGGTTAATGCTCTTTTTAGCTTTTGTTGTCATAGTTTTTGTGACTCTCCTGCTCATTTTCTGGGTTTGCTGAAATAACATTATTTATAAACTCGGCAGGGTGGGGCGGGGCGGGGGCGGGGCAGGGCAGGGCGGGGCAGGGCGGGGCAGGGCAGGGCGGGGCGGGGTGGGGCAGGGGCGGGGCGCGGGGCAGGGCAGGGCAGGGCGGGGCGGGGCAGGGCAGCGCGGGGCAGGGCAGGGCGGGGCAGGGCAGGGCGGGGCGGGGCGGGGCAGGGCAGGGCGGGGCATTAGGCCAAGGAGGACTGATGTCAGGTTGATTTTTTTTTTACTTTTCAGTATTTTTGCCAGTATTTCTACAGTATTTATATGGATAATGTTAGAAGACATGAAGAGGAAAGGTTTTAAAATAAATGAGTGAAAACTTTTGCTATAAGAAATGAGTTATGCAGTAAACAGAGTTGAGATGTATAATAATGTATAAATCTGAAAATCAGTTGTTGAAGTTCTGTATGATGAAACATAGTTGATCTTTAGTTCATATTCTGACGCTGTGCATCACTATAGTGTCGTGTTCCTGCATGAAGCCATGCAGGAACATCAGAGACAAACATAACTTCCTGGAGACGATGTTTTTGGGCAATTTGCCACCTTAGATGATCAAACACAATACAGGCCTGTCTCTATAATTAATAAATCACTTAATCGCGGTAAATTAAATCAAACTCAATCATTTCCATTGCCGTGATTTATTTCTCTTTTTTTCTCTCTTCCTACCAAAAACTGGATGATAAAATTTTTCAGGTTGGTGTTTTGGTCTCAGCTGAACCGTTTCTTGAAGGACAGTTTTATTTACAAAGACTCAAAAAAATATTTTATTGTTTTATTTATTTTAGATCTTTGAAATGTCTTCCAGTTTAGTGTTAAAAGTTCAGTAGAGTTTAAATTTACTGATCCTAAAAATAGTCTCAAAACAACAATATCATCGTTTATTGTAACAACTTCTGAAACAATTTATCATCCATCAAATCCGTCCACTTATCCGGGTCGGGTCGTGGGGTCAGCAGCCTGAGAAGTGGTTCTGTTTGGATCGTGGTTCTAAAACTAGAGCGTTTTCAGCTGCAGGCTGTACGGTGACCACAGCATCACTCCTCCTCTGCCGTGTTTGGTGGAGCGTGAGGCGTCTGATCCGGGTTTCTGGTTCTTATCCTGTCGTGTTCAACAAACTTTCCCAGAATGACAGACTTCCTGCGCGTGGATCATGTGTCCTCTGCAGACCTCCTGCTGTTTCTGGAGTCAGAATCTAAAGTTCAGGTAAAAAATTCATGTTGAAATATCGTAAAGAGTTTTGGAGTGAAGCTTTTAGAATCGGTCCAGAAACGACTTCCTGTCTAAACAGGAAACTCTAAAAGTAAATCACTGCTCTTGTTCTGAGGAACAAATCTATCAATATTTCAGCTTTTTAAGCTGCTGTTTCCTTCACTTCAACTGAATAATAAACTCATCCTTCACCTTCCAGCCACATTTAATCCCAGAAAAAAGATTTTATTTTATATCTGGAGAGAAAAAAACCTGAAGAGGGAGAAACTAAACTTTACTAATTCAGTTTAGTTTTTACCAAACTTAAAATTAACAGCAATAACCAAACATCAGAAATCAGTTTTATGTTTTAATATATTTAATTTGCCACTTTATTGGTTCCAGAAAACAAACCAGTAAATGTCCAAATGTAGAATTTATTAAACCAGCTAAAGTTCCCAGTAAGACGCTGGGAGGCTTACTGGGTTTAAAACAGGAATAGAGATGAAACGAGAGGAGCCGAGTTCAGAAACATCTGATGCAGGTGATGCAGGTGATGCAGGTGATGCAGCTCCGTCCTCCAGGCTCCTACTTGAACAGACCTCCGGCCAGATCCTTCAGACCTCCAGCTGAGCACAAACAGAAACCAAACCTGAAAACCACTCCAGAGAAACGAGATGGGGCAGAACCGGGCAACAGAACCGGTTCTGCCCCAAAATTTGTAATAAAAACAAATTTTAATGAAGGTCGTTAATCTTTGGTCCTCAGCAGCTTGTTGATGATAAAATATAATTTTCCTGGATGACAAAATGTCCCAGAAATTATCATCACAATAATTAGGTTGTTTTGAGGCCATTTTCAGTTAATAATTACTCAATATAAATGCACTGATTCAAAGATAAAAAACATTTAGTTTGTAAAGAAAATTAGATTCTTGTTTAACTCAAAGATAATTTTTTCTAAATCTTTTGATAATAATGTGATTAAATATCAGGAAATTCTTTAAACCGTTAAAACAGCAACGGCTGTAAAATCTGGATATGAATCATCAATTATTCTGACTGGAGGAAAGTTTTGTATTGTTTAGTTTTTGTATTTTTCCTCCTCCAGGTGCAGCAGTTTTCTCTGTGGACACCAGGGGGCGGCGTTCTCCTCTGGCTCCTCACCTGTTTCAGGTGAACTTCTTTGTTGTTAAATGATGTCGACTCACCTGCGTTTTCTCCTTCCTGCCCATTGTTGCCAACCAATCCCAGCGCGTCTCCCAGACCGAAGCATCCTTGACCTCCTTCCTTCTGCTGCTGCGGCTGCTGCGGCTGCTGCGGCTGCTGCGGCTTCTGCTGCGGCTTCTGCTGCGGCTTCTGCTCTTGTTCCTTTTTTCCACCCATGAACTCATCCACCTTTTGCTCCACAAACACACCTGGAGAAGAAGTAAGAGACAAGTTCTGCCTTGATTATACTGAAAGATCCTCCTGGTAAATATCAGCCCCCTCCAGGCGGTGCTCCGCCCCCTCCAGGCAGAGCTCCGCCCCCTCCAGGCAGAGCTCCGCCCCCTCCAGGCAGAGCTCCGCCCCCTCCAGGCGGTGCTCCGCCCCCTCCAGGCAGAGCTCCGCCCCCTCCTGTAGGGATTTCAGAGGAATATTCTGGTTTTCTTGTTGAGTTTGAATCATTTTATGGAGAATTTAGTGAATTTAAAGACCAAAACATGTTAATAAATATATAATAAATAAATAATGTGAAGAGAAAACTTAGGTTGTGTTTGTTTTTTTGAGGAATACAGTTTTCAGCGATCGCTTCATAAATGTTTATTAATGTGGTTTAACTGATAGGATCACCTGACTTCCTACCGAAATCTAAATAATTAGTTCAGGCTTATGGGAAATAAAGAGCAAATTATCAGAGAATGTTTCTGACTTTTCTGGAATGATTGTTTCCACTAGTCATCCAATCAGTAAAGACTAATACCGTTATTGACTTCTTTCACTAAAAAATAAGAAACTAAGAAGCATATTTGTCTGAAAGGCTAAAAGTTCAGACGTTCCAGTTCCGGTCAGAACCGAACCGACTCGGTTCTGTCAGCGTTCTCCTTCATTTAGCTCAGACACTGAGGAACAAAGGCAGTTTGGCCAGAAACAGACGGCAAACAGTAAATATCAGGAGATCCTTCAGAACAGATGCAGCTGCAGCTTTGACCTTTGACCTTGTAGTTTGAGGTTTGTCATTGACAGGAAGATTTAAGGTCAAAGCAACTCAGCTCTCAAATCCACAAAGTTCTGGAACAAAACATCTAAAACAAAGTTTCCTAAAGCAGCTCCTCTAAATACGTGTTGAAGAAATTAAGGTTTAGTTTATGTAATTGGCTCCATTAGTTATTTAACTGCAGCTTCAATACCAAACTTCACCTGGTTTTGTGTTGACAGAGGAATCCCATGTCCTGATGTTTGGAGGGATGATGAAGCCACATGCAGATTTTACTGATGTGAAATTTATCAGCTTTTCTGCCTTTTCCCTCCATTTTTATGGAGCGTAAATGTAAATACTTCATCCTCAAACATTCATCAGTTTTGAACCTGATCAAATCAACTGTCAGCATAAAACCAATCAAGAAACAGAAACATTCCCAGGATAAAATCAAGTGTCATATTGAGTCTCACCCGCTTTCTGCCCGGCAACTTTGGCCAAATTATCGCCACCGACGTTTTTCAGGAAGTTCATGTCTGCAGCGGGCTGGTTATTGGTCAGGAAGTGATCAGGGATCGATGTGCTCTGGCTCTGGGTCAGCTCAGCCTCTTATACCTGCTGGCGACGCCCCGCCGGGGAATTGGGTGCGGTTCGGTTCGGTTCGGTCCGACCCGTCGAACCGGCTGGACTGCAGCCGAGTCAGGGCTGAATTTCCGCTCCTGTTCTTTGACTGCAGGTAAACCAGCGGAGGTAATTACCGACAGGTGAGGAAGGGAGGCGCTGAGTCAGCAGTCAGGAATGACAAGAGGCGCAGAACCAGACCGGGTCGGAACCGAAACAAAAACATTGTGAATCCAGCCAGGCGGATTCAGACCTGATGTTTCTATGGCCGCAGCTGCTCCACCCTGATGATGATGATGATGATGATGATGATGATGATCCTTTCAGGTGGCTCTGCTCTCTGATTGGCTGGGAGGCGCAGGTACTGCTGCAGGGTAAGGTGTGTTTTATCTGCTGCAACAAACAAACAAGCAAACCTGCATGAACTCGGCGTTGCTATGGCAACGGCCCCGATAAACACCGAAAGCTCAGTGGTTCTTCACGTTTTATACCAAAATCTGATTTTAAATCTGTCAAGTTTTAAATAAATGTTTATGATCTATTTGATGAAACATAAATAATCTGATGTGAAAACATGAATTTGATGTGAGAATCAAACGAATCGACTCCCTGACAGGATGGCAGTAATGAGGTCAATTTACTCAGTTGGTTCAGTTTCTGACCTTTGCACTGTAGTTGAGTGAGGCTGTTTTTAAAGACCTTATTATTTTCCTCCTCTACATTCTCGCTATCCTTCTGCTGTCTGAGTTTCTAGTTTTGCGTCCATTTTGTTGTTTTAAACTGAATAAACAGTTAACAGCTAACAGTGTTTCAGTGCGAATGTGGAGGACGCTCTGACAGGAGGAGCTGCGCCTCGGAGGCGGGGCTACGGCCACTCAGACGTTGGAAGAATCAACGCGAAAAACATTATGACATGATGAAGAGCTCAAAAAAGTTGATTTTACATAAAAATGAAAATGTAAGTTCCCAGATCTATGATCTGGGTTCAGTTCAGGCCTTGATGGAGGAACCAAACTGTCTCCTTCATAACTGGTCACAGCAAAATCACCAAAAAGCCCTGCAATAGAAAAATAAATCAGCTGCTGTTCTTGAAGCCTGTGGAGTTCAAAGATTTTGAACTCCGCAAAGATTTTTCATTTTTGCAGTCAAACACGATTTGTCTTTAATTATTAAGGATCTGATAAGTTTATCAAACAAAAAGCCTTGATTTTCCTTGTTTTTCTGTACATATGGAGTGTTGAAGGTATGAACTGGGAAATGAAATAATTGTTTAAAATCTTATTTATTTCAAATTAGTTAAGAAAGAAAGAAAACACAAAATGTTTTCCTGGATAGGTTTTGCAGTGTTGATGCAGACAGCAGACAATCAAAGCTTCGTCATCAGAGACAGATAATCCTCTGCTATTCACCAACTGCATGACTGAAGTCTAGTCACTGATACATAAACTCCATACACTGAGTATCGACTGTGATTTGATAAAACAAACTTAAGCCTACAGAATTTGACTCTCAGCTCTTTTGTTCACTCTGCTCTTGGTTCACATCCTGATTCTAACGTGGACTCATCCAGGGCCGTATCTAGGCCAGTTTTAGAGGTGCCCTAAAACTGCACCTCAGCACCATGAAATGAATTACCACCCCTCCGTAAATAAACCTTAAATGTCACGTTTCGTATTGAACCGATACGTAACTGTCCGATAGACACGCCCACTGCACATAGCAACACTAAATGTAACAATAATGGCCAAAATAAAACAGGAATATTAAGGTCAGCTAAATTGTCGTGGCGGAGCTAAAGGACCCCAGAACGCTCCGGACCGACGCTGCGTCACTGTTGCCTGGAAACGGACACTGCGCAGCCGCAGTGAGCTGCTATCAATCCGGGTCTTTTTAAATTACCACCCGATTCTCCACCGTCCTGAGAAGCAAAAACTGGCAGAAATCCAGACATGAGGAGGAAGACGCTCATTCCAGGCTGAACACTCATGTTTTATTATTTAAAGCACCGCTTCTGCCGGGTCGGAGCAACTTCCGCCTCAGTGGTTGGTGGAAGCTAACTGTTCGCAGCATGAGCTCAATGTTCAAGTTCATTCATGATGATGTCCGGGTTTTTCTCGGTTTTGGGGACCAATTAGCATCACGAAAATGGCGGGAGAGACAAGCTTGGAGTCCGGCTGCTTTTCTCCTCGGGAGCCGCTGGTTGAGAGCGAAGGGCGGGAAAATGCTGCAGGTGTATTTATACAGGTGAGCAGGTAGACTGAACACTGGGATTATTTATACAGGTGAGCAGGTAGACTGAACACTGGGATTATTTATACAGGTGAGCAGGTAGACTGAACACTGGGATTATTTATACAGGTGAGCAGGTAGACTGAACACTGCGGGATTATTTATACAGGTGAGCAGGTAGACTGAACACTGGGATTATTTATACAGGTGAGCAGGTAGACTGAACACTGCGGGATTATTTATACAGGTGAGCAGGTAGACTGAACACTGCGGGATTATTTATACAGGTGAGCAGGTAGACTGAACACTGGGATTATTTATACAGGTGAGCAGGTAGACTGAACACTGCGGGATTATTTATACAGGTGAGCAGGTAGACTGAACACTGGGATTATTTATACAGGTGAGCAGGTAGACTGAACACTGGGATTATTTATACAGGTGAGCAGGTAGACTGAACACTGGGATTATTTATACAGGTGAGCAGGTAGACTGAACACTGGGATTATTTACACAGGTGAGCAGGTAGACTGAACACTGGGATTATTTACACAGGTGAGCAGGTAGACTGAACACTGCGGGATTATTTATACAGGTGAGCAGGTAGACTGAACACTGGGATTATTTATAGAGGTGAGCAGGTAGACTGAACACTGGGATTATTTATACAGGTGAGCAGGTAGACTGAACACTGGGATTATTTATACAGATGAGCAGGTAGACTGAACACTGGGATTATTTATACAGGTGAGCAGGTAGACTGAACACTGGGATTATTTATACAGGTGAGCAGGTAGACTGAACACTGGGATTATTTATACAGGTGAGCAGGTAGACTGAATACTGGGATTATTTATACAGGTGTGCAGGTAGACTGAACACTGGGATTATTTACACAGGTGAGCAGGTAGACTGAACACTGGGATTATTTATACAGGTGTGCAGGTAGACTGAACACTGCAGGCTGCTGTGCTTTAGATGTGTAGCTTTAAAGATGAACCGGAAAATAAATTTCATATGTTCCTGGTCGTTACATACCTGGCAGATGTTTCTGTCTGTGATGAACGAAGATGTTAAATCTCCTCGCTATTATTGCTGAACACAAAGCTACAAATGTCTGGGCAAGGTCAGAGTTCATCTATTAAACTGACTGTAGATGAATACATAGACCAAAGCTGGAGTTTAGACATTTTTATAAGCGTATTTGTGAGGATGCCTCTTTGTTATTAACTTGAATATAATTTCAGATTTTTGTTCAACTTTTCTTCAGGTTAACTTAGAAAGTGAGCTATTATTGTTACAGGTTAATTAACTGCAGAAAAGTTATTGTTAGGGAAGCTTAAACGTGAACAATTGGACTGATATTGATATGCAATAGTAATACTGCTGTTATGTTAGATTTACCAATGTTTTTTTTATCCGATTACTCAATTAATCGTAAGAATAATCGACAGATTACTCGATTACTAAAATATTTGTTTACAACAGCCCTAGATAGAATCATATTTCCCATCTGGTAGGTCAGGAATCTGCAACCTGAATCTCTGGAGACACAAGTGGCTCTTTCACTTATTATATATATACATATATATCATCATATATTGCTATTGTTTTTGTGAAATTCATTTTTAAGTGTTCCCCATAGAACACACTGACTGCAATGTCTCCTGTGGTAAATCTGGTCTAGAATCAGCCTCTAAATAAAACAGTAAAGACCATTATATAGATTATTTTAACCAGCTATAAGGGCCAGACTTTTATCATCAGCACCTTTATTCAGATGGCAACTTGTAATGCACAATATTTCGCTTAGCGATTTTTTGCAATTGGCAATGCAGTACTTAATTCAGAATTATGTTTGTGATATTTATGAATAGAAATTGTGTACAGCATTGGCTTTATTTATGTGAATATTATTTTGTAGTTCAGTACAAAGTGTTGTATGTGTGCAAAATATTTGTATTAATAATGGGTGAGTCTGATCCTGGTCCTGAGCCTTGTTAATTTCTCTCGTTGCTCCGTTTTGAAGTTTGATCAGTGACTGTTGTGTTGTTCTGTAATTACGTTCCCAAATCTCTCTGGAGTCACTAAAATAAGGTCAAACTAAAGAACAGCACAGAATGTTAGGGTCAGGCTGTTTCTTTGTGAAGAAAAAGGAGTTTGTACTGAAACTATGATAAACCCACTTCATGAACTGAACTGAAATATTAAAGCCCCGACTCATAATGTTCACTTTTCCATAGATGGACAAACATTCGTGTTTAAAGAAAAAAGACCAACAGCTGCATAATGTTCAGATAAAAATAATGGTAATGCAAATTCTAAGTATGATTTTCAAATAAAGTTCTGCCTTGATATTAAACTGGCTTTGGGTTTATTGATCCTTTGAATTTAATCACATGTTCTTCAAATGAAATGCATAGATTTGAGTAGATTGTATTTTCATTTCAGGGCAGCAGACCCACTGGGGCTGTGTGACTCCACAGCTGCTTGTGTCTCATTAATGTTAGCAGGTATGATGTGCTCTGATTCTGTTTCATATAGATACAGCTCTGGAAAAAGTCCTCTGATTTTACTCTTCATAGGTCCATGTTTAAGTAAAATGAAGACTGTTGAACTACTGACAGCATGTCTCTGAAATTCCAAAGAAAACAATTTTATATTCATTTAGAAACAACAAAACTAATGTTTTAACTCAGGAAGAGTCAGAAGAACCAGGAGGTTTTCATTGGGGTTCAGTGCAGAGGTCTCTTCATTTCCACGTCTGTGTGTCTTTATTAACAGTTTTAGTTGGACAAAACTATTTAAATAAACAGTGACGTTTAGAGAAAAACCTGACTAATAACTTCTCTTGGTCCTTAGCCCTGCTGGGGCCTGAGGCCCCCGAAAGGTCAGATCCTAGAATCGCCTCTGGACTCATCTCATTTAAGATTTAAGCTTAAACTGTTTTAGATTTTTACTTCCTTTGTGGTTTTCTATCAAATAAGCTTTGAAATACTCTTGACAGGACGGGTCAGAGCAGACTGCAGGGGGCGCTGCTGAAGACTTGGATTCTGTAGCATCAGCCGTTTTCTGTAGTGGCTTTTGGAGCAGCAGCTCATCTGAAACTGAGATCAGCTCTGTTCATAGGTCAATAGGTCAATAGGGAAACAGACGGGCAGCAAAGTCTCCAGGCCTGGACTCCACACATGGCCGCCATGTTGCTTTTAGTTCACATTCAGTTTCTATTGGAGAAGATCAAAGGGAGTGATATTTTTATTGTTTTGACAAAACTGTGGTCTCAAATTGATTGTGACCCAATTTGTCCCAACAAAATGAGAGCAAAGGTGTTGAGGCGTAACACCGAACAGGACCAGGAGAAAGTAGGCCCAAGTTCTGAACTGTCATAGTTATTATGCTGTTATTAGATGTGGTTTTATTCTGTTATTTGACTGACATCATTGTGAATCTTGTTGCAATTTTCTGTTACTGAATAGAAAGCGAGTAGTTCCATATTTTTCCCTCTTGCTCATAGTTTGCTGCTGTAGCTTATCTTCAAGTGGCCACATGAGCAGCTAATTAGCTGGAAGAGTCGGGTTTTCAAGGGCTAACACTCATTTTGTTTTTGAAGACTTTGTCATTCCCTTTTTAAGCAGTTACTGAGAAAAGTTATTTTGTTATTTTAATAATGGAAATGTTTTATTTCCATTGTGTAGAAACTCATGTTTTAGTGGCGTGTGTCATTTTGTACAGTTCCATGAATAAAGTTGGCAGTTTTGTGGTGAACCATGGTGGGACGTGTTTCCTGGAGGAAGTGATGATGTTGGTTCTACAGGCTGACATCTGGACCAAGCAGCAGAACGGTCCTGGTCAGGTCCAAACACCAGATGCAGTCGGCTGGTTCTGTTGGGAATGGAGACCTTCTTATTAACCATTTAATGAGTTGTACGTTTTACTATCCGTGGAAATTTCAGATGTTTTAAAGCAAAACTGTCTTGATTGTTAAGAATTTTGATGAATTTGAAAGATCAGATTTACTTGAGGTTCAAATGACTGATAATCGGGTTCTGTGTCTCTTTCTGCTCCATGAGATAAATTATATTCAGAAACGTTTTTTGTTCTTGACCATCAGTGAAATTCCTGTTTGTTAGAGTTTTGAATGTGTTTTTCCAGGATGCAGTCCGTCATGCTGGGCGGTCGCGTCCCGACTCATGCAGAAGGTGCTGAAGGTAAGAAGTTTCTTTACAGACATGATGGAGTCAGTCTGAGCTGGGACTGGGATTGTCTGGAGGGGGCTGGCTGACCTTTCATGACCTCCTCAAACATTTCCTTATATCTTTAAAATGATTGCAGCACAAACCAAGTTTTTTGCTGCAGAAACGTCTGACACAAATTTTGTCTGATTTGAAGAAGGTGAGGTCAACTTCTCTCAGGGATCGACACCAAACTGCTGCAGTCTTCATTTGTGATGCTGTTCCAGGCTTTTACTGCAGATTCTTTCTAGTTTCCCTTCGTTCTCCTCAGCAGGACGTGAAATTCATTCTCTGATGGGTTAATTGGCCTTAAACCTCCCACTTTGTTTCCGCTGATGAAGTCAGCCTCTGTTTTGAAGGCAGTGTGTTTTGGTCATGATAAAATTCCTCCTGGTTAGTTTCTCTGTAAATATTTCAGGAAAATGTTTCAGTAAACTCAGAATTCATTCTGCTGCCATTATCAGTAACATCATCATGAACATGAATGAGTCTGTTGCAGGAGCAGCCATGACATCACCTCCGCCAGGCTTCACAGAGGAACTGATGAGCTTTGGGTCCAAGCAGCCATTTTCTTCCTCCACACTTTGGTGAAGATGAATCTCGGCCTCATCAGTCCATCAGATCCATTTCTGATCCATCAGCGTGAAACACGGCACACTTCAGTCACACAGTCCAATAGTTTTGCTGACTGGAAAATGGTTTTGTTCAAATGAAGAGAATTTTGTCCTGAGTTGTTTAACATCTACATGTAACAACCAGGAAGTAAAGGCTGAGCTCCCAGTCTGTTACTCTGATCTCAAACCAAAAGGACTTCAGTGCAAAATAACAACAAAGGAATCTTTCCTCCTGTTCCAATAATCCTGGAGGGTCTGTGTGTCTCATAACGGTAATGATAGTAATAATAACAATAACCTTTATTTGAGCAGGTCGGCCAGATGAGTCCTGGCCAGCAGCATCCGGTTCTTTTGGACCTTCTGCTCGTTCTCCTGGAGAACTGAGCTCCTGTCACTGACGACTACTCAGGTCAGAAAACAGAAAACCTTCATTTTAAACTCTTTATTTCTTCCAGTTTATTAAAGATTCAACCAGCTGAGCCTGAATCAGAGTAAACTCCATCAGTCGTCTGTTTCAGTGAAGCTTCATGCATTAGAGCTGGATCAGGGGGCGTGGCTTACAGGTAGACGGTACAGGTGAGCAGCAGGAGTTGAACACAGCCAATCATCTGAAAGCTCGTGACCTGAGTGTTAAATCATCCAAGCATAACCGGGAGGGAAACCATGTAACCATGGCAACAAGGCAGTCGGAGCTCTGATTGGTTAAAGAGGTTAACGATGCAGAGGAGGAGCAGCTGAGCAGCAGGTTAGCGTTGAGTTTCTTCTTCTCTCCTCTGTGACGGCAGCATTCTGAGTGTGAGACAAGAAAAGAAGAATTCAGAACAAAACTTCATGAAATTTAATCTTAAACGTGAGATCAGAACCAGAATCTGTTTAATTTACTGAGTTTGTGCTCAGAAGCAAAGAGTGATTGAGTTCAGAAGGTCTCAGACTTTTAAATGTGAACATATAAACAGCACTTTAAACAATGCTGCATGTTTAAAACAGGTCAACTGTTGTTTTGTACGCAGGTTTCCGAGCAACAGGCTAATATGCAAACACAGGTAAATTTAAATGAAGGTTTGTCTCATTTCATGGCCGAGTTGCTCAAGAGCAGGAAAGTCCAAGTCCATCCTGGAGAGCCTCCTGCTGAAGCCTTTAGCTGCTTCCCTTCTCCGTCTCACCTGGATCAACCGAATCCAGGTGAGGGAAGTCGGCCTGAGGCCAGCTGGAGCAGGGGTGCATCTAAAGGTTACAGGGACCGGACCTGGCCCCCCTAACCAAAAGCTTCAAAATAAAACAAACATAACAACAGGTTTGAACAAGTCATGTCCAGGATGTTTGTTAATAAATTAGCACCTTGTCTCCTGACTCTTGATGGTCAGATATTATCACCTTATGGACCCCATTATAATACCAAATTTAAAGTTTTGATATTCTGTCTTTCCCATCGTAGTTCACCTAATCAGAATGAATAAATAAATGAATATACAAACTAACTTTCTCCTGTTATTTCTTAGACTAATTTATTTGAGGAGTTTCTCACCTACTGAGCTGCAGGTTCAGGCTGATCTGCTGCTGCAGGGGCTGCAGTCTGCAGGAGACAGAGCAGACCATCATCATCCTGTCTCAGTCTGTCTGTTTTCAGTCAGTTTGTTAGTTTTAGCAGTTGAACCGTCGACACGCTGATGGAGACAAATATGTTGATTTCTGCTGAGCAGAAGATTAAAACTATTCTCTGTGATTCAGTATTTGAACAGAAAGTAAAGCAGATTCATCAGATCTAACAACCATCAAAACATTTCAGATAAAATAGATAGATATTCAATATATCTATAAAGATATACATATAATAGATATATTGTTTTCTTACAATCTGTTTTATCATTTACTTTTATAAGCTGTAGTTTAATTACAGCTTATGAAAATAAGATGATTAAAACTGGTAATTATGAATTATTGTCAGTTAAATCCATCCAATAATTTGGTCTTCTGTTAGTTAAATGATGAGTTTTAAGAGCAGAAAGCGTCACAACAGCCCAACCAATCAGGCACCTGCTCTGCTGCTGGTCCCGCCTCCTCCTGAATCCAGCCAATCAGAGATGAAAACATTTTTAAAATCTTACATGGTAGAAATTGTATCAGTAATCAATCATTCAAAAATAATTGATATAATTAATAACTTTAAAAATGTAAATTTAAATGAAATAGATGAAGACTTTGTGTTTTATGTTTGCTGTTCACCGATGTGACATCACTCACCGTCTTGACCAATCCGCTCGCCACGTTCTCCACGCTCTCCACCGTCGCCTGGGCAACCTCGTTGGCCCCGGCAACCGCAGTGTCGGCAACAACGTTGGCCTGTTCAGTGGATTTCTGAGCAACTGGGCAACAGAAACCAGCAACAATTCAAACGTGAAATATTTTAATCTGAGAAACATTTACAGCTTTAAATGATGTGACCAACTGGAGGACGTCATGTCCGACATGGAGGACGTCATGTCCGACATGGAGGACGTCATGTCCGACATGGAGGACGTCATGTCCGACATGGAGGACATTAATGACCAACTGGAGGACATTAATCAAATCAATCAATCAATCAATCAAATTTTATTTGTATAGCACATTTCAGCTACAAGGCATTTCAAAGTGCTTTACATCATAAACACAAAATACAAAGTCATGCAACATAGAATAAAATAAAATACCAAGTGTGTGTTTTTTTTGTTTTTCCTCCCTTTTCTTTTTGAAACGGAATTTAAGCGCCTGTTACCGCCGGACTCCGCCGTCCGTTTAACCGGGTATTCGCCGGGCCCCGTTGCCCACAACAGGAAAAGGTCTCAACCTACAGCTTACATACATATCCACAAATGCAAATCCAAATCCATACATATTACATTTCAAATAAAACTCTAAACAGCTGTGTTTTTAGTTGAGATTTAAAGGAAGTCAGGGTTTCAGCTGTTTTACAGTTTTCTGGTAGTTTGTTCCAAATTTTTGGTCCATAGATGCTGAAAGCTGCTTCTCCTCTTTTGGTTCTGGTTCTGGATGCAGAGCAGAACCAGAACCAGAACCTGAGAGTCTGGCAGGTTGATATAACAACAGCAGATCTTTAATGTATTGTGGTGCTAAACCGTTCAGTGATTCATAAACTAACAACAGTATTTTAAAGTCTATTCTTTGAGCTCCAGAGATCCAGTGGAGGGACTTTAAACTGGTGTTATGTCTCTATCTTCCTGGTTCTAGTGAGAACATGAGCAGCAGCTTCCGGATCGGCTGCAGCAGCTTCCGGATCGGCTGCAGCAGCTTCCGGATCGGCTGCAGCAGCTTCTGGATCAGACCAACAGGAGGACATTAATGTCCAACCTTTAACTTCCTGTTTGTCTGGATGTTGCTTCAATATTTCTACCAAATGTTCTTTCCTCATAGTGCCATTTACTAATGAAGCGCACCAGTCCCTCCTGCAGTAACAGCCCCTCAGCATGATGCTGCCTCCTCCATGCTTCACAAATGGAACCTGAGCTTCAACCAGATGATGGCGGTCAGAGTTTCTCCTCAGATTTTTCCATTACTTCTCAGCAGGAAGCAGAAACTTTGAGATTTTACCCTGAAATACGTGCCAGGTGCAAAAAATATGTTTAGCATTTAGAGAATATGAATGTTAGTAATTTAAACTGATTAAAAATATGAAGTATTTGTTGTTTAAGGACAGACAGTAAGGAAGAGATTTGTATGTTTCAGATGTGTAGATATTTGTTTTCCTGTGGATTTATCATTTAAAATGTAATTTTATTTGAATTAAGTGTGTTTTATTATTTATGGACTAATTCTAAGATAAATGTGGAAACAACAGGATTTATTAAACCTGCATTTATTGAACTGTTTTAACCTGAGAGGTAAAATAATATAATAATGGAGGTTAAATTTCACAAGTCAGGAGTTTTTATAAACAGTCACAGGAAAACATGAAATGATAAAATAATGATGAATTTCTGATCACCTGAGTTCACGCTCGTCACCACGCCCTCCATCGTCTTGTTTCCTGTAAAACCAATCGGATTCAAACCAACAACATTTCCAAACATTTCACTGGGAAACTGAGACTGGAGCTGAATTTAAATCAGTTTTCATTCATAATCTGGAGATTAATCTGTACACACGTTCAGGTTCTGTTGGACCGGGTTCTGTTCAGGTTCTGTTGTTTGGACCGGGCCGGGTTTTTAGCTCGGGGGGTCGGACAGAACCGGTTCTGTCTGATTCCCGGTCCGCTGGTCCCTGTTTCCCAGCAGCAGCGTGAGGCATTCAGGGGGAATCTGAAAGATGAGCTTCTGATAAATATCTGATTATTTTCTGGCTTCGTTTCATTTATTGTTATTGAGATGAAATGATCTTTGGTGAAAATCTGAACATTAAAGTAAAATTACACCTAATAGATGAAATGTTTGATTATTGTTACCCAAAGCAAAACATATTTTTCAGATAATTTAATAAGCGCCTGAATGTTTCTGCAGCAGATTAATGAATAATAAATTAGCTGCAATTATTTGATGACTCTAAAAGCTGGATATTGTTTATACTCCACCCAGGAATGGCTTTGGGCTTTTAATTTGAAAAAACTTAATGTTTTGCCTTCATTAAACAAAGTGGAATCAGGTCAAAGGTCAGATCAGAGCCATGTTTCCATGTGAGGCAGTTAGAGATGAACTATTAAATTAGTTTTATTATTTCCATCCATTTTCCAGATACAAGATTAAGTTTGTCTCATTTCCTACTTAAAGGTTTCTTCTGTATTTTGGTATTATGATGATCTATTATTTACTTATTTTATTACTAATAAATGAAACGAATGATTCAGTAAAACTGGAAACATTCATGTTTTTACAGTGTATTAATATAATTTATTGACATTTATTTGATCTAATATTTGAGTTCATGTTGCTGTTTTTCCTCTACATGATTTTGTCTATTTTTTAATGGATTATCTCATTAATAAAATAAATCAATCTTTTCCTCTGCAGCCATGATGACTCGGCGTTTCCTCTCATCCTGATGGATCTTAATATTTTAACAGCGAGCGTCTGTCTCTGTTTCAATCTTCTGTGTTATATTTCATGTATTTTCTCCTGAATATATTTAATATTGTGACATTTGCTGGAAGTTTTAAAAATTTATTTGGACAATTTTTCTATTTTATTTTGTTCTTTCCTTCCATATTGAACATGAATATATTCTATATATATAAATATCTGTTTCTTTGTTTCATTAAAGTAAATGTTTCTCTAGTTTTTTATCACCTTATGTTTTTAAAATTAATGTTAAATATTATTAATGCATTTTCTAACACCTTGTCCCTGTTGGGTCAGGAGGTTCTGGTTCCTCTGGGCGAGAGGCGGAGTCACCTGGACAGGTGACCAGTCTGTCACAGGGAAACACAGAGACACACACACACCGAAACACACACACACACACACACCAGTGGCTGTTTTGCACTGTGGGAGGAACCCGGAGAACCGGGCAGAGAGCGAACCCATCATGCACAGTGAGAACATGCAGGAAGACGTCGGACCAGGAATCAAACCCAGAACCTTCTTCCTCCAAGGCAACAGTGCTACCAACTGCGCCACTGTGCAGCCCAACACAAATATTAATGTTTTCATTTAATAATTTCATCCTTTATGCCATTTTTGTTGTTTTTTTCCTCCAGATTTCACTGTAAGAAGTGACCCTGTTGAGGTCAAAGGTCAGGGTGGTCTTACCCACATACATGACTCCGTCCTTGGTCTTGGTCGCAGCCTCGCCCACGCCGGCTTTGGTCTTCTCAGCGGCGGCGACGACGCCGTCTTTGGCCCCTTTGAATCCCTTCCTCAGAGCGTCCATGATGAAGATGATGATGGTGAAGATCCTGCCTCTGTCCTCTGGTCTGTCCTCTGGTCCCTCCGTCTCCGTCTGCCTGCGACCCTCCTGCTGGGGGCGGAGCCGCGTCAGGCAGGGAGGAGCCGACGCGGAGGAGCCGACGCGGAGGCTCCAGCAGGAAGAGGATTCAGATTCCAGGAACGTCCTGAACTGAAAAACGATTTTATGAACATTTATTGATGCTTTGCAGAAACAACCGCAGAAGAACTGCAGTTCAGGAAGGTTCTGGTTCTGGTTCAATCAGTGTGACCCGCTAGGATTTTCACATGGAGACACAAAGACGCTGCGACTCCCTACAGACACGAACGTGTGACCGACCCGCCCAGAGTCACATCACCATCATCATCATCATCAGGTCACATGATGCTGAGCAGAACCGGCTCACCCACCCTGGTTCTGCTGGGGCCAGAACCGGTGGGTTCACACACGCACACACTCACGCACACCACACACCACCACAACACACACACACCACACCACACACACACACACACACACGCACACACACACACACACACACACACACAAACGCACACACACACACGCACACACTCTGAGTGACTCAGCAGAACACTCTGCGTTCTGATTGGTCGATTATTTTTAGAGGCTTTTATTTCCATCCAAATGGACTGAAGGCAGCATTATGGGATGCTGACGGTTCCCATGGTGACGAGGCCGACCCATCAGCTGGGATCGATACCGACCATCCGACCCATTCAGCAGCTAAATATCGACTCAAATATTAATGAAAATGACAAAGTGTTTTTCTGCTCCATGTTATCATTTTATAAAACTAATTATTGTAACTTTTATAGTTTTAATCTAAATAATTTCTGAGCTCTGAGGAAAATTTTGATCATATTATCTATTGCTGGACGTTTTCCTTTCCTTTCTTATGAACATTAATTTAAAAGAGAAATAAAATAAATAATTCATAAAGTTGATCATAGTTCACTGAAGCTTAATGAGTTCAATTATTCCTCCATGTTACATTATAATAATTATTAGATGTTGAAAATGTTTTTTGATTCTGCGATAAATGAAAAATGTTCCTGGTTCTGTTTAAACCCAAATATCATTTAAATCTTTAATGTTTCGATTCTGTTTGGTTTTTATCATATTCTTGTGACTCCAGAGAGAAACTGAACGATAAAAACATTAATAAACATAAAATGTTTTGCAGAATCTGAGATTAAAACCAGATTTCTATCATCTACAGAGAAGCAGCTCATGTCTCAGATCAGCTGACTGAGGAATGTTTCTGCTGCCTGCTAATGGGACTCTGAGGGGGTCAAAGGTCAGGGGGCGGTCCTGCTGGGCCTCCACAGCTTCTGCTAACTCATCAGAACCTTCAACTGGTCCATAAAGGACAAACTCAGCCAAAGGGTTGATTAACTGCATCAACAATTAATCTGGATTTAATCACAACCAAGCTTTGTTCTGCTCTGAGGTTCGATAAGTACAATGAAGCAAAGAAAGTCCTGGAGGGACCTGGAGGGACCTGGAGGGACCTGGAGGGACCTGGAGGGACCTGGACGATCCTCCAGTACCCTCCAGGTCAACTTTATTATTTATCTTGTTAAATAATTTTCAGCAGATAAAATATGTTCAATTAAATAAATAACTTTTATAGAAACATTTAATCTTCAACTATTTGAATATTTAAAGATGAACAAGGAACTAAAAAAAGGAAACAGTTTAAACTGAAATAAAATCTAAGCAGGAGGAGGTGCTGCCCCCTGCTGGTCAGATAACAACCACCAGCCAGATCCATTCTGTCTAAGAATCCATAATATTTCAGTTCAGAGCCATAAAAATGATAAAGACTCAAATTTACTTTCCAAGTTTAACATAAAACGTTGAAGATAAAACTGAGGAAATCAGAGACAAACAAAGAACCAAACCAGCCAGAGACAAACTTTCCCTCGTTGGTCCGTAATTATGTTTATGTTGGAACAAAGTCTCTTATTTGGTTGTTTTGTTTGTGTCTGATGCTATTAAACTGTTTAAAATATCTGACATTTTAATATTAAAAAGGAAAATATAGGTTCAGGAAACAGAATCTAAAATTGTAATTATTCCAATTCATCTGAAACAAATCATGGGAAATTTGAGGATTTTTATAAAAATGACAGTTTTTCTCATTTTTGCTGAAATGAACTGGGATCCACAAAGTTTTCAACTGCAACAATAATAAGTTTTATTTTGATGCCCTGCAGTTTTTATCTCAGCAGAGCAGAAAACGACTCTTCCACATCTATGAACTATTTCTTCTCCGTTTCACTAATTTTCCTCACGCTTTTAAAAAAACACAGATTTAATTCTAACTATTGATCCAACATCGGTAACCAATCAGGAATCACCTGAAGCTACCTGTGTCTGTATGAATCCTCTGCAGCACCTGGTTCAGCCTCATGGGGTCAGAGGTCACTGACCCCATAGATCAGCCTGCAGCCTTACAGGAGCCATGGCTGTGACTGAGCCTGGATCCGAATGAGGTTCAGTAAAAATGGCAATTTCTTTTACTTAGCAGAGTTTTCTTATTTTTACTTAGTTACTTTCTTATTCTCTGATTTTACTTGGTTTACAGGTTTTCAGTTTTCAGTCACAGTTTCAAAAAAATCTATAAAAATGGCATCAAAGCGTTTCAGATTCTGGGTCCAGAAATTAACTGGGGCTCCACTGGGGGGCGTTAGAGCTGTCAGGGGAGAAAATATTAACCAGGAAAATCCTAATCCCCGACCCCTGATCCCTGACCCCTAACCTCTGACCCCTGACCCTACTGCCAGAAAAATGAACTCAAATCAGGAGCTGAATGTTTTGTACGTTTTCTGATGATTTCCTGGAAGAATTAATTCTGCAGTTCTGCTGTTTGAAGACAATATTTGCTTCAGCTTCATATTTTTCATACTTGGTGGGATTTACCAGTAAAACCAGGGGAGGAAACGGGAGGCAGTACCTCCCCTTTTTCCTCCTCCTCCTCTTCAAAAGCAGCTGTGGTTCTGGCCGGGCTTCACACGGCCAGTAGACATGACGGCAGTGGGAGAACTGGTGCTGGTTCTGGGTTTACTGGTGAGCGCCCACTGTGAGGTGAGAGCGCGGGACCCTGAGGTGGAGGAAGAGGAGGAGGGAGGAAGAGGAGGGTTTGTGACAGAGACCCTCCTGCCAGCAGGAACTGGGATTTCTCCAGTCAGAACCGGGTGAGTTTCTGACCAGAACCGCCTCAGATTTAGAGGCTTTGTTGCTGCTGGTTGGACCTCCAGAACTGTGTCATGTAGGTGGACCTCATGTAGAGTTTTGATTGGTTCTGTTGGGTTTTGTTGGGTTCTGTTTGGTTCTAGGAGCCAGTTAGTGCTTCTTCAATCATCTTTAAATTCATCCTCTCTGCCGGTTCTGTTGGTTCTGCTGCAGCATCAACCCGACCATTCAGACAGTCGGGTTAGAACTTGGTGGAACTATCATGACTCACGGATTCTTCCTGCGGTTCAGCCTGGTAGAGGTGGTATCATGGAGTGGGGGATGATTTCTTTGGACCCATCAGAACCACTCATGAAGTCCAAAAAGTCGCATATTCCCTGGTCTGATTGTTTGGTCCAGAGTATTTCCTTCCCTGTTTGTCTAAAACAAAAAATGTTTTAATAACTTTTATTATCCTGCTGGGGAGGCAAGTAGGCAGTGGGGGGGGGAATTATGGTCAGAGTGAGGTGATTTCAGACGGGCACTGAGGGCAGCCCGGGGACCTTCACCAGCTGGCCGTCTACAGATAAAGGGAGTAGTTACCTAATGTCAGTGACTCTTATTGTTTCAGGTTGCTGCCGAGTCCTGATAACACACACACACACACACACACACACACACACACACACACACACACACACACACACACACACACACACACACACACCAATGGCTTCATGGGGAGCTCAAATGGGAAGCAGGCTTCAGCAGTTTTCTGTGTTTCTAGTTTCAGTTTGATCTCCTCGGGGGGGGGGGCGGGGGGGGTTGTGGTTCAGAGGTCAAAGGTCACCATGTAGTTGAACTCTGATGAAATGGAATCAGAAACGTTTGATGTTTTTCTTATGTTGGAGAAAACGTGACATTCTGGAGGAACTTAGACCAGACCTGACCAGAGATGAGACTCGCAGCAAACCAAACGTCCAGCGGCCATTACGTCAGAGAGACGAGGGTTAGGAGGAGACAGGGACAGGAAATATGGAGGAGAAATGGTTCAAAGAGCCAAAGGAAGCCCACTTCTCAGTCTGAGGTCTTCCTCTCTGGAGGCTTTTATGTTGAAATATCAACATGAAAAATGAGCCGCAGGACAAAATTCATCCTCAAACAATCCAAAGTTTTCATAAATCTGTTGATTTTAACCTTCAGTGACCCCCTGAGCCACGAGAAAGCATGGCATTCATAGCAGGAGCTGCCGACTGCAGGGAGATGGATGGGGAGGAGGCCTTGTCTGGATGAAACTTTCCCCGTTTCCCAGTAAGATCAGCTGGGAACGCACAGAAAAACTGGTCCAAATTATGAGAGACAGCTCCAGGTCTGACCAGACCTCCTGCTGTTTCACCTCTGATCCCAGCAGAACCGGGTCAATGTTCCACTTCTGAACCCAACAGAACCGGTCTTGTTTCTTCCCAGCCTGGTTCAGTTTCTCCACATAGCGCCACCTTGAGACGTTTCAGTTCAATCATCAACTGGTCCCAGTTTACTAATCATGAGCTGCTGTTTGCTTTGCAGCAGAGGGAAGATCTGATGTTAAAAGTTTGTGTCATCAGATGGACCCACCAATCAGAACCAAGCTTCAGTTTTTACTCCACATTTTACTGCAACCTGCTGGCTGATCATCACTGAACCAGAACCACAACAAGGCTTTTGTCAGTCTGGGAACAGCAACAAGGCCTGCGTCCTTAACTGATGGCTTCATTCCTGATTCAGCTCCATGTTCCCAGTGTTCCTCACTGAGCTGCAGGAAAACTCCATAAACACTCTGGGAAATGTAGAGATGAAGTGAGGGAAAGTTTTCAGGAAGTGCCAGATTCTCTGAAGTTGAAACATGACCCCCACAGCTCTGCACAGGAAGTGACTCATTAGGAAATGACACAACAGGAAGTGACTAAAGGAGTTTCAGCAATTTGTCCACATGTTGGAACAATGGAACAGAAATGTGTCTGTTTTCTGGGCCTCGGGTCGGATCAGAAGGAACCTGGAGTCCGCTGTTCAGGTTCAGCTCTTCACGGCGGCCATGTTGGTTCACCAGGAGAACATCTGCTCCCTTCAGGCTGGATCTGAGGAGCTTCTGATCCAGATAAATCCCAGCAAACATCTGAACTCCTGCAGGGTCTAAAAACAGCTCAGCAGGAGCCAGAAAGGAGCCGGACAACTTCCACAAACACTGAACTGGTTGGGAAACATGAGGCGCGTTTCGTCAGGAAACTCCAGGATAAACATCCAAACCAAACACAGAGCGGACGCAGCGACCAATCAGCTGCAGGCATCGTTCCCAGCTGGGTCACATCAGCAGTCAGAGCCACAGATGTTCCTCAACAGATTTATCACCTCTGATTCAGTCTGGCAACAGATATCTAACAAATCTTCACTGATCTCAGATCAGCTGCAGATTGTTAAACATGATGAAGATGATGATGTCTGGAGCTGCAGATGAAGAGCGGCGTATCTGAGAAGATCCTGCATGATCTCAGCGGATCAAACAGATCCAACGTCAGGAGGAAGTTTGGGACGTTTCTCTCCTTCTAAAGAAAGAAGTAAATGTTCTGATTGTTACCAACAGAACATTCCTGGTTGTTTTACTGATTAAAGAGCTTCAGATGGGATGATGCTGAAGCTGTGAGCCAAACTGGAGGAGGAAAACCTCAAACATCACAGAGTTTGAGCAAAACCTGAATTCAATGAGTAGAAACACAAACACTCTGGGCTGGAAGTGAAACAACACGACTTAATGAGTTTAATCTGAAGTGGATCAGAACCAGAGATCCTGAAGCAAACCATATATTTGGTGACTGTGTGTGTGTTTCAGGAACTGGTGTGCCTTCGTGAGGAAGATTGTGCAGCTGGTGGCCGAGGAGTGTAAAACACGGAGAAATGTCCAGAATCAGAGTCCCTGTCCCAGCAAGTCACCTGGCTGCCAGAGGGCCACGTGAGTCACCTTTACCAGTATGTGTGTATGTGATCACCATGCAACAGGATAAACTCATCGGCCACTTTAATAGGTACGCCTGTCCTCTCGCTTATTAATGCTAATGGAGAATCAGCCAATCAAGGGCCAGATGAGGTTCAGTCTGAACGTCAGAGGGGAGAAATTTTTATTTAATTTTTTTTACTTTATTACATATTTAAAATATCTTCTCTTTGGACCCATCAGAACCTGTTCTGTTCCTTAAGGCAAAGATCAGAACCTGTCAGATCTGGTTCTGGATCAAGCTCCAAAAGAACCGCTGTGGTTCTGGTGGACTGAAGGTTCTGATCCATGAGCCCTACAACAGTTCAGCGATAACATGGACCGGAACCTCTGAGGACTGGTTCTGTTGGGTCAGTGCTAGCCAGTAAAACACTGCTGGTTGGAGGATCAATTATTAATTTAACTGAAATCAAAACTGATAATATAAACAATAGTTAACCTTTAACCCCTAAGAGGGAGTAAACCAGTGAATTAATGTCAGGGTTCTGTTCAGGTACCGGTTGCGGCCCGGCTGCCAGAAGCAGAAAGAGGTCACGACCTTGGTGTGGCGCTGCTGTCCGGGTCACGGAGGTCCAAACTGCGACCAGGAAGGTGAGATCAGAGTTCATGATGAACGTAGAAACTTACAGCAGAACGGGACCGGTCCAGAAACGGTTCTGGTGACCCAGAACTGGTTCAGCAACGGGAATAAAGAAACAATAAATTAATAAACCAGAAATTCATGTGTAGAAACGTTTGATGCTGGTTTGGAGATTTTAGCAGCTTAAGGAATTGCAACGATGACCTCCGCTGCAGCAGAGGTCACTACCGCTGCAGCAGAGGTCACTACCGCTACAGCAGAGGTCACTACCGCTGCAGCAGAGGTGCAGCAGCAGAGGAGGTCGCCGCTGCTGCAGCGATGCTTCGCTATCTCCGTTGGTCAACGACCAGGGAGGATTTCCTCTCTGATGTTGGAACATTTCCAAGAAACATAAAGTTTGACTCAGACTGAAGAGGTTCTGATGCTGAGACTGAAATAAATCCAAACATTTTGATTTATAAAGTTTCTTCATCTTTGAACTTGGACTGGAAAACCACTGAGAAATAAAAATGTCCGATTTGTGAAACTGGTTAAGTGGACGACCAGTTCAGCAGCAAATACTGTGAAAGTTAAAAAACATAAAAGGGTAGAAACAGAAAATGCAGGAGAACCAGATCAACGTTTCTGCACAGAGACCAAAAGTTTTAGATTGAAGGGATAAAAGTCGGATTCTGAACGAAAACATAAACTTTAACAAAACGTTCATTCCAGAGAAACAGAAACTGAAGTGTTTCTGTCGGACCCATCAGGCCGGCTTCCTCTCAGAACCGGGTCGGGTTGTTCTGACCCGATCCATTCCCCCTTCACCCACACACACACACACACACACAGACACACACACACACACACACACAGACACACACACACACACACACACACACACACAGACACACACACACTGAGCAGAGACGGGAGGAAACGTCTCGATGAGCTCAGAGGAAGTTGCTGGGTGCGTTTGGTTGTAAAGTCAGAGCTGCTCAGACGGGTGGAGTGACTGCTGCTTCTACCAACTAACGACAGATGGGTCCCCCATCACCCTGCTGCCTCCGCCGTGCCCAGCAGTGACCAGCTGGAGAAACCTGCCGCCATGTTTTTGTTTTCAGAAGGAGCCGGTTCCTCCTCCAGACTGGACCCGTGTTCTGGTTCTGAGGGGTCCGGTTGTTGAAGGCAGTATTTCTACCCCTTGGGAACCAAACGCTAAAATAGACCTCTGACCTTTAGAGCGCAACAAAGCAGAGCCTCCTCACGGTGCGGCCCGGTCGGTTCCGGTCGGGTCGGGTCCGCTCCCACCACGCCTCTGAGTCAAGCTGCTTCCTGTGGGCCGAGCAGACAATGAGAGGAACCGCAGGAAGAACACGCTGGAACCGGAACCAGAACCGCAGAACCAGAACCTCCCTTGGCGTTGAGGTTCTGGTTCTGGTTCCTGTTGATTTCATCAGAGTTTGAAGTCCTACGGTGAAACCCAGTCCGGTCCGGTCTGGTTCTGTTGACCTGTTTCTGGGATGTTCTGACCCAAACCTGTTAATGAAGCAGAACTCTGTTCTGTTTCAGGTGACCCAGCTGGACTTCAGCGCCGGGCCGACCCGGACCGGGCCGACCCGGACCAGGAGCAGAACGACCATCAAACGACCTTCGCCGACCCCTATGACCCGCATGGCTCCGCCCACCCAGGAAACGCCCCCACTCACCACCACCCGGTTTACCACCAGAACCAGAACCAGAACCGGCCGCCAGCTGGGAGCCCGTCTCAGGGTGAGACCAGAACCAGAACCAGAGGAATGTTTTAACTGATGAATGGAGGATTTTCTGCTGCCTGGTCACATGACCACCGATAGATAGATAGATAGATAGATAGATAGATAGATAGATAGATAGATAGATAGACAGATAGATAGATAGATAGATTGATTGCATTTACTGTCGCGTGTGTGTGTGTGTGTGTTTGTGCGTGTGTGTGTGTGCGTGTGTGTGCGGTGTGTGTGTGTGTGTGTGTGTGTGTGTGTGTGTGTGTGTGTGTGGGAGGGGGCAGCAGGGAGTAATGGTTCTGACGGCTGTTCCTCAGTCTGTTTGTTGTCGTCTGTATATTCCTGAACCGCTGGCCTGATGGAAGCGGTGCTAACCATTCCAGCCTGTGACCCGGGTGGCTGGAATCCATGGCGATGGATCCATGGCGATGGATCCATGGCGATGGTTCCATGGCGATGGATCCATGGCGATGGATCCATGGCGATGGATCCAGCTCTCTTCTTGACCCGGCCTGTGGAAATAGAGTCCAGGTCTGGGAGGGGGCATCCCACAATGCCTTGTGCTGTTCTCACCACCCGTGTCACATCCTCACTTCCTGTTTCCCGCACGTCTTCTGTGACCTTTGACCTCACTGCCGACCCACCATCATTCTGCTGGTTCTGGTTCCTGGTGCAGCGTGACCTTTGACCTCTCTGGGAGAGGAGAACCGGGCCCTGATCTGGACCAAATGGACCAGAACCGATTCCAGGGTCGGACCGGTTCTGGTTCTGGTTTTGGTTCTTGATGTTTGCAAGAGAAAGATACAGAAATTTGGTGGAGGTTCCCATCCTGCAGAACCAGAACCAGAACCAGAACCCGGTGGTTTAACCTACAGAAGGTTCTGGTTTCAGTCTGACTGGTCCAACAGCCAACCCAGAGCGCAGTTCTGGGAGAGCCCAGGATGGATCTGGGTCCGTTTCAGAACCAGTCCCCAAGGAGGTCCAGTTTGGTCTGGTTCGGCCCGTGTGGGCGAGAGAGGCTGCTCTGCAAACATGAGGCACCAGGTTTGGACCTTCCCACAGGAAGAAGGTTCTGTTGGTTCTGACTCACTCAGACAGGCTTTAGATAGAGACCTCTCTGGTCAGAACCAACAGGTCCAAACGGGTCAGAGCTTCTATTTTAATGCAGCAGACAGGGAAACATCCGGGTTCTGACATCAACAGAACCTCAGACTGGGCCGGCCTCAACTCCTACCAGAACCGACCCGGAAAGGATGCAAATATATTTCTCTGGATGCCTCAGTCCCTCCCGGACCAGAACCAACTGGTTTGGTCTCATCGTCTTCATGTCCGTGAACCAGGAGATTCGTTTTGCGTCGGCGCTGGACCGGACTTCTGGACTTCTTCCAGATTCTGCTCCATTTCCATCGGTCGCTTGGCAGAACCAGCGGACGCTGTTGTGTGGTCCCTACCGGACCGGACCGGACCAGACCTTTGTCCTATGGACTTACGACTGCAGGTGGATCGGTTCACAAACTGCACCGACCTGCAGTACCATCTGGACACCTGATTATTGTCCCAGACGGTTTCTGAAGCGTTTGGCCTCCCAGACTTTGATTTGCCATCGACTGTTTCTGAGCTGCAGGTTCATGTTTTAGCATCACGAATTTCCTTTTTACCAAAAGAGTCAGTGCTTCATGTGCTCTAGTGCCATTAGCGATGCTAACTATTAGCAATGCTAACCATTAGCGATGCTAACCATTAGTGATGCTAACCATTAGCGATGTTAACCAGAGGTTCAGTTCTGAGCGAATCCTCAGGGATGGTTTCAATCACCTTGATGTCTCCTAATCATTGTCTACATTAAAAGGTAGAGTGATGTCATCAGGAGCTAATGACTCAGTACCAGAAGGTGTTCCTCAGGGTCCCTCCTTGGATCTCTGCTGTTGGTTAGAAGCAGAATTAGTCTTGATGCTGATGATCCTGTGTTGCTCTGCTGCGTTTGCTGCCCGGAACGGTTTGTTCTCTGTCGCGCTGATGGTGTTTCACTGTGTGTCCGTCAGTCGTAGAGGGCGTGGTCCTGCCTTACCCAGACGTCCCCGCAGCCCTCCCCGTCCCCGACATGATGGCGCTGGTCCTGTCCCAACTGCACCCCATCCTGGAGGGCTTCAACCGCTCTCTGGAGCGCCTCCACCACCATGTGAGGGCGCTATCTCAAGACGTGGCGGAGATGAAGCTGAGTCGGCGGGGAGCGGAGCTCCGGGAAGAGGAAGGTACCGAGGAGAAGCTGGAATCCAAACTGGACAGGATGTTCCAGCAGATCGGGAACGTCCGCAGGCAGATCCAGGAATGGCGCAGCGACACGGAGACCAGACTGAACTCCCAGCGCGACGAGCTGCAGCTCAACCTCAGCAGCTTCAGGGTGGAGGTGGACCAGGAGCTGAAGCAGCAGCAGGAGGTGCTGCAGGTCA
The DNA here is from genome assembly GCA_922788865.1 of Poeciliopsis turneri. Taxonomy (NCBI): domain Eukaryota; kingdom Metazoa; phylum Chordata; class Actinopteri; order Cyprinodontiformes; family Poeciliidae; genus Poeciliopsis; species Poeciliopsis turneri. Next base: position 312,733 of record CAKLNU010000738.1, on the reverse strand, counting down.
GAAACTACCATCAGTGGTCACAATCAGGAAGCGTTTTATTCCAACCACTTTAAATCTCTGAACCACGTCTGCCTGCAGGCCCTGAACGCAACACAGGCTGCAACGAGGCTGGACCGGGCCCCTGAGGACCACCAGCTCTCCCCACAACGCCCAGCCGACAACACGGCCCTGTGGGACGCCATCACACGGCTGGACAACATGGTGGTCAACAACACCGCCAAGGTTCGTCCCGTCAGGACGGCGGCCGGTCCGATCAGAGCTGAGCGTGTCGACTGGAGGCCTGGTGTGTTTCTGTGCAGGTGGAGGAGCTGGACTTCACTTCAGCCGACGCCCAGCAGATGGCGCTGCAGCTGAAGAATCTGGAGAAGCTGATCAACCAGACGGCGCGGAAAAGCCAGATTCTGTTCATGGAGACGGGGCTGGAGGTGGAGAAGTCCAAGGTGACGGTGGAGCGGCGGGTGGAGCGGCTGGTGGCGAACTTGACGCGCTACGAGGAGGACCTGCAGGAGAACACCAAGGACGTGGACAACCTGTACAAGGATTTCTACAACCTCAAAATGACCTACGACTGCAAATGCGGCGACCTGAACGCTGCGGTGGCTGACCTGGAGAGAGGCGTGGCCAACGTCACACAGCTGGCCAATCAGAACAGGCTGGAACTGGAGGAAAACAGCGAGGTGGGCGGGGCTCGTTGGGGCGGAGTCAGCAACTGGGAGCCGGCGGTGGAGGAGCTGCAGGCGGATCTGGAGCAGGTTCGTTCATTTCCAGGTTCTGGTTCTGATCATAGAACCACGTCCAACTAAGGCCGCATTATTTCTGCCAGCCACGTTCAGTCCGCTTCAACAACTCCAGTCTGCTAGCTGACCTCTGACCTCTGATCCTGCAGACCTCGGTCTGGCTTCAGTTGAAGTGAACTCTGGTTTGGTTTGAACGTGAACGCCAAGCGGACCAGAGAGCGCTCCAAAAGCAGGAAGTGGGCCACAGCGCAGGGCATTCTGGGTAAATCCAACCAAAGCTAACATGCTAGCATAGCGCTAGCAGCAGAAATGGCTCCTGGTCTTCAGCCAAAGACGAAAGAGAAATCCTCGAGCACTAAACTCTGACGCCTCCATCTTGTTTCATCTGGTGAAACAGGAAGTTGCTCTCAGTGTCTTCAGAGGTTTTAGTGTCGTTTCCTGCAGTGGTTCTTGGTGCAGCGCCCCCACAGGCCAGGAGGGGAACAGGCTGGTTTGACTCAGAGCAGAGAGAAAATGTATCAAATGTTTCAAATGTTGAATTTTTGTTCTCAACAGAACCGGGTCAACTGGACTATCAGGTCCTTAAAAGTCCTGAAAATTACAATTTCAACACACCAATCAGAACCAAAGGTTCTACAGGCTGAAGGTAACTCTGGTGCTCCCCCTGCAGGTAAAACAGTTCGTGGCCTTGGAGAAGAACAGAACCAGAACCTTGGACCTCGGCCTGGCCCAGCTCAGCGGGTCGGTGTTGGCGCTGCAGGACGAGGATGTCCAGCTGGACCAGCAGGTGAAGACGCTGTCCGCGTCCTTCCAGTCGCTGCTGCAGGACGCCATCCGGCACAGCGACGTGCTGCAGCTGCTGCTGGGCGAGGAGGTGCTGGAGTTCCTGGAGTGGCCCCTGCAGGACCAGGAGGCCCACTCCATCCCCGCCCTGCAGGAGCAGCTCCGCCTGCTGCAGGAGCAGCTGAGGAGCAGCGAGGAGGCGGAGCTACAGGAGCCAGGAGCAGGTAGGGTCACCTGGAATCACCTGGAATCACCTGGAATCACCTGGAGCAGCTAAAAGGTTCATGATTTCAATAAAAACATGAACAAATCAATAAAACTTCCATTTTATTGATTTCTATCAGATTGTCCGACAGGAAGTGGAAATAAAGTTCTGATCCGTTTGGAGGTTCTGCCTGTTGAAGTTCTGTGGTACCGATTAGTACCGTCAGAGAGTCATTGGCATAACAGCAGACATTTGGAAATAATTTTTATCCAACTGGTCATAAAAAAAATATCTCCATGGAAACAGTTTGGTTTCATTATGAACATCCAAACAGATCCGTTTGTTTTATGCATTTTATTTATATTTATACATAAATTCAGAGAACATGAACGAATGTTTGTGAACATTAATAACCAGGAAGCAGAGAGGAGATCCCCGCTGCTGACCAGCCCCTCAGGGAGAACCAGCGCCTCCTGCAGGCGGAGCGGAGCGCTGCTGACATCCTGCGGGACCTGGAGAGGAAGGTGGAGCAGAGGCTGGTCCGGGTGGAGGAGCGGAGCTGCACCTGCGGCAGCGCGGCGCCCCCTGCAGGACAGGAGGTGGCGCTGCGGGAAGAGATGCTCTGGCTGCGGAGGGGCCTGGAGGAACACCTGAAGGTCTTCAAGAACGTCTTCAGCAACGCCGAGGTGCTGGCGGCGTCCGGAGACACGCTGCCGCTGGACCGACTGCTGGAGCTGACGAAGCGGAGGGACAGGAAGAGGGGAGGAAGAGGAGGAGGAAGAGGAGGCGGCCAGCGCAGTCGGAGGGAGTCACCGGGTGAGTCACAACTTGATCAGACCAGCATCAGAACTCACCTTCTCATCATCACCTGTCCTCCTCAGGTGAGCCGATCCCATCCAGCCAATCAGGCGTCTCTGTGCTGTTTGTGAGCGGATCGGACCGAACCGTGAGGTTTGGACCGGGTCAGAACTCCAGACTCTTCACGGCGCCGCTGGACGGACTCTACCTGTTCATCCTCACCTTGGACCTGAGGCCAGGCTCCGCCCACATCCTGCTGAGGCGGGGCCAGGGAGGGGGCAGGGCTCCGGTGACGCTGCTGCAGCGGCAGGTGGAGGGGGCGGGGCCTGTGAGTGGGGCGGGGCTCCTGATGCTCCAGCAAGGGGAGCAGGTGAGGCTGCAGGTGAGGGCGGAGTGGGCGGAGTCAGAGAGCAACCTGCTGGCCGTGCTGCTGCTGCAGCCAACCACCTGAGGGCGCTGCCACCAATCAGCTGCAGGGGGCGGAGCCTCCAGACATTGGCACCTTAGAGACCAGGGATGGGCGTTTCAGAAGAAATGATTTCACATGGAGGAATTTTCCTGCCGTAATCCAGGAGACATTTTCATTTTGAAAGCAGGACTTCATGTCTCAAAACTTCTCCTGGCGCTCACACTTAGTCTCTGCTCGCTTCTGAAACGCCTTTTGGCACAGTCGCCTGGCAACCTCTCAGAGGGAGGGCGCTGAGAGGCCAACAGAATCAAAGTGTTGTGCTGGGTGCGTTTGTTTCTTCTAGCAGGTGTGCCTGTGTGGCAGCTATCAATAGTAGCAACCTGCGAACAAAAGACATAAAATTCTGCTTTCAGACTGAAAATCTGAGCTCCAAGATTATGGCAGAAAATTCCTCCATACTTTTTCTGACAGGCCATGAACGCACCATAGCGACCCTAACCCTAACCCTAACCCTTTCACAATAAAATACAGAAATTTGTTAGGTGAGAAAATATTTTGTCTAAACTCGGCAACAAACTCCAGAAGTTTCTTTTAAAATCTGTTTTCAGCCAAGTTAATAATTTCCTAATTTAATAGTTTGTTGAGTAAAAAATTTCTGGATGTTTTATATTAAAATCAAAAACACGGAAAAACCCCCAAAAAACTTTATATTGTCTACATTTGTCATTTAAGATCCTGAAAACAAAATTTTTTTATCAGCTTCACTTGCAGGAACAAACTGCAGCCAAAGATAAAATGTAAATATTCCAAAAGCCACTAAGAACCGAAGTTTACTCTGGCATATTCATAAAATCAGAAATGTGGTTCACTTTTATCCATCCATTTTCCGTCACCCTTCTCCCTAACGGGGTCGGGAGTTGCTGGTTCCTCTCCAGCTGCGTTCCGGGCGAGAGGCGGGGTCACCCTGGACAGGTCGCCAGTCTGTCGCCGGGCAACACAGAGACAAACAGGACAAACAACCACACACACACACACACACACACACACTCACACCTAGGGAGAATTTGGGAAGGCCAATTAACCTGACTAAATGTTTTTGGACTGTGGGAGGAAGCCGGAGAACCCGGAGAGAACCCAGCATGCACAGGGAGAACATGCAAACTCCGTGCAGAAAGACCCCGGGCCGGGAATCGAACCCAGGACCTTCTTGCTGCAAGGCAACAACGCTACCCACTGCGCCACTGTGCAGCCCTGGTTCACTTTTAGTTTAAATAAAATCAGCTTTGGTTCTTTATAATTTACTTACTGAAAAAGTAGTGAGAAAAATTTTAAAACAAATTTTCATGCTGCTTTAATTTTTCCACATGCTGATTTGTGAATAATTTCATTTATCCATGAGGCCAGAGAAGCTTCCTGCTGGTTTCACATGAAATTATTGCTTCTAATAATATTGTCTATAATTATATTACATCTCCACTATTATGGAAGCGATGCTTTAAGTTCTGTAAATATATTTTATGTTTCTAAACCGATTTTAACTAAAAAGTTATTCAGATGTAGGGACCATGTTTCACCAGCAGAGGGCGCCGCCGCCCGGCAGGTTTTATGTCCCATTTAAATAAATATTATTAATGTGTGTAAACTGTGTTCTGCTGTCATCACTTCCTGGTTCTGACCCGGTTGGCGGCGGACATGGAGGACTCGTGGTTCTGGTAGTTTGTCTAGAAGCTTTATTGATAACTGTTTACATCTCACAATGCATTCCACAACACGACTCCAGTGGAGTTTAATCAGCACAGGTGAAGAAGAAGAAGAAGAAGTTTATCATTCACGATTAAAGAAGCAGAACAAACAGACGCTTTAAGCTCCGCCCACCTCACCTGGAAACAACACCTGGCGGAGGGAAACGCCTGGCCGTTTCCTAGGAGACAGCGGGATGACGACAATCTAACAGGGATTGTTCTACATGGTTCTACAGCTACCGAGCAGCGATGAAGAGTTTAGTGCAGCCCCTCCTCTTCCTCACAGCAGCCCCTCCCCAACCTGCTGCTGCCAGCCGGCTGTGATAGGCTGAGGGGAAGGGGCGGGGCCAACCAGCTTTAAAATGTGTCTGAGACTCTGATTGGTTCACAGAAATAAAACAGAGATGATGGCGATGAGCATCATCATCATCATCATCAAAGCCACTGAACGATTCCCAGAAACACAAAATAAGGAATTCTGAAATGATAAAAAAACTTTAATAATCTGACAAATACATTAAGGGCAGCGCCCACCTGATCCTCTTCCTCCTTCATTACCCCCCTCACCCTCCTCTTCCTCCTTCATTTCGTTTCCTCCAGCCCCCGCCCCCTCCCATCAGGACTTCCTGAATCCCCTTCCTTCACTCCGCCTTACGCTTCAGTCCGGGAACCTTTTCCTGAATCCTGAAACACAAACAGGAAACATGAGGCAGGAAGTGAGCTGCCGTACATGTCAAAATAAAAGACTTCATGATGTTCTTCCCAGCAGCCCCTTAAAGGGCCAGTGGATGTTTCACTGTGAGGTCATCAGTAGGGGACAGAGGTCACTGACCTCAAAACTACGCACATTGAGATTCCAGACATAAAGTGAGGAAACGCTGCAGCGCCACCTAATGGTGAGAATATTAACGTCTGTGTGGAGAAGCAGACAGAAGGTTCCCAGTAACACCAGTGAAATCTCCTCCCCCCCACTGGGATTCATTCAATAGAATCTCAACTCAATTATACAAAATGTTCATATCAGCAGGTGGGCTCTTTCACATTAAAAGCCTGTGTCCTAAACTCACAGCTGGGCTTTTATTTTGAAACTGTTGACTTACTTTTCCACGACATCCTTGACCTGGTTGGTGACCAGCGCCAGGTAGTGATCGATCTGAGCCTGAGAGAGACAGGAAGTTAGACCAGGACGGACCTCCAGCAACACCGCTGATGCATTCTGGGTAATGTTAGGGTCCTACCTGGTGTTTCTCATAGATGATTGGGCAGCTGAACGCTCCGACCAGACCTGCAAGAGGAGGACAAGATCAGAACCCAGAGGACGGCCACTGCAGCGCCGCAGCAGAACCACCACCAGAGGGCGCAGCGCCGCAGCAGAACCACCACCAGAGGGCGCAGCGCCGCAGCAGAACCACCACCAGAGGGCGCAGCGCCGCAGCAGAACCACCACCAGAGGGCGCCGCTGCTCACCCAGGATCAGCAGAGTGAGTCCGTTGAACAAGGCGCCAACATAGGTCAGGATCCACATCAGAATTGCAAACTGCAGGATGAAAGTGGGAGAAACTGGGTCAGAACCGATCAGAACCTCGTGTTTAATGATCCGTTTATCGTCAGAACCAATCAGTACCAGACCCAGAGGTTCTGCCTCACCTTGATGGAGTCCACCAGGTCCTGCACCAGGAACAGACGCCTCAGCTCCTCGATGGTCCAGTTCAGCTTCTCCAGAATCCCATCGCTGTATTTGTGGACCAGGTCCGCAGGCAGCGCCACCTCCTGGTCCAGGTACAGCCTGCGGGGCGGGACAGAGGTGGGTCAGAAGGTTTCCATGGTAACAGAGTCCGACCCGGCCCCATGTCTGCTTCTGAGGTTTGGTGGGATGTAAAACCGATTCCAGGTCCTGTTTGGGTTCATCTGAGCAGGAAACCTGCTTTGGTGCTGATCCACTTTGGATCTGGTCCAGATTCTCTGAGCTCAGCTCCTGGTAATCCCAGTTAATGAGTCTGGACTCAGAAAGGTTCTGATCTGCAGCCAGAAGCGGATCAACCGACCATGGAGCTGGAATAATCCCATCTGGACCAGAACCGCTGAGCAGAACCAACACACCCAAAGTGGACCAGGAACCAGGAAGTGTTTATTATTCTGCTTTATAACATCTGAGGCACTGAATCTTAACGTGTCAGAACTGGGTCAGAACCGGGCCAGAAGCAGACTCACCTGAAGGGGTGGCCCTCGTCGGACTTCTGGATGGCCTGCAGGATGCCCTTGTATATCCTGAAGCAGATGGTGACGGACAGCAGCGCCAGGCCGATGTAGGAACAGACACTGACGATGCTGCAGACGCTGAGCGACAGCAGCAGCAGCAGCGCCGCGCCGAACACCACGCCCGTCGTCTTCACGTCGCGCCAGTACACCAGCTCCACCACTAGGGGGCAGACACAGAGAGACGGTCAGCAGGGACGACCTCTGACCTGTGGAAGCCTGGTGACCAGAACCAGAACCAGAGCTTCACTGCTGAGTTGATAAACATGAATAACTGATCCAGGTGAAACGGACCAGATGAAGATGAAGATGAAGGGAAACCTGGTTCAACCAACCGGGCCAAGGTTCTGATCAAGTTCCGCCTCTGAAGGTCCAAACCGCTCAAAGACGTGTCACTTCCTGCTCATGTCATGCTAAAGCTAAAGCTAAGTTTGTGATTCTGCAGCAGAACCAAACAGAGTGGTCCAGTCCAAGGTCCAGATTCTTTAGCTCCTTCCTGCAGTCCGTTCTGGACCAGAACCAGAACCACTTTGATCCACTTGCTAAAGCAGGACAACTCCTCATCATGCAGTTTGTAAAGTTACTCTCAAAAAAACAGAAATGATTGGATTATTCATTCAGTTCCAAACTAATTTTAGCTCTAAACTAAATATTTACTCTGGAAACTAGATGAATATTCTTTTAACAAAATATTTACTGATCTTTTTAAATGTTTAGCTTGCTAGGTAAATATTTGTTTGAAGTTGTGTCATTTATATGATTGTTTAGTGTAATGAGTCTGAATAAATTATCTGTGACTCACAGACGAAAAGCGGCTTTAAACCTAAATATGAACTAAACACGATCGCAGCTTCGATTAACCCAGAAATGATCACTTCCGCTCAACTCGCCACCGCTTCCGCCTCGCTTCCGCCGGTGTTAGCATGCTAACCGTTAGCTTCCTGCGGACAGCCATGTTCCCAGAAGAACCAGCGGCTGAGGCGGAGCAGGAGCAGCAGGAGGAGCAGGAGGCTCCAAATGTGGCCGCCTGCCTCTTATGGTAACAGGCAGCCCGCGGCACCGGAGCCGCTAAAAATAGAGCCCGCTCCGCAGCGCTCTCCACCCGGCCACAGATCTGGTTTCACCGCCGCTCCGGTTCAACTCGTCCCGTTTGACCCGCTTCACCTCCCTCCTCCTCCCCGGACGGACCCCCGCCTCACGCCGGGACCGAACCTCAGAGTCCGGGTTACCCTCCGCAGGAGGCCCGCTCCGAGCCCCGCTCCGCTCCGCCCGCCTCCCCGGCGGCCCAAGCCCGCTGCCGGAGCGCTACCACCGGACATAAAGCTCACTAACCCCGCTCGGCGTCCATGTTGAAGCTCCCGGAGCCTCCAGCAGCAGCAGCGCGGCTCCGCCTCCGGCTGACCGGAGATCACGCTCCGTGGGCGGGGGCGGGACATGCGCAGCTCGGCCCCCACGAGGAGACAATCACCATATTTACTGATCTAATTCCAATATATGATCAATTAGCCAGCGAGGAGAGTTTATTAAAATATTCACCGATTTATTAATAAATCGGATCTACGATTTATTAATAAATTTGGATCAATAATAATAACGTCGAAATGAGTTTATCGATCACAACAGGAAGTAAAGAAAACTATTTCCGTTTTTGAATATTTCTGCAGATATAAATCTGAAAAGTGCGGCGTGCCCTTGCTTTTAACCCAGAACCGGGTCTGGCTGCAGGTCTTCTGAACATCTGGACCAGTATACAACCAGCTGGACTCAGGTCTGGGCTTTGACTAGGCCGTTCTATCCCATGAATCAGCTCTGATCTCATCCATCCCATAATGCTCTGACCTGTTTCCCACAGCATGATGGTGATACCACCGGTTCTGTCCCAGACGAGTCAGAACCGCTGATCTGGGTTCCAGGGGTCCAGAACCCGACCCGGTGCTGATAAGCCCGGTTCAGTCGGACCGGGCTGTAAAAAGCAGGTTATAAAAGCAAAATGCTGCAGATAAAAGGTCCAACATTCAAATCAGCTGCAGGCCAGGTGCATGCTGGGAGAACAGGTCCAGCAGAACCAGAACCAGAGACACACACAGCCGCTGAGTCAGCATGCAGCTGGATCTACGAAAACAGACCAGAACCAGCTGGTTCTGATGGGTTCTGTTGTTTCCTCCTGGTTTTGATCCAGAACCTCCAGCAGGACAGAACCTGGCCCAGTCAGAACCAGAAGACCTCTGGGCCGTTCTCCAGAACCAAACGGATCAATGATCTAAGCTGAGGGCCTGACCCGTTTGGACCTCTACGGACCTCCAATTAACTGCTTGGTGAGCAGAACCCAGCAGCTGGTTCTGGTTCTGGTCGGACTGCACCTTTAACTGGAGTTCCACTTCAACCAATTATTAACCTGACCTTTGACCCGGCCCACTGCACGTCCAAAGGTCCCGTCTGCGAACCTGACAACCAGAACCAACCAGAACCGAACAGAACCGACCAGAACCAGCCTACCCTGCTCCTTCCAGGACCAGCCGACCGGCTCCTTCCTCTCCATGCAGCTGCTCTCCATGCTGTCCGACCCGATCCGACCCGGTCCGACCCGATCAGCAGACACACATTCCCACCAGCCGGGCGAGCGAGCAGAGAGAGAGAGAGGCTGAGGAAGAGGAGGAGGAAGAACAACAGCTCCTCCTGCTGTCAGCTGACTGAACCGTGACGCAGCGCCTGGACCTCCTCTTCCTCCTCCTCTTCCTCCTCCTCTTCCTCCTCCTCTTCCTCCTCCAGATGAAACCTTTCTGCATTATTCTCCATAATAACCTGGTTCTGACAAAACCAACTGGACCCGCCCCATTGGAGCTGCGCCACCTCTTGTAACCAGCTGCTCAATGACCTTTGACCTCCATGTGAGGCAGTGACCTCTGACCCCTGGGTCCTGATCTGAGAACAGTTCTGTTCTGTAGAAACATCTGGACCTGCTTCCTGCAGGTTGAAGGTCCAGATTATAATCTGACTCCTGCTGCGGTGGGACCAGCAAGGTTGCCATGGTGACGCGCCGTCGGGCCAGATCGATGGAAAATGTCAGCTACACAGGAAACATGGAGGATTCATTCACTTAGCAAATCTTCAGGCTATTAGCTCAATATTTAGCTCCAGGCTAAGCATTTTAGTTTGAAACTAAATATTTAGCTATTTCCATATTGAGTTTGAAACTGAGATTTATAAATGAATGAATGACCTGATGAACCTGATTTTAAAAACTAAACTCCAGCATATTTTCTTATATCAATATTAATTCATGAACTCTGCAGTGAGTTTCTGTTAGTGGCTGCATTCAGCCAACAGGGGGCACTGCTCCCTCTGCAGACATCAGACTTCATGTTGAATCAGTTTCACATCTGAAGCTTCAAACTGAGTCGAACCCAGACAGGAGACAAGACTCCAGCTCTCATCATGCACTGGGGGATGAAGCTAAAAGGTCACCAACACGACCTCTGACCTCTGGTCAGCCTGCAGAATCCATCTGCTGGCCATGAATATTATTCATTCTGACCCTTAATGATTCCATTGAACAGTTCTTTTTCCAGCTGCTGTCAGCTGAAAACCAAAAACTTGTAAAGACAAGATGAAGGTTCTGATCCAGCAGCATAAACCTGACGGGTTGAACAGAACCGGCTCATCAACAAACACCTGCAGCATTTCAAGTTATCCAGACGGACCAGACTGGAAGGAAACCAGTAGCTTCCACAGAGTTATGATTGAAATAATTAGTGATTGCTAAAGGGCACTTCAGCTGCAGTGATTTTAATTAGGATCAAACAGAAAACCATAAAAATAAACTCATCATTTTCTCAGAAGATCAAGAATCAATTATCCAAATGGTTATTGATTACCAATGATGACCACCGCTCATTAAAAAGTTAGCTATGCTACCTCTAAAGTTAAGGTGTTAGAGGTAGCCTTAACCTCTAACCACGTGATAATTAGTGGAAGCTAATGCTAACAGGCTACAGCAACATGATTGACTGACGTGCGCTCACCACTGCAGCCTGGTAAATTGGCGCTGTAGAGCTAAGAGGAGGAGGAAGAGGAGGAGCAGCAGGAGGAGGAAGAGGAGGAGCAGCAGGAGGAGGAAGAGGAGGAGCAGCAGGAGGAGGAAGAGGAGGAGCAGCAGCAGGAGGAGCAGCAGGACTTCCTGCCCGGGTTCTGGTTCCTGATCCGTTTCATAACATTTTACTTTCTGATCTGATTAAAATCTTTAATTTTGTTGGTTCTGAATGTTTTTCTGAACCCAGCAGCTCCGGAGTCGAGAGCTGCAGGGAACAGAACGGTCCGGTCCGGTTCGGTTCTGGCGAGGGGGAGCTGGGGCCCCTCAGGTGGTGTTGGGTTGCAGAGCCATATCTCCGGTTATTTCCAGAGCTGAGGAAAGCTCGGATACCGTCGTCTAACTCAACACCCTCATACTGAGGACAGCAGCTGGACCGGCCCGGTTCTGGTTCTGCTCACCAGGGAGCGAGAATGTTTCAGGGTGGAGGACGGGTTAGAGGAGAAAACATGAACTCAACAATGAACAAAATGCTCTAAAAGTCCAACAGAACCAAATGCAGGAGTTAATGTAGAACAGAACCAGAACAGAACCAGGACGATGCAGGAACAGAACAGAAGGGTGGAGTCAAACTGAAAGGTGGAGATGGATGGGATGTGGATGAAGATGGAGGTTCTGGTAGAAACCAAGGAGTTTGTGTTTGTGGGATCATGGGGAGGCAGAGAATGAGGGGGGCGAGGGAGGTGACTGGGGGTGGAGCATGGGGGGTGATGTGGGTTGGGTTGGGTGTCCATGCCGGGACGACTTTCTGTTACCTGCTCTTATGTTCAGGTTTGGCATCTTAAACAGTTTGCTGCCCACGGTGCTCCTCTGGGGGGCCGGCGGCTCGGGGTTCCCGGCCGGCAGATGGGTGGGTGGCGCCTGCCTCGGGGGGTTCTCCAGCTCAGCCTTGGTCTTCTGCGGGGAGGCCTGGGTGAGGAGGTGGTAGGATCCCTGGCTCAGGGCTTCTGGCTCAGGAACCTTTTCCACGGCGGTGGGCATGACCTTCAAGCTGAAGCTGAGGTCATCATCCAGGGGGATCTCTGGAGGCTTCGGGGATGAGAACTTGGAGGGGTCCAGAGCCTCGAGGAACTCATCGATCACACCTCGGGGCGGTCGCTCAATGAACTCGAACTCCTCTGAGGAGACCTCGTGCTCAGACACCTCCTCAGCCACCTCTGGCTCCTCCAGTTCCATCTTCAGGTCTTTCTTCTCCATTTCTACCTGGAAGCTGGCTGGGTTCTTGGCCATGGCTTCCAGAACAGGCGACAGGGAATCTGCGGTCGGAGATTCAGAGTCTGAATCTTCGGCGGTGGTCTTCTTGCTCTGAAAGTCAAGCGGTTCAAACCTTTCAGGCTTTTTGGGAGAATCGTTACTGGAGAACCAGTCTTTCTGCTCAATCTGGACAGGTTCCTCTGCTTTGACCTTCGGCGGGGTGGTCTCCTCTGCCTCCTTGACCAAATCAAAGGCTCCAAAGCTTTTGCTGTCTTCAACAGTTGTACCGTCTGCAGATCTCGCCTCCATCTCCTCAGTCATCTCCTTCAGGAGAGACACTTTGGTATCAAAAACAAACGGGTTGTTGGCAGATAGGTTGATCGGAGGGTTGGGCGACTCCATCATGCGGCGTTCCAGGATGGGGCTCTGTTCCTCTGGACTTCCCTCAGAAGAGCCAGAGTCCACTTTGTCAGGGTTGAGAGGGGAAGACTTCAGTATGTCTGGAAGTGACGGTGGCAAAGCAGAGTCCTCTTCATCTTCTTCCTCATCATCTTCTTTCAGACCAGAGGAGAACTGATTCATTGACTCCAAGACGGCTTCACTGACCGTCTTAGTGTTCTCAAAAAGTTTGCCCTCGTCTAGGATGGATGGTTGGTTTTCCTGGGACTCTCCAGTCTGCCTGTACTGGACCAGATCTGGTGTGGGACTCTCTGACATCTTGGTATCAGACTTCGGTTCTCCAAAATGGGAGTAGCCACTGTCAGCTAGTGGGGAATATCCGTCAAATGGGTTATTATTCTTCTTTACCTCATAATTCAAGTCTTCATCTTCATCAGACTGGTTGCCACAAACATCTGGTTCATATCTAGAGGAACTAATGGGTGTTGTGTCCTTGGTGAAGGAATCCATGCAGACCTTGGAGTTGTCTTCAGATGAGAGGAACGGTGAATCCCAGTGCTCTGTTGGGTTAGAGGAGGTAAGGTGAGAATCATGAACCATCATCAGAGGGTTGACGGGGGAGGGGCCGGTGGAGGACCTGTCTGAGCTAATCATCTTCTCCTCGGGGGAAAACGAAATACCGCTGTCTTCACACGGATTATGAGGCCCTGAGTCTTTCCCTAAACTCAGGTAGGGAGCAGCTAGAGAATCTAGAAGGTCCTCCTTGGTTTTACCACGTCCGGGTCCAGAGTCGCCTTCTTCGCCATCCCAAGGCATGTTCTTGGAGAGAATAGTGGGGGGTGTGGTGGAGAAGGAGCCCAGGGGTGCAACAGATCCTGGGGGAGGGGGCTGGTTGGGACTCTCGGTCAGAGACAGCTCTTCCAGAGAGTCGGGTGAGTGGAGAGGGGAGATAGGAGAGATGGGTGCAGGGGAGTCACCCTTCTGCCCAAGTTCTTGAGTAGAGAGGGAGGAGGGAGAACGCATACAGAACAAATATCAAAAACATACTCCATTCCTTCCAGTGCCCACCACACCTGGGTACAATTCACTCTAAGGAAGATTTCCAGAGAGACCTGGAGGTCCAGATCAGACAAAAGCTGCTGGACATTCACCACCAGTCCTCCATTCCCGAAAACAGAGAAGCCAGGTAGATTGATCCAAATGTTCTACAGCGACTGGTGAAAACATGAAGGACATAATTTGGTCCACATGCAGACCTCTGACTGGGACGTAAAGATTCTGGTTGAAAGGAGCTAGCAGCGCTAATAAGGGCAGACATAATGGGATGTGAAGGAATGGGCAGAAACTCGAACTGAACTCAGATTTCCTACCATCACTGAGGCGTTGGGTCTATTTTACTCTGAGGTTGGCTGGAGCTCCCTACAGCGGACAGATGTCTGATGATAAAACTTCTAGTTCCTCGTTTCCACTGATCGGTGGGTCAGTGCAACTTGGTACGACATTGTGTTTTCATTGTCAAAGTGGCCATACAACCATACCGCATCGCTCCAGGACAGAGGAACGTTACGGAGATTCTGGCAACATACAATACCGTCCATTGATCAGCAGACAGAAAAACCATCAGCAGACATGCAAATGTAACGACTAATGTGTTATATTTGTCGTCATACTGCTATGACTCAACATTAGGCATTTGGGTTTAACCCAATCTGGGTCCATCTGGCGGTAGACAGGTTCTCCTGTATATGGCAGATCATTACATAGCATACCGAACCGCAGCGCTCAGTGGAAACGAGGTGTTTAACCTGCTGCCAGTGATGTACTACAGAAGAAGTTCTGCAGGTCCAAACCAGGCTCAGTAGAACATCTGGAGAACCCAGCTGCTCCTGTGTTCTGGTTCTGGGGGTTCAGGGATGGAAGCGTCTGTCTGATTCGTCCTCTGGTCTAAACATCGAGGCAGGATCTGGTCCAGGTGTGGTGCCAATAATCCATGCTCAGTGAGTCACATGATCCAACATGACGGTCCTCCTGCCTGACCTCGGTGACCTCGGTGACCTTGGTCAGGCTGGAGGACCGTCTGAACCACGATGCATCATCAACACTGGGTGTCCTGCTGAAGGTCAGCTGACATGCTGGATCTACTGAGGAGGACGGAGGACTTGCCTGTAGGGAGCTGCATCAGAAGAAGAGGCTGAGCTTTAGCAGAAGAAGATGCATCTGCGGGAGGAGAGGTCAGAGGTCAGAGAGCAAGTCCAACCAGAATCAGGACGCATGCATCAGAATAAACTGAGCAGGACATGCTTTTAGTTTGAAGCAGGAAGAAGAAATGCAGTCACGCTAGCTTAGCAGGAAAGTTTTATTTGTTCAGGTCAAACCCAGCACAGGTTCAGAAACCATGACAACGGTCAGCGAATCAAAATTTAACCGTTACATCACCAACCACTGTCCAATCAGACCACAGCGCCGCTTCTGACCCGTCACTGACTGGGTTCTGGTTCTGGTTGAAAGCGTAAAAACACGACAGCTCATTCAGAGAAATTAGTCCAGTTAGTAAATATCAATGATTTTATTAATAACTAGAAGAACTGTTCATTGTTTTCCATCACGAAGCAGTTCAGGCTGCAGAAGGAACTGTTCACATCCTGGAAGAACTGTTCACACTGGATGAACTGTTCATATGTAAAAGGAACTGTTCACCCATCTGGTTCTGAAATGAACCCAGATTATCCAAACCAGAGAAACTTTGTTGGTCTCATTGTCTGTTTGAAGGAAGCAGGTCGGATCAGAACCTCGGGCCAGGTTCTGACAGATCAGCCATCAGTTATGTGAGGAAACCAAACAGAACCACCTGACTGAGGTCCGGGTTCTGTTTGGATCGCTCATGATGAATCTGACCCGGTTCATCAGAACCAGTTCTAACACCCTGAAGCAGAACCAGAACCTAGTGGGTTCTGTGGGTCTGATCCAACCCAGGAGGATAACAGTGACATGAATGAGCCCGGTCCTGGTTTCATTAGGAATGAAGCTGGTTCTGGTTCTGAAATCTCAGAAACCTGCGGCTGCAAACAAACCCGGGTCAGCTGCAGCTGGTTCTGACCCAGATCAAACTTCTTCCTCAGGGAGTTTGGACCGGCGCCAGCAGATTAGAACCAGATTAGTGTCGACACATGGAGCCCGGCTGCTGTCTGCCCAACCCAAACAGAACCTGGACCGCCTGACCCGACCTGACCTAGGGAGCCGGCTGACCCACAAACAGGAACACGGTTCAGAACCTGGGCCGGTTCTGGTTCTGGAAGAGGAGCAGGGTTCCGTCTGGGTCGGTACCAACGCAGCTCATCCTGCAGCTGTAAGTTTCCAGCTTTGATTTACAGTTTAAAACGTAACTTTACAAAATGATATTTAACCCAAACCGACCTGGGACCGAACCAGAACCACCAGAACCACCGGAATCACCAGAACCACCAGAGACACTAGAACCACCAGAACCACCAGAACCACCAGAACCACCAGAACCACAGAACACGGAATCACCAGAACCACCAGAACCACCAGAATCACCAGAACCACCAGAACCACCAGAATATCCAGAACCACCAGAACTTCCTGAGTGAAGCCAGCTGGTTCCTGTAAGTGGAGAACTTCCCACTGCTTCTGATCCATGACCCAGTTCTGACCCGATGCTTCCTGCTCCACCTGGAGAAACTCTGAATGTTTTATTATTATCTCTCAGGCGGCGGCCATCTTGGTTTACATATGGAGATCCTCAAGGCTCCAGTCTGGTTCCACTTTCTTTTAATAACACAAAACATCCAATATTTGATCAAACATGAATTTTTCAGTGTTTTTTTCCACAATATATTTTTATTCCTTTGACATTACGATAACAGTCCAAAGGAATCGCAGGTCGGTAATTAAATATAATTAATTAAATATAAGGTTAGTTATGGTAACTTAACTTTTATCACTTTAACTTGTACTCTTGCTGCACAGCAAGGGTACAAAGTTTGGAGTATTTTGGTTGAATTAAAACACAGATTTTCTGACAGATAATCAGAAGTTCAGGTGTTTAAAGAAGCTAATGGACCTGCTGGTGTTCAGAGGGTCACTATGATGATCCCAAAATGAAAATTCAAAACCATAAATCTGCCAGACAGAATGTTCTGTTTGGTGTTTTTATTTTTTTGTGTGGGAAACATTTTTGTGTGTGTATAAATTCCTGATGCACCTGAACTGATCTTGGTAATAACTCTATTCACCAACCAAACCCTAAAAGGTTTTGGGTCTTTTATATTTAATACTTGTTATAATAAAGTCACATCATTTCATCTGCTGTGACTCAGCAGGACAAAAGGTTTATTATACCAGCTGTAAAATCAGAATCATCATTAAAAAATGAAAGTTTGATTCATCTGCTTACACAGAACTTATTTATTCTGCTTTTGAAATGTTGAAACGTTTTGAGGTTACAGAACCTCATGTTGATGTTTTATGTTTTTAGCACTTGATAAAATCAGACAATAAAAGGCAACTATGTGATAATTCTTCACAAAAATGATTACTGAATTATGAAACTGTTTTAAATTGTAGGTAATAATAATAACAGGCTGATTCCATAAACTAGAATATGACTGAAAAGTTCCTGTCAGCAGCTCCATCACCAAGTGAAAGACATGATATAGATTAATTAATTACTCCTGTTTTAACAGATTTACATTTTGTCTACATTTAATAGCTGCTAAAATGTTATTTTCTAAAGGTGCTTTTAATCTGACAGTCTGGATCAGGATCCTGGTTTATTGAGTCACATTAAGGTTTTGATTTTATTCTTAGCAGTGAAACAGAAAAGGACTCCCAGTACTCCCAGTACTCCCAGTAACTCCCAGTAACTCCCAGTAACTCCCAGTACTCCCAGTAACTCCCAGTAACTCCCAGTACTCCCAGTAACTCCCAGTAACTCCCAGTAACTCCCAGTAACTCCCAGTAACTCCCAGTAACTCCCAGTACTCCCAGTAACTCCCAGTAACTCAGCCTTGCTTCTGACTGAAGACCATTATCATGCTAACATGCTAACAGCTAAACATGATGACATCATCAGCTGCTGCTCCAGTCAGAGAGATGCTGGAGTTTGGGATAAAACCCTCAGAGACATTCAACCTTCCTCTGGGATGCGGGGTCAAAGTTCAGGTGTTGTTGCAGCTGGGTTGTAAAACCTCCACCTTGTTGCCATGGTAACGAAATGATGCTATAACATTAGCAGATGTTCCCTAAAGGCTGGTAGATTTATGGTTTGGTGACTAAAAATGTTTTCTGATGGGAAAAATCTGGATTAGAAATGATGGATTGATTTCAGGATGGATCGGATCTTTGTTTTCCTCCAGCAGAACCTGCTGAGCCGATCCGAACCGGTCCAATGAGGCGAGATCTGTGTTTTCCTTTTGTTCTGGGTCTCGGCCCCACCCTGCCTCCATCACCTCCAGGAGGATCCGAGGCCTGCTCACCTTCACTCTGCATCCCCATCCTCAGGAGCAAATACCTCGCAACAGCACCAGAACCGGGCTCTGGACCGCTGCTGCGGACCTGAGCCCTGCAGCGGGTCCAGGGCCCTGGACCGGTTCTGGACCGGATCCAGGGCCCGCAGGGCTCGGTCTGGATGCGGCTGGAGCCCGGACATTACCGTCAGCTCCATCCCGCTGGCCGGCGAGGAGCTGGGAATGCGGTAAACCGACTGGGAGTGGGTTCCCAGCGGATTCCTTTGTTGTGACGAATCTGGGCTGGGCTAAGCACCGCTGCGTCCATTATCGGACATGGCCTTGTCTGCTGCGTCGGCCCAAATCGACCCGTCTGATCCACATAATTACACAACAGAGGACGTCCAACGCGCTGACACCAGTATAACACCAGTACAGCACAGTATAATACCAGTATAATACCAATATAACACCAGTATAACACCAGTTTGCCCGCTGAGCTTCTATATTAAGAAAGTTGCGCAGCTCAGCCCTGATGAAGCGTTTTTAGCGTGTCGCTGTCCGATAATGGAACCAGCCTAAGCAGTACCGCTAGCTGCGCTGGAGCATGAAACGGTCCATTCCGCCACCGGTACCGCACACAGAACCAGCTCATATTTATCCAGACCCCCCTTTCTCGGTCCCAGGAACCGGAGAGGCGATTTAACGGGTAATTCACCGGGTCGGCACCGACACGTCCCCCGGTCCAAACAGAACAGGTGGGCCGCATCATCACCGGGCTCAACCTGCTGGACAATCTGCGGAGATGATCGGAACCTTCCCGGTGAAACGTTCCGATCAGCGGGATTCTGCAGCGGGATTCTGCAGAGCCCACTGAGCGGCAGGGACCCGGCTTCAGCCCGGGCAGGAGCCGCTCCTTCCCGGGCTGAGGAGCATCACCGCCCGGCCGCTCAGACTCACCCTCACCGGGAGATAAAGCACGAAAATCCGGTAAAAAACAACCCGGTGCCACTGTGGTACCGGTTCTGATGAAACCCAACAGCCTGGGTCAGATGTCCCGACTAAAGAGAGCAGAACTGTTCTCAGATACTCACACGAAGCCGGAGCCAGTGGTTCCTGTGTCACCGCGGGCTGCGCTGCTGCCTCTGCCGGGGATGGCGCTGCTTCCCGGGCTGCAGCCGCCAGGAGGGCGTCGCTCTGCGGGGCAGGAGGCTCCGCCGGGGGGGCCGGGCCGGGGCTCCCCGCCTCGGCTCCGGGGGCCTGGGCTTCTGGGTCCTTCAGAGGTTCTGGTTCTGGCACATTTTCCACTGGTTGTGGTTCTCTGAATGGTACCGGTTCTGGCTCATAAACATGTACTGGTTCTGGTTTCTGGACTGGTTCAGGTTCCCGGACAGGTTCTGGTTCTGGTTTATGTACTGGTTCTGGCTCCCGGACAGGTTCTGGTTCTGGTTCTGGTCGGGTGGAGGTCACAGAGGGCTCCTGCAGCCCACTCTCCCCCTCTGCCCGGTGCCGGTCCAGGGCGTCCTGAGCCCCGCCGACCAGGTCCACGATGTCATCGGGGTTGAACAGTTCGTGGCCGGGCCCAGGGTCCAGCTGGGGTTCTGGTTCCGGTTCCGGTTCGGGCTGGTAGTGGTGGCCCTCGCTGAACAGGGGGGTGCTGGAAGAGACTTCCTCGCTGTCTGCCATGTTTCTGGCTCTGAAAAAGTTTCTCCAACAGTGGAAAAAGTTCTGGTTCCGGTAGTTTTCCGCTCAGATTTCCTCCCTGAAGCGAACGACGGTCGGAAAAAGCCACGGAACCGCTCCGGTTCGCTCCTTTTTCTGTCCGAACCGAGCCCAAGTGCGCCACGCCACACAGCAGCCCACGGCGTCGAACCCGAGCCTCAGATGGCGAAACCGAGGGAACTCCCGCCAGCTAATCAGGTGCGAGCAGGGCTCTGAGGGACCTGACCTCTGACCAATCAGATCGACCTCAATGGGCGGGGCGAAACCTGACACCGCCTCCTTTAAAAGCATGGTGAAAATTTAGGAGGAGCAGTTCTGGTGAAACGGTTTGGACCCAGGTTCGGTTTTAAAGCGTCGAGGTGTGTGTGTGTGTGTGTGTGTGTGTGTGTGTGTGTGTGTGTGTGTGTGTGTGTGTGTGTGTGTGTGTGTGTGTGTGTGTGTGCGTGTGTGTGTGTGTGTATGTATGTGTGTGTGTGTGTGTATTCCTCTGTGTGTGCGTGTGTGTGTGTATGTGTGTTCCTCTGTGTGTGTGTGTGGAGCGTAAAGCTCATGTCGTTGTGTGTTTTATAACAATATGAATACTATATTCTTACTGTTCATTATCAGATTTTACCTGTTAAATGTTATTTTTCCTGGACGAGACAATAAAAAATAAACAATGTAAAAAGCTACCTTACCAAGAGTAATAATAAACAAATTAATGCAAAAAAGTAAAGTAGTAATCTAAAAATTTAAAAAGACGCTTATCTGGATGTTTCAATTAGAACTACTTTTATTTATTTAATTTTTCTGATTGATGATGAATTTATTTGATGAAATAAATTTATCATCAAAATTCAAATAAGATTTTTACAAAATACAAACTAAAGATTTAATACTAACATTTGAAAATGTTATGCTATGAAACACTGCGGCATGGTGGTGGCGGGGTGATGATGGGGCTCAGAGCGGAAGTCCAGGAGCGGAAGCTGCAGTCGCCATCGGCCCAGATGAGTCACGCAACGTTCCTACCGCTGCGGGAACGGAGCCCTGCTGCGTTCAGGCCAGCTGGGAAATGAGGGCTCCGCCGCAGAAAGAGCGGTGGGGCTGCAGGGATCGATCCTGTGGCAGCAGAGCAGCTGGGCTGGGATCCAGGGCGACAGGCGACACCAGGGCGCCATAAATACCCCGGAACACGCGTGTCCGGGGTATTTATGGGCTTCACATGCAGCCGGCGACATGAGAGCCACAGCAGAGCTTCACTTCTTCTGGGTCAGCCATCATCCGCTCAGAGGCTCTTATTGTGAAGGGGGTCACCATGGTAACCGGTTCTGGACGGCTGAACAGTGACCGGTTCTCCTTCTTGAACGGTCCTGGTCTGACTCAGAGGTTCTGGATGAATGAACAGAACTGAGTCATAAGACGGAAACGGGCCAGAACCAGACCGGTTCGGTTTCATCTTGACCCGTTCTGCTGACTCATTTATCAAGAACCTTCTGGATGTTTGCAGCTTCTGAACCAGCGGAACCAGCAGGAGGTTCGGCCCTACCGGACCGGACCGGACCGGACCGGACCGGACCGGACGATTCTGTCTGACTCTCTGGGTTATCTTTAGCCTCTCAGCAGGATGATGATGATGATGATGATGATGATGATAATGATGCAGATGATGCAGATGATGCAGATGATGCCAGCAGCGGCTCCGATTAGCAGCCGTTGCCTAGCAACGCCTGGTCTGTTTACAGCGCCGGAGCGGGTCGGAACCGGGCCAACGAGCCGCAGAGGATCCAAAGTGCAGTTCACAGCAGGTTTATGATGCTGGAGTTTCCACCATGTCTGCTAATCACGTGACCAGCTTCATCATCATCATCATCATCATCATCATCATCATCATCAGCAGCAGCAGCAGCAGCAGCAGCAGAACCAAACTCAGTCCGAAAGTTCTGGTTCTGGAACCTCGAAGTATTTTATGTGTTTCTGTGAATAAATTAGTGCAGAAAAAACATTTTAAACAACTGTATTAATAAAAAAAATCAATATTTTTGGTGTTTCTTTAGGATTTTTTCTCATTTAATGAAAACTAATAATAAAAATGAGAAATGATCTCATATCCGCGTTTCCTCAAAGTGATTCTGTGACAATAAATTAAGCAGAAAAAGATCAATTATGATGAAAAAATGTCTTAAACATTGATAAACTCCCGTTCCCTCTCCAGATGACCCCGCTGGGGTCAAAGGGTGAGAAAATGGATGGCAGTACCCGTTCCCTCCAGCAGGGGGCGCCTCTGAGTCTGCATCCGGACTGGTTTATCTCCTTTCTAACTACTGCGGTCCGGTTCTGGTCGTCAAAATGTCCAGAACTGGACTGACACAGGTTCGAACAGAACCAGGGCCAGGCATACAGGAAGTGATGTCACAGCCTGTAGCTGGTGGTGGAACTGGTTCCGGTCCACTGCTGCTTGTTCAGGCCTGTGGTTGGTTCTGACCCAAACAGAGAAAGCTTAGTCTATCGTGGCAATACTGGGGGTCAGAGGTCAACCTGCTGGGGTCACAGGTGACTGTTTAGGGAAATTAAACAAAAATGTGTTTCTGTGAATCGTCTCCCTTTTTCCATAAATATAAAAATTACAATTATAAGCATCCCAACATAAAGCAACATTAGCTCTGCTAAAGCAACATGAAGCTAAAAACAGTAAAAGCCTTGTAGCGTTGTGACCTTCTGTTGTAGGAACCATACGCAGATACCGGATCCAAACCCAGCAGAACCGCTAATGGCAGCTAGCTTCAGAGAAAACAGTCATTTATTATCACAGAGAGGAAATTCAGGCGGAACAGAGACAGCAGGTTAAAACCAGCGGCTAACGCGCTAATCACAAATATTAGCTCTGCTAACGCGAAACCACTCTACTAAAATGTAAGCTAATGCTAAAGAGCTAAAATCATGTTTATAGCTAGGCTGACAAAACATTTGTAGTTATATTTCTTGCTGCAAAACAGTTAATACTGAATCCAGAATTTATTTGGAAACATACAAAAATTGATTTAGAGGAAATTAAGTACAGCTATCACCGTCCTCCACTTCCTGTCTCTGTCCTCCTCTTCCTGTCTCACAGGAAGACGTGCTCCATGAGCCATTCCTCTTCCAGGTCCGATGTCCAGGGTCCGGGTCCGTGCAGGATGGAGTGGACGGCTCGGCTCAGATCAACCCGGTCCAGTCCAGCGCACAGTGCCGCCACTTCGTCCCAGAAGTCCACTGAACACCTACTGTCCTCCAAGATGGCCGTCGCCAGCACGTCTGAGGGGAAAGGGACGCGTCAGGGCGTCCCACATCGGGGCTGGGTCTCACATGCACTCACCTGGACCTCTCCTCAGGAATCCTTCCAGAAGCTCCAGCGCCAGCTGGTTCTGGTTGAAGTCCGCCAGCATGGAGGCAAAGGTTCCGCCCACAGACAAGATGGCCGCCTCCCCATTGTCGTCTGCGTTGGTCAGCAGCTGAAGGAGGGACAGGCTGGGCGCGTGGGACAGAACCCACAGGCTCTCCTCTGGACACACACAGGACAGGTTCTGGTTCTGGTCGGACCGGGAAGCCCTCACAAAGACAGAGAGACATGAGACACACAGTTCACAAGAACCTGCAGGTTCTGGTTCTGGTGGGACCCAGAGAAACAGGCTGACCTGCGGTGAGCTGCTTCCTCTTGATGACCTCGGCGGCGCCGTGCACCAGGCCTCTTCTGCACATGCTCAGTGCGGTCTTCTGGTGGCGGCTGCAGGCCTGGTAGACGGTGGAGGCCAGAGCCAGACAGAGGTCGGCCACGCCCCGGTTCCTCTGAGCATGCTCAGTGAGCGCGTCGCCCACAGCCTCAGAGAAGGTCAGCCTGAGGGGGACGGATCAGTTCCACCAGAACCCGATTCAGAATCTGATCCAGAACCTGACCTCAGTCTGGTTCAATCACGCGTTAGAGCCCAAGTCTCGACCCAAACGTGTTCTGATTCTTTTACATCTCAGACCAGAGGACTTTCCCTGGAGTCCATCACAAAACTCCAGATTTGGTCTCGGCCCGATTCCTCCATGCAGCCTGGGCAGCGCTAGCGCTAAGCGTTAGCTCCATTAACCCGTAAGAGCTAATTTATGGTAATAGTTTCATTGACACTAAACCACTAATCATAAACATGTTGCTAATACTAATGCAATAATCATAAACATTAGCTCTATCATAGCACTATACCAATACAATATTTAGCAGAAGCTAATGCTAAAGCACTAAATCCGACCTGCTACGTGCTACAGCACACATCGCCCCCACAGGGCCAGTTTGGTACTACATGTTGTTGAACTTTGCTAACTCTGATGCTAAATTAGCCTATTTAGCCACAGTAGGCTTTGGTCATAAGCAGCAGGGCATCATGGAGCTTATTAACCGTCTACAGTGATGCATTCTGGGTACAGAATAAACGTCACTTGCTGCATCGCATCACGGGCTGAAAACAGGAGGAGAGGAAGTGAAACTGCTGCGTTATCTTCACCTCCTTCACAATAAGAGCATAATATAAGCAGCTAACTACTAGAATAATTCTCTACAGTTTGTAACCAAAACCTCAACATAAATGTTGAATGTTTCAGGATTTATCTGGAGAAATGAACTGAAGGGAATGGAAGCGTTTCGCGGCCGCAGCGCCCTGAACGTCTCACGTTTCCTGCTTCACTGTCAGCTGATTGCAGCTCAGCAACACCTGAAATCACCAGGCTGGGAAATCAGCTGCTCTTTCTTCCTGCTATGAATGCATTAGCAGGAGAAGCGACTGCTGGACCCAACCGAACAGATTCACTGATTAGTGCGGCTGGCACCAGTTGGCTGGACCTCAGATTAATTATTTTTTTAAAGGAAGATATTATCAATATTTTCATTTCTTTTGTAGTTTTTGCTTTGTTGTGTTTCTAAATGTTGCTTTCAGAACCGGGTCAGAACCGGGTCAGAACCTCACTTGTTGAGCGTGACGGCGTTAGCGATGAGCAACACGTCTCCATGCTGCAGAGCCGAGGCCACGCCCTTCAGCGACATGGCCGCCGACAGCCGGCTGCCCGTCGCCGCGGTAACCAGCAGCGCCCGGAAGAACAGCAGCAATGGTGGGGTGGAGCCCGGCGGGGCCCGAACACCTGAGGGAATAGAACCAGAATCAGCCAGGTTCTGGGGGAGGTGCTGGTTCTGGTTCTGGTTCTGAACCTCGAAACATCTCCATGGTGTCCGAGTCCCTCAGGACCGGAGACCGGGCCGCATGGAGGGCCGCCGCCTCGTACTGCGAGGACCGGAGCAGGTCCAGGAGCCTGGGGAACAGAACCAGAACCAGTTAGAACTGCAGTCAGAACCAGAACCAGAGTCAGTTACTAGTTGTAGTCCAGGCAGGCCCAGGCGTTGTGGTTCTGCCTGGGTCCGGTGCTGACCCGTAGAACCCAACCTGTCCAAGTGGTTCCTCAGCAGTTTGGACTCGTCCAGCCCGGTCGGCTCCTCTTCCTCCAGCAGCTCAGCTGGGATGCAGAACGACTCTTCATCATCGCCTGCAGGACCCACAGCAAAGGTTCTGGTGGGTCACGTCCAGAACCAGGACCATCGGTTCATTTCCAGGTTGTGAAGTCGGACCTTCGTCCTGCAGATCGGTTCCGATCTCCTGAAGGTTCTGGATGACAGAACCCAGCAGCTCTTCCAGCGGAACCGTCTGACCCGATTCCTCCCAGTCCGTCAGACACTGAGCCAGCAGCTTCAGGCGCCGGAACCTGCAGAGATCACGGGTCAGAGCTGCAGTGCCACCTGCTGCACCGGAGGGGAAATCCAGGAGGATCAGCGAGGCAGGAACCAGAATTTGGACCGGACTCTGGACCGGTGTTCTGTAAATGTTTATGTTTCTATTGATGTTAAAGTTTAAATAATCTGAGGCTAATTCTGGTTCTGGTTGACCGACAGTCATAACCTCAGATGTTCTGATCCGACCCAGTTTCCATACCGGATCATTAGCTGCTGGTTCTGGGCCCTCAGGCGGTCCCTTTGGACCTGGTCCTCTTGCAGGTCAAAGGTCAGTTGGGTCTGGACCTCCACAGGACCGCACAGCATCTTTCGGTCCAGAAGGTCGTCTCTCTGCACCTTCAGGTGGTCCAGATGGACCAGCAGAACCTCCGGGTCTTCGGACTGGGCCACGGTCAGACCTGCAGAAACGTAGAAAGGCGGGTCTTCAGAGGTTCTGAAGCCCATCCAGAACATCCGGCCCAGTAAGTCCAACAGAACCTGGTATCAGCAGACTCTGGGTGGTGGCCTTCTGCCTCTGGACCTCCTGCTGAAGTTCTGCTGTCTGGTTCTGGAGGACCAAGGTTCTGGACAGAGAGCAGACATGCTGGTGAACCTGTGGTGCTGTTTGGACCCAATCGGATCCCACCAGAACCAGTAGCCTCACCTATCAGTGATGTGAGCAGCATAACCCAGCAGGGACTTCAGGTGGGACGCCACAGCTTCCTCCTCCCTCCTCTTCATCTCCCTGATGACGCCGTCATACTCTGACTTTATGTCCAGCAGGAGCCTCCTATAGGCCGAGGCTCGACCAATCACCTGCAAGATACAGACCTGACCTGTACGGCTCCAGAACATTCTGTTAAACCCGTCCGGATCACTTCCAGGTACTTCCCGGCGCTCTCTAATATGCTAGGCTAATTTTTCATTCAGCTCTTTAGCATGTTTACTAACTTTGACAATGCTTAGCATCCTTTTAACACACCTTAAGTTAATAATTTGAGATAAATTCTAACATGCTAAGTTAAGAGTCTGTTTGTGTCGCCAACAGGTGGTGGATGTAAACATGGTTGAAATAAGTGCTTCAGCATTAGCTTCTGCTAAATTCCATGTTGGTATAGTACATTGGATACAGAGACATGGTATAGCTATTGCTAGCGCTTTAGAGTTAGTGACCCTGAGCACTAACTCCATTACTGCCACTCAGTTTGGGTCCAGTCTGGTTCCTCAGTGATGAACCTTCCAGGCTGATGGAATCTAATCTAGATGGTCAGAGAAACCCAGGAGACCTGCAGCAGACTCAGGAGAGCTGAATACAAAGACATGCCACACTTTCCAGATTGTAATCTTCAAAAGAAAATCTGGAAAATCAAGAATAGGTGTGTCTTTTCTACTTTGAGGTTTGAGTTTGGACTGGAAGAACTGCAAGAGGGTGAATAGTTCTGTAAAGTCCGGTATAAAATGAACAAAAACTGAAAAATTTCTAGAAAACTCAGAGAGCAATTATTCCAGAGGAGAACAAAGTCTGGATCACATGAAGGAAAACATCAAGAACCAAAACAAAATAATGAAATGCTTAACAGAATCCGCCACCTGTTCCTAATATCATAATTAGAACTTCCATAAAAGTTTTGTGTAAAATATTTCACTCATTCATCTCACCTTGTTGAATGCGGAGCGGTAGACTATGTGTCGCAGCTCATCAGTGCCCTCCTCTGGACACTGCAGGTACTTCTTCTCTTTCTCAATAAACTCGTTTAGAGACTGAACAAACATCTCGTCACTTTCACACACTTCTACATCCATCACGGGACTCATTTCTAGGTCTTCGGTGTCATTTTGTTCTTGATCCATATTGTTATTATCTAGTTTTAAACCAACTCTAACTCTTCTGCGTGTTAGCCGTCAGTAACATAGTAATCGTGGTGTTACCATGGAAACCGAGGACCGCTTAAAATCATATTTTTCATAATTTGAGTTATATTATTTAAAGTATGTACTTTAATGTTATTTTTTATATGTTCAGGGCCGAAATATGTAATAGTAAAAAGTAAATTAACGACGATAAAAAAAAAAGTTTCTGTTTTTTAATCAGGCACAATAACTGCCAACTACCTCCGTTGAATCGCGTGTATGAAACCCCGTTCTTTCCCCTTTGAGGTCCTCTTCTCAAGATCCGCCATTAGGAGTGAACCGGTGGTGAGTTGTGCTGCGTGTTTTTATCAGTTTTTAATAAAACGTAACGGTATTTTGGATCCGTTTTCAATCTGAGTGGGTTCCGATAGTCTCTCCGTGTGTTTCTGTACAGGTGGACCGAACCTCACGATGCAGATTTTCGTGAAAACCCTCACGGGGAAAACTATAACCCTCGAGGTGAGCGTGCTGGAGGGTGGCGGCGTTTACTTACTGCGGTTAAATGGAGCTTTACTATTTAAAGGAGCTTATTAAGCTTGTTTTCTGATTATTATTTTGATGTATAACGCAATAATGCTTCGATTGGTCATAAAAAGTGGCTAAACTGAAGCCACCTTGCTAAAGTTGGTAGCGCAATAAACACGTGGAGCCGCAGAGGTTCATTTAAACGGAGCAGATTGAAGGTCTCAGTGTTGGAGCTGATGCAGTGATTTCATTCAATGCCATCAGGTTACATGTGTTTTTATTTTCCAGGTTGAGCCTTCAGATACTATTGAAAATGTCAAGGCTAAGATCCAGGACAAGGAAGGTGAGTGTCAGCTGCAGGTGGTTCTGACTGATCCTGGTGTCCCTGAACGCCTCTAAATGAGGTCCAGCTGGACCTTAAATGAAAACTGGAGGAAGTAGTTCCTATCAACAAATATGTCTAGTTATTATACTTCTGAATCTAATAATTGCCTTGTTTACTTCATAATTAAAAGTGTCTATGTAGTTTAGGTTTTTTAAAGGCACTTTGGCAGTTTTTCACCAACTTCATGAGGGGTTTTTTGTCTTCACAAAATGAAATCTATATGTTGAAATTAGCTGGAGTAAAGACTTAAGTCAAGACAATTATAATTAACTGAAAGAATATTTACAAACTGAAATGTTCACAACGTATTAATGAAGGTATAAAACTTCATATCTATAGGTTGATATTGGAGGGTTTCTGTTCTGTTCGTCTGTTTCTGGAGGTTCTGACATGTTTGCTTTGCAACTGAAATAAAAGAATCTGATTGGCTGTTCATGTAGAAATCAGATTATCTGCAGCTCAGAAAGGTTGATGGTTCAGTTCCAGACTTCCTCAAAGTGAAATTAGAAACATGAACCCAGATAGAAATTCCTGCTGATGTTCCTGCAGGAATCCCTCCTGACCAGCAGAGGCTGATCTTTGCTGGCAAGCAGCTGGAAGATGGCCGCACGCTGTCGGACTACAACATCCAGAAGGTGAGAAGAACTCTGCAGCTTTCAGTTCTTCTGAACAGATTCAGTTGAAATGTTTTGGTTCGTTTCTTGAACTGTTCTGTTTTTATTCTAATTTAATAGAAAATAGTTAATTTATTTTAGGCTCAAAGTTCAACCAAAACCAAATAAAGCAGATATCCACCATCATCCAAAACAAGATGACATGATATTTAATAATTGTTAGTCTGTGGCTGTTAGTGGTGATGATTTGATCTTCAGATTAATTGAAATGATGTATAAAGTTAAACATGAGGTTTCTCCTCTGATCCGTTTTGGTTCAGAAACATTTGATGCATCACAGGAAACCTGAAGTCAGTCAGAGTCCAGAGTGGAGAAAATCAAGATGATCTGAAATGAACATTGAATTTTCTCACTGACACTAAAGGAATCCTGGCAAATTTAAACTCTGAAAATGTTATTTATCCTTTTGTTGAACAGATCATAGCAGCATTTTATCAAACTGTCATCATACATGGTTACATATTCATTGACCAATAGAACCAGATCATCTGCATATTTACCTTCGGTTTACTGACATCAATAAAACACAAACTTGATGTTTGAAACCTTTCCAGAGATCGGTGCCATGTTTTTCCTTGGAGTCGATCAAAGTCATTTATGACTTTGATCATAAATGCAGGATTATTTCTAATCATTTTGGTCTAATATAATCAGGAGCATTTGAAAGCTCAGGAAGTGGAGCCAACATCACGACAACCCCAATCAGACTGAAGCTTTTCTGCTTTAATCGTCACTTTTTCTCTAAATGAACATTTTAACAACCAGCTGCAGCAGAGAATCTGAACGGACCGGACCCGGTCCGGGTCCCGGCTCGGCTGGGGGTCCGGGTCCCGGCTCGGCTGGGGGTCCGGGTCCCGGCTCGGCTAGGGGTCTGACCCGCTTCCTGTTTGCAGGAGTCTACTCTGCACCTGGTGCTGCGGCTGAGAGGTGGCGCCAAGAAGAGGAAGAAGAAGTCCTACACCACACCCAAGAAGAACAAACACAAGAGGAAGAAGGTCAAGCTGGCCGTGCTCAAGTACTACAAGGTGGGCGGGGCTTCTGGGGTCAGAGGGCGGGGCTTCTGGGGTCAGGGGGTGTTGCCTCTTGCCTTCAGCGGCTGACTGTTTGTATCTGCAGGTGGATGAGAACGGTAAGATCCACCGCCTGCGGCGCGAGTGTCCAGCTGACGAGTGCGGCGCCGGCGTCTTCATGGCGAGTCACTTCGACCGCCATTACTGCGGCAAATGCTGCCTGACCTACTGCTTCAACAAGCCGGAGGACAAGTAGAGCTCTGGAGGAATAAACAGTTTGGTTCCACATTCTGCAGTCTGAGTCCTTATTCACTGCCTGGCCAACGGGGTCAGAGGTCAGGGCTATAAACATCCAGTTTCCATCAGAACCAAAGAGCTGATTGGTCCAGAACAAACGAGCTCTGTGGGCCCGGAGCCTGATGCATGAGGACAAAATCCAGCTGTAAACTTCTAATAAGAACTTTAAAAGAACTCAAATTAGTTAGAACTAATTTCCACAAGGTCAAATTACAAAATGCTAATTATGAACAAACTTGAATAAGGAAACAAGTAGTGGATGGATTTATTAAAACCAGTTCTGGTCTCTGGGACCAGGACCAGTATAACCTGTAGGAACCAGCAGCCTGAGCCCAGATCAGTCGGTCAGCAGGAATCGGGTCGCTGATGTTCCTCTGGTTCTGCTTCTCAAAACTACTGGACCCAGAAACATTAAAGCCGTTCATAAGAGACCAGTCAGCTTCCAGTTCCCCTCAGATTGAAGTTAATTACAGTCTTGTTTTCTGATTGAACTGGGAGTTACTGGGAGGTACTGGGAGGTACTGGGAGTTACTGGGAGATACTGGGAGTTACTGGGAGATACTGGGAGTTACTGGGAGATACTGGGAGTTACTGGGAGTTACTGGGAGTACTGGGAGTACTGGGAGTCCTTTTCTGTTTCACTGCTAAGAATAAAATCAAAACCTTAATGTGACTCAATAAACCAGGATCCTGATCCAGACTGTCAGATTAAAAGCACCTTTAGAAAATAACATTTTAGCAGCTATTAAATGTAGACAAAATGTAAATCTGTTAAAACAGGAGTAATTAATTAATCTATATCATGTCTTTCACTTGGTGATGGAGCTGCTGACAGGAACTTTTCAGTCATATTCTAGTTTATGGAATCAGCCTGTTATTATTATTACCTACAATTTAAAACAGTTTCATAATTCAGTAATCATTTTTGTGAAGAATTATCACATAGTTGCCTTTTATTGTCTGATTTTATCAAGTGCTAAAAACATAAAACATCAACATGAGGTTCTGTAACCTCAAAACGTTTCAACATTTCAAAAGCAGAATAAATAAGTTCTGTGTAAGCAGATGAATCAAACTTTCATTTTTTAATGATGATTCTGATTTTACAGCTGGTATAATAAACCTTTTGTCCTGCTGAGTCACAGCAGATGAAATGATGTGACTTTATTATAACAAGTATTAAATATGAAAGACCCAAAACCTTTTAGGGTTTGGTTGGTGAATAGAGTTATTACTGGATTCTATAAATGTTTGGATATGTAAAATATATATTCTCTCTGAATATAAATCTATGAATAATTTGGTTTCTGTCGGTATAAAGCGAGTTTCTCTTTCATATTGACCAATAACTGAATTTTAGTCACGAGTCGCTGAAGGGATTAAAACACTTTGACTCTTTCTGAAATATTTCATCCTGTTTGATTTGCTGAATATTTCCATGATGTAATTGGTTCAGTTCAGGGGAAATTATATAAAAACTGTTTAGTTTGTTCCTCAGTCCGTTAGCTTAGCGCCACGCAGATTCGTTGGCATGGCAACCAGTAAACAACGGCCCCGCGAGCTGAGCAAAGGCTCCGGCTCCGCCCCCATGCTGACGTAGAGCAACCCTCACCCAATCATTCCCGGGAGCTTGTCAGCAACTGACCAATCAGCGTTCAGCACAGTGATGGCGTCTATGATAGAAAACAGTTTGAGGAAAATAAGTTTCACTGAAATGTTTTTATTTTTCCGTTTCTAATCATTTTAAACATTTCAGAGTCAAAAGTTAAATCTTCCTGCAGTTAAACTTCATCTCATTTCTTTGTTGCTCTTTTTATTCCGTTCAAACTTCAATAAAACATGAAATGAAACCACTTGATGAAGGTCAAAAGTGGAAAATATTTATTCTTTTCTTTCATTCAGATTTTCTACCAGAAACTGAAAACCTGCACAACATTTTTCTATTTTTGTTGCTCTGGTTTCTGGACTCATCCAGAACCTTCTGGATCAACAGAACCAGAACTTGGACATGAGGTTGAACTTGAATCGTTTCTGTTTGGTGGAGAAAAACAAGCCGGACTAGAAACGGACATGATGGGAAGCAGAACTTTGACTGGGACGATTCTGGAGCTTCAGGTTCACAATGAGCCGAACATAAAGCTGGTTGGTTTGTTCTGCCCACCTGGAGCGCCAGCCGGGTGGAGTTCTGGAGAACGTCAACGCTCCTTTTAGGAAAACAGGAAGGAAACTGGTCAGAGGAAGTGACATCACAACTGGATGAGGGAAACAGGAAGCATCAGGATGAAGATCCCAGAGGAAACCCAACAGAACCAGAACCTGCAGAACGTCTACGCTGGAGCAGAACCACATCCAGGTTCTGTTAGATGAACACAGGAAGTCTTTTCTTCTTCTGCTGCTCAGCTGGAGCCACACGGGTCCAGCAGAACAGAGGAGGTTCTGGACCGAGAGTTCTGCTGGCTTTGGTTCTGATCCGGCTCTGTTCTGGTTCTTCAGGGAAGTTCTGGATCTGCTCAGCTTCTTCTGTCTCCACTCAGGTTCTGGTTCTGGTCATGACCTCTGACCTCCACGAACCTGCCGACGGCTCCCTCTCTGTTTGCTGCCTGAACGGTACCGGGCCACAGAGGCCTGCCGGGTCGGTGCCGGGCGGCCCGCGGGTCCACATGGCGCCGCCAGTCCGTCTCCGGGGGAACGTCGAGGCGCCGAGGCTGAGCAGGAACGTTTCCTGACACATGGGGGCGCCATGGAGCAGGAAGTGACGCCTGATGATGGCGGTGGGGGGCGAGCGGGGCGCCAAAGAGATTCTGTGGACCAGCAGAACCAGCAGAACCGGGTCTGGGCCTGGAGGGGGGCTGGGCGCGCCGAGGAAGAGTGGCGTAACTCATGGCAACGCCGTGGAGAGCCGAGGGAGTCGGACCGCTGTCAGACAGAACCAGAACCTGGTGCCAAGGAGAACCTGAGGAAGAGGAGGAGGAAGAGCAGAGTTACTTGGTCAACACCTGCCTGGTTCTGGTTCTGGTTCAAACTAGTTTATTTGCTTGAGTGGTTCAGGTTAAAGTCCAGTTAACTGACCAATGAGACGAGAGGAACCCAGAACTGAACACCTGGCCAACCTGAGGCCTGGCTGCTGATGCTAAGCTAACAAAGCTCATGCTAAGCTAACTAGACTAGCGAGGCTCTACA
Organism: Poeciliopsis turneri; assembly: GCA_922788865.1. Lineage (NCBI taxonomy): Eukaryota > Metazoa > Chordata > Actinopteri > Cyprinodontiformes > Poeciliidae > Poeciliopsis > Poeciliopsis turneri. The sequence goes on along the minus strand of CAKLNU010000738.1, from coordinate 279,256 downwards.
GGCTGAGTTCCTAAAAAGCAAAATGTAAAATATGTTTTAAATATTTATAAAATAAATCAGTAAAGTTTTATTATTTAGAAATTCGATCAAATAAAAACAGAGAAAACAGCAACAGGAAGTGATGCAATAGTCCTTAGCCAATCAGAGCCATAGGAAGTCAGCCATGACGACGATTGATTGGTAAAACTAAAGGAAACGTTCACAACAGGAGCTGAACCAGTTCCTACTGAACATAAAGAACTGGTTAGTGAACTGATTCAGTGAACTACATAAAGGATGTGAACATGAACCAGTTCCTACTGAACTGCAGATCAGAGTTTGAGTTTCTCCCAACAGGAAGTCAGCAGCAATGAGGAAAAGGAGGAGGATGAAGAGCAGGAGGAGGAGGAGGAGGAGGAGGTGGCGGGTTACCTGAGCGTCCCCAGGAGGGGGGGGGCCGTGGCGTCTGCATGTGGGGGCGCCGTGGAGCCGGAGGGCCGTGGAGTCGGTGGAGGGAGGAGCCATCTGCTGTGAAGGAGGAGGAGGAGGAGGGGAGGTGCAGGGAGGAGGTGCTGGGGCGGAGGAGGAAGGGGGGGGGGGGGCCTGGACACAGAGGGGCCCTTCAGATGTGGTGAGGAAGAGGAGGAGGGGGATGAAGATGGAGGGAAGAGGAGAAGCAGTGAACACGATGAAGATGAACTGAACAAACCCTGAAATGTTCTGATCCGACTTCCTGTCAGGAAGTGTCTCCTCTGAGCCACCGTAGCTTCAGCAGATCAGAGTCGCGCTGCAGCAAGAGGTTCAGTCTGCAGGCCGGACCGGGCCGGGCCCGGCGGACCGGACCGGCTCCGCCTGGCAGACCGCGCTCAGGGCAAAACTAAACCTCACATGACTGTTTAACCAGCAGCCTGAGGTGAGTCCTGAGGCTGAACACCTGATGTTAAACCTGCTGAACTTTGACCTTGGTCCAAACCTGCTGGACTCTCCGATGAAAACCAGTTTTAACTCTAAACCAGAAAACTGAATTAACTTCCTGGTTTTGTCTTTAAACTCATTCAGAGGAGCAGAACAGTTCATGAAGCCGGCTGCAGTGACGACACTTCACCACCAGGTGGCAGCATGAACCTGTGTGTGACTTACACAGCTGTACTGGAGGTTCTGCTGGAGGTTCTGCTGGAGGTTCTGCTGGAGGTTCTGCGGTCTCGATCCGATCACGGTTCCACTCAGACTTCGAGCGAGGCGTCGCAGGTTCTCTGCGCTGTAGTTCTCGTCGTCACCTGCAGGGGGCTGCAGAGGACAAAGTTCATCTGTGAATCATGAGGAAGAACTTCAGGATGAATTTGAATCGACCCAAACTGAAGGTTCTGATTTCAGTTTCAGGCTGAATCTGGTTTCATTCATCAGTTTTTAGGATTTTACTTCCAGATAAAACATGTTTCTGTTTCATGGTAAAACCAGAACGTTGTCATGTCGACCAGAACAGCAGCAGATCCTGATGTGTGTTAAAACCTAAAAGTCTGGTTACTGATTAGTTTATCCATCAGTTTATCGATCATAGGTCTCTTGGTTCCTGTGTTAGCAGCAGCTTCCTGTGGGTTCTACCTGCTCCCCAGGTGAGACCGGTCTCCTGTAGGCGTTTCTCTCGATTTCAGCCGTCGGCGTTTTGCAGCGTCTGGATCCGGACGGCGTTCTCCTCACCTCTGGAACAGAAACAGGAAATGTTCACAGTGATGTTTACATCTGAAAGGACGAGGAGTTCCTGCCATCTGTGCTCCTACCTGCTCTGCTGCCCCCTGGCTGCGGGGTGACTCCACGGCTGCCCCGCGGCATGCTGGGAGCCTGCAGGCTTGCCTGGTACAGCGTATCCAGCTCCGATAACTCCTCCCCTTCTGCTGCTGCATGCTGGGAGATGTAGTATCTGTTGACGTTTTCAGCCCAGCGTTGCACAGGCAGGGCGGCTCTGAGAACCTGATTGGCTGGTGGGGAGCAGCTCCTGATTGGCCAGCCCACAGTGGGGGCGGAGCCAGAGGGAGAATCCACAACGTCCAGCTGATCCGGGGTTAAACAAGACCACTTCCTGGTTGGGCAAGAGGAAGGGGGCGGGGCTAGGCTTGTGGGCGTGGCCTGTTTGTATCCCGAATCCGTCGTCATCTCAAGACACCTGTTGTCACCTGTAGCAGGTGATGGAGTTTTAGAATGTGGCCAGTGAGGGGGCGGGGCTTGTGACGGACCAGGCCACACCTCTTCCGGTAGAGGGGGCGGAGCCACATCGTCCAGGAAAGTTTCCACAGCGAGAGCAGGGAGGGACCTGGCGCTACCGAGGGGTTTCCCAAAGCCAGAGCAGGGGCTCCTGCTGGAGGCGGGGTCAGAGGGCAAACCCTCTGCAGGAGGGAGGGGCTTAACAAGGCAGGTGAAAGGGGGAGGAGCCTGGTGGTCCTGTCGGGCAGCTGATTGGTCGCCCTGCTTGTCTGTCAGAAGTACTGGGAGCTGGAGAGGCTCTGATCTGCAGAGGGCAGAGAGAAGACAGAGGTCACCACAGGAAGGTCACCTGCTGCTCCGAGGGGGCGGGGCTTAGACGTTATGACGTAAATAATATGTTACAGAAATGGAGAAAAAGATCCAGCAGCTTCACTCTGACCCTGCAGCTCATCCCATGACCTGACAGTAGGGGGCAGCACTGCAGGCTGTGCCCGCTGACCTGTGATTGGCTGAGCAGAGCAGGTGGTACCTGGGCTGTTCCAGCGTCTGCTGCTCCTCCTGCTGCTCTGCTTCCTGTCTTACTGCCTCTGACTGCTGCAGCTGCAGCTGCTGCATGCGCTGCTGCAGGCTGCGGCATCTCCTCATGCAGCGCTGCAGCCGGCTGTGGCTGCCGGCTGCGCCCTCGGCCGCCACCGGCCGCAGCTTGGCTGCAGCAGTGCAGGAAAACGTAACCATGGAAACAGAAAATAACAAAAGAAAAGGGATAAATGGGAAAGAAAAGGTGCATAAATAATAAGACGCTGTGATGAGGTCGAGCAGAAATGTTTAAAGGAAACAGGAAGTGAAACTTCAAGAGGTGATGCGCCCTCATGGTGGCGCCGTGAGGAAACCAAACAGAAAGTGAAACCGGGCCGAAGGTTCTGGTTCTGGATCCAGGACTGATTTACTCTCAGCATTCAGACTTCTTCTTTTGCTGCTGCTGCAGGTTCTGGGTCCCGGATCAGAACCCAGAACCAGCCGATCGACCCGACTGACTGGAAACGGGAGCTAAGGTTCCTCTTAGAGACCGGAGAACCCGGTTCTGGTTCCCCACCAGGACTGACTGAGTTTAACTTCAGACCACGAACACAAACATGTCAAGAAGTCTACTTTTCATTTGCAGGAATGAGCCACACAAAGGGGCGGGGCTTACAGACGGCTTCATTGACCGCAGACAGCGCCGCCGCAACATCGCCGGCCTGCTCCAACCGCAACGACTGGTCCAGCAGGAGCTCCGCCTCCATCACACACCTGTCAAAGCTGTCGCCTTTACCTGCAGAACACACACACACACACACACACACACACAGAGAACAATGGCAGCTGTTTGTTCAGCAGATCAGTGGAGAAGATTCCTGCTGTTCCACCTACTGAAACACACACACTGACACACACACACTGACACACACACACTGAAACACACACTGACACACACAACTGACACACACACGAAACACACACACACACACACACTGAAACACACACACTGAAACACACACACACTGACACACACACTCCCATAATTTCTGGTTCAAATCAAGAACTGAACATGAAACTATTGCTTCTAATAAATGTTATTAATATGATCAATATGATTGATCAGCTCCTCCACGTCTGGCCAACAGGAGGTTTATTAATAATTTAACCATGAATTTCTACAACCTGCTGATGGTTACGTTCCCTCTCCAGTGCTGTGTGTTGATGCTTTAACTGGTCCAGTTTTTGCTTTAACTGGTCCAGTTTTTGCTTTAACTGGTCCAGTTTTCTCTCTGACCCTCATCTGTTTCTCCTCCTGATAAAAATCACACTGTGATTTAACTATTCCCCCAAATAACATGAGCAACCTTGAAGCAGCTGAGCTACAGCAGCAGATACCGCAGCCAGGAACAGAAAACGTCAAACCAGCAGGGATCCAGGTCACAGTAGGGTTAAGGTTAGGCGTCTTGGTCCATTCTGGACCCATCAGAACCTCCTGACCATCTGCCTGATGAGGATCATTCAGGCTCCATGACACAAAGTCCAGAAGGTCTCGTTTGGATCTGATTCTCCAGAGTCTGGTTGATCATCAGTCCAGAACCTGTTGGCCCATTTCAGACCAACAGGTTCTGGACCAACCAGAACAAGAGGCAATAGGAGACCCAGCAGGGATCCACTTTCAGGATCCTCCATCCTGATCTGAGCTCCTGTGAAGCTCCAGAACCTGAGTTACCTTGGATCTGCAGCTGGTCCAGGTCCAGGAACTTGCTGGGTCTGGGGTTGAATCCCAGCGCCTCCTCCTGCTCCTTCTCCTGCCGCCGCTGCCGCTCCTCCTCCCTGGCTCTCTGCAGCACCTCCTCCTGCAGCTCGTCCAGCTCGCTGCGGCCTGCGGGGGGCGCTGCAGCAGCAGGAACATCAGAGAGCAGCAGCGCGCCGCTGCTCTCTGACCTCATGTTCCTCCACGAGGGTCCTGAGGATGAGGAGGAGGAGGAGGAAGGCTTCTTCACACCGCTCTCCCTGCAGACACAGTGGATCATATTATGGGATGTGATTCAGCACCCAGAACCAGAGAGTGAAGTTTGAAGCCAGAGGTCAAAGGTCAAGTCTTAACTGTGTCAGATTTAGGGAAAACTGTCTCCTGTTGCTCTTTGACCCTAATCTGAGAGCAGCTTGTTTGTAGCTCCTCCTGCTCCTCTGGTGACCTTTCACCTCCGGGTTTTGGCCCAGCGGTCTCACCTGTCGCCCAGGCTGAGGTCCAGGCTGGGGCTGCCGCTGTTCCTCTCGCTGCTCTCGTAGCCGCTCTCCATCCTCTGGATCAACCCGGGAGGAGCAGGGAGCTGCCGTCCTCTGAAGGAGCTGGGGAGAGTCCGGGAGAGCGCCGCTCTGATGGACGGCGCCTCCTCCTGGCCTGAGGAGGCGGTGTGGGCCCCGTCTGCCTCACGAGCTCCTCCCCCCAGCGGGCTGTATCCCGCCTGCCTCCGCCGCTCGCGCGTGAAGATGGTGTCGATGTTGAGCGTCTCCCTCCGCGGCCTCCAGGCCGGCCGGCACCTCCCCCCTCCTCCTCCTCCTCCTCCTCCTCCTCCTCCTGAGGAGCTGGCCTTGGACTCGCTGCTGCTGTCGGCCTCCCAGTCCGGGACGGCAGCAGGGAGGAGCTCAGAGGAGAGAACGGCGGCCGGCAGACAGGACGAGGACGAGGAGGACGACGGGCGGATCATGTTGCTCATCGTCTCCTTAAAGTCTCTGAGGCGACTGGCTGAGGATGAGGAGGAGGATGAAGGTTTGGGGAGGTGCCGAGGAGCCTGCTTCTCCTTCAAGGTTTCTCCTGGAGGACGGAGGAGAAGAAAAACATGGACGAGAGGAGAGACGGAGGACAGCAGCCATGACGAACCAACGGCGAGAATGAAGCCACAAAGGACCAGTTTGAACCAGATAACCAGATTAAACCAGATTAAACCAGATTGAACCAGATTGAACCAGTTTGAACCAGATTGAACCAGATTGAACCAGATTAAACCAGATTGAACCAGATTAAACCAGATTGAACCAGTTTGAACCAGATTAAATCAAGCCTCATCATCTTCATCACCTGCTTCTTTTGTTTTATCATCTTCATAAACTGATTGATGTAATAAAGTCCACCTTCCTGTTCATTAGATTATAATCTCGTTAATCTAAGCCCCGCCTACCATCGCTGTGGTAACCTGCTGATGGCGGCTCGGGTTCTGGTTTGATTCGCAGCGACCTGTTGGAGCTCCGCCTCCTTTCTGCAGCTCCGCCTCCTTTCCTCAGAGGCTGCTCAGCTTCCGCCACGCGGCCTTTCAATGAGAGGCATTATGGGATGTTTTACCCATCATGCAACACGGTGAATGAGTGAATGAGTGAAGCAGTGAGTGAGGACAGCAGAGGACAGTCTGGTACCGATGGCGTCCAGGCTGCAGATGGAGGCGTGCTGCGTTCTGTCGGGTCGCTCCATGCAGACCAGCGTTCCCTGGGAGTCGGATGAGCAGTGACTCGCCACGGCCTCATGGTAGGACTGGGAGGACTGGGAGGACTGGTGGCCACAGTAGCTCTCTGTGGACGAGTCGGTTCGCGTGTCGCTGGAGATGGAGGGCTCACGGCCTGCAGGGGGCAACGATGGGTCATTTATGAGAGGAACACACAGAACTACCAGCAGCCCTGTAGCAGCTAGCCGCTATAGAACTAGCCGCTGTAGAACTACCAGCTGTAGAACTACCAGCTATAGAACTACCAGCTGTAGAACTACCAGCTGTAGAACTACCAGCTATAGAACTAGCTGCTGTAGAGCTACCAGCTGTAGAACTACCAGCTATAGAACTACCAGCTGTAGAACTACCAGCTGTAGAACTACCAGCTATAGAACTACCAGCTGTAGAACTACCAGCTGTAGAACTACCAGCTGTAGAACTACCAGCTGTAGAACTACCAGCTATAGAACTAGCTGCTGTAGAGCCGGTAACGGCGGCAGGGCGAGTGTCTGCGGTTCCTGTTACCCGAGTCTTCGCTGTCGTAGCCCCTGTGGAGGCGCTGCAGGTCGAGGCGCGGCGGCAGGTCCTGCAGGGTCACCGGCGTCCCACGCGGGTCGGCGTACAGCAGCAGCAGCGGCTGGTAGCGGCCCTTGATGCAGCGTGACACCACGTCCTTCCACCGGGGCCCGATCTGAGGGAACAGCAGAAACAGGGAGGGGAGGGGAACATCAGGGACCCTCTGAATACTGGAGGTCTGGTTCTGGACTGGATCTGGATCAGAGGGCTAACCTAGAACTCCAGATCCAACTGCCGGAGAACCAGAGGAAACCTGATCTCTGCTCTGGTTGCCATGGGAACGAATGTTTCTGATTCATACAAACATCAACAATTATGGGATGTTTCAGAGTCAGCATGAAAATCAGTGGGAAGATTTTCAGCCAATTTCTATGGAAACGGAGGATGAATTTCCATCCATCATTCATCCATTTTTAACCTCCATCTTCTTTTCCAAAGTTTCTTCAATAAAATCATAAATCAGGTCAAATTTCTTCAGTTTTTCCAAATCTCTTGAACTTTATTATAAACCAGTTCAGCACCAAATTATGACTCCATCTGAACAACTAAGGATCCTCATTATTTAGTCATTGTAGAGTTTTTAAGTGTTTAATTTTATTATTATTCATGTTTTTGTTGTGTTTATCAGTGTGGCTGTTCATATCCTGGAGCTTCCATAAGAAACAAACTATTCACAATAACAATAATAACAATCCTCTGAGTTATAGCAGTTTTATTCCTTCACTCAAACATGTTAGTTTCAGTATTGATTCAGGTTTTCTGCATCAACTCAGATTGATTCATGTCAAACTGAAAACTTTCCATAAACTAAAGAAAAATCAAACTGAGCTTCAACCAGGTTCTCTGACTTTCCTCTAAAAATGAAACCCAAAGTGTTTGGAAATAAATCCAGCTGCTTTTAAAATCTGAGTCTGCTGCAAACGTGAGAACATGAATCCTGCGTCTCACCGTCCCTGATGGAAGAAAAACTTCCTCTTCCTCCTTTAGCTTTTCTTTTCCCGCTCTATCGTTTCCACCCGTCCTCCATTTTCCAAAGCAGCACTCGGACCGGACCGGACCGGAGCAAAGAGAGTTACTGTTTGTTTAACAGGCAGAAAAAGACTGGAGCTGGACTGCAGCGTGGGCGAAAAGTGTTCACTGATCTGACCTCTGACCTCTGCTCCGACCAGCTGCACCAACACACAATGGAGGGATTTCCTGTTTCACAAAGAAAGAATGATAAACTAGAGCAGGAGAGAGAGAGCAAGAGAGAGAGAGAGCAAGAGAGAGAGCAAGAGAGAGAGAGAGAGAGAGAGGAACGGCTGGATGGACGGATGATGGACGGATGATGGATGGATGGATGATGGATCATGGCTTCAAACTGTCCACTGAAATTCTCTCCTGATTACCCCCAACTCCACCAGAACCTCCTTTGGTTCCCTCTCCAGAACACGGATTGGACCATCATAAGGAGGCTAAAGTGGTGAGAGTTGGGAGTCACGGTGGATAAATATAGACATTAGGTCCTGTGGCACAAACACCTGTGAAAGGCAGTGATGTGCTACCAATGGGATCTAGAATCCCCATATAGAAATGGGGAACTTAGATCCCCTAGGAATCCCACTTGATTCCCAGGGGATCAACCAAACCAGCTGGACCCGGAAGAAATTCCCCTGGTACCTTCAAAGCCCGGTGCCAACTAGTAGGGTCCAAAGGTTGAGGTTTGCCAGTCGAGACATCGAAAATTAGGTTTGCGCCACACTCATGAAAGGAGACGTCCTCTAAAGGCAAACTGGATTCAGCTGCTTTAAAGGCCAGAATATCCTGGTCGGTCAGTTGGTCTGTGGCCATGGCGAGGTCGTCCACACCTAAATGCACAGCAGCAACCTTTGACCTGGACAGACAGTCAGCCACCAGATTATTCTTGCCAGCCACATGACATGCTGAATGTCAGTGGTGAACTCTGAAATGGTAGATAAATGTTGTTGCCACAACCGACCACGAGTCAGAAACTTTTGCCATAGCAAAAGTGAGAGGCTTGTGGTCTAGAAAAGCAGTAAAGTCTCTACCCTCCAACATGAAGCGGAAACGGCGTGTTGCCAGAAAAAGGGCAAGCAGTTCCCCATCAAAGGTGATGTATATTTTTACAGCAACCCCTCGTTTTTTAGTTTCCTGCTAAAAAAAAACGAGGGGTTGCCAGGCACCATCCACCCATTGCTCACAAACAGCCCCAACTGCATAATCAGAGGCGTCAGTTGTTAGAGCCACAGGAGCCACTGGAGATGGATGGACCAAAGCGCAGCATTAGCCAAGGCCTTTTGGGCATCATCAAATGCCTGCACCCTCTCGGAGGTCCACTCTATCTGCCTGGGATGAAACAGTTATAAAAGTTTACCATCCCCCAAAACTCCTGCAGGGGCTTCACTGAGGGAGGGAGTGGAAAAGCGGAAACTGCTTCAACCTTTGCAGGTAGGGGAACCGCCCCTTGAGAAGATACAGGAACTCAACAGCAGGCAGTCCAAACTGGCCATGTTCACTGAGTCTGACAAACAGCTGATGAAGGTGCACCATGTGTTCTTACGTAGAGGAACTAGCCACCAATATGTCATCCAAGTAGACAAACAAAAACAACCTACCCGGCATAAGAAGCTGGAAAGCCTGTGCTGTGCCTTTATGACCCAAGGGCATCATAAAGACCAACCTGTGGTTTTGGGAACATCTGAGGGATGCAGTGGAACCTGATGGTAACCTCACACCAAGTCCACTTTAGAGAAAACCGTTGCTCCAGCCAGGCGGGCAGAAAGTCCTGAATGTGAGGAACTGGGTACCCGTCATTACTGGTCACATTGTTAAGACGCCAAATATCCCCACAGGGTCACCAAACCCTGTCTGCTTTGGGAACCATGTGCAACGGAGATACCCATGCACCAGAGCAGAAACAGATGTGTCAAAAGGAAGGAAACATCTCCAAGTAATGCCAGCATGTTCTCCATCAGGGTTGTGATCCCCAAGCCGTTCAGAGAGCGCAAGCGATCGGCCGCTCCGCGTCTGACAGTTGGTAGAACCGGAGCAGATTCTCCTTGAGCAGCTGTACTTGTTAGCGCTTGGTGGGTTCCTCAGCAGACCCATCAGACGACGGGTGGAAACTACTTACATTCGGGTGTGAAATGTATTCATTGATTAAGTCACAGAGTCTCATTTTATCCAGATTGCAGCATCGAGGTGCAACGCAAAATGCTGGCTTTCAACCAGGTGAAGAAAAAACTACAGGAGAAAAATGTAGAAGACGCCGGCTGCTGCCCTGCGGAGGCCTTCCTGTTCGCCGCGACGCCGGGCCCCGCCGCGTCGCCGGGCCACGCCGCGACGCCGCGACGCCGGGCCACGCCGGGCCACGCCGCGACACCGGGCCACGCCGCGACGCCGGGCCACGCTGTGACTGATAACATCCAAACCAGAATCATTGGATCAATGAACTGCTGTCAAACTGCAATCCTGAAATAATCCTGCATTCGGTGCGGCAGAATATGGACTGTATTGATCTTTTTACTCTGGTCTTTCGAAAATAAGTGTAGTGCTAAATGTAATGTTGCTACATGTGTTGCTACATGTGTTGCTACATGTGTTGCTACATGTGTTGCTACATGTGTTGCTACATGGACAGAGAGGTTTTCATTTCTGTACTTTGGTTTCTCAATCAAAAAAATAATGTAGTATCTAACACTGTATGGTTGTACATTCTGAATCAATATATCTATACAGCCTCTCGCCCGGAACGCAGCTGGAGATGGGCACCAGCAACTCCCGACCCGTTAGGGAGAAGGGTGGTTAGAAACTGGATGGATGGATGGATGGATATATCTATACATATAAAATAACAATATGATCAACAACTGCTGGGCTGAAGTCAGTGTTTCAGGCTGGACCTGATGACATCATCAGCCCAGCGGTGGAAACATGGCGACCTCCATCTGAGTTCTGGAGAATCAAAGGCAGCAGCCGACATGTTGATCCTTTAAATCTAATGAATGAAACACAAACGGCGTGAAGCGCAGCGCCACCTGCAGCCGGGAGGAGAACGCTGCATGTTTTTGGTTTTTATGGCTTTTAATGTTTTATAGTATTGAGACATTTTGGATCAAGTTATAATTATATGGATTGTGTCAATATTCACCTCACAGTGAGGTCACAATGAGGTCACAGTGAGGTCACAGACCCTCCACCAGGTTTCGAGTAATAAATGGGACTCCATCAGAACCGGGCCGGCTGGGTTCGGGTCTCACCTCCTTCACATGAGCGTCATCGAAGTACATCCAGCTCCTGATCTTGGTCTGGAAGAAGAAGGTGGAGTAGTGCTTGCCGTAGTAGCAGACCACGCCCACCAGGTAGAGCTCGGCCCGCCGGGCCTTCTCCTCCGTCACCCTGTAGAACAGCTGCAGAACCAGAACCGGGTCAGCCCGTTCGCCCACCGCGCTCCGGGCCGCCTCCGGGTCGGTTCCTCACATCTCCGAGTCGCAGGCGGGTTCCCAGGGAGTGGATGACGTCCTCGGCCAGGTCCGACTGCTCCGAGTCCCACACCAGGCCGATGCTGACGATCTCTGGGCTGTTGAGCAGAACCCGGGCGATCCGGAGCTGCTGGCCGCACCGGCTCTGAGGACGGTACCAGAATCAGGACTGGACCAGAATCAGGACTGTACCAGTATCTGCTGGGAGCTTACTGGGCAGGTGCGCAGGTCGCCCATGCTGGCGTTGCGTAGCAACTCTCCGAACATGCTGGGCGTCGGTTTGTCTCTGGACTCCAACATCTTCACCGCCTGGTTGCTGAGGAAGAGGAGGAGGAGGAAGAGGAGGAAGAGGGGAGGAGGAAGAGGAGGAAGAGGAGTAGGAAGAGGAGGAGTAGGAAGAGGAGGAGGAGGAAGAGGAGGAGGAGGAAGAGGAGGTGTCACTGAACCTGATGCACAAACACTTCGGGTGTCTGGTTGCCAGGGCAACCTGAGGCGTCGCCTGGCTACCGCATTGGAGCCAAGATGGCGGCTCTGATAGGAACTCACCACAGCGAGGTGGTGGAGACGTAGTGGACCATCTGGATGAAGGGCAGAGGGTCAGAGGTCGCTCCGCAGCTACTGCACACACACTGCGAGAGAGAGACACCAGGTCAGCCTCACCTGCTGTACAGACCAACAGTCCCGCTGGTCCAGTCGGTCCCGCTGGTCCAGTCGGTCCAGTCAGTCCCGCTGGTCCCGCTGGTCCAGTCGGTCCCGCTGGTCCAGCCGGTCCAGTCGGTCCAGGTCCAGTCTCACCTGCTCGAACAGTGTCATGGCGAACTTCTGGTGCGGGATGCAGTGCCTGGCGGTGCAGACGTCCTCCTTGGTCTCGTCTGAGATGTGGAAGTGGATCCTCATCAGGATGTTCTCCTGTGAACACAGAACCAGAACACAGAACAGAGTGAAGGTGCGATCGGACCGGACTGGCCCCAGCCCCGGTCCGGTCCGGTCCGGTCCTTACGAAGCACTCGGCGGCGTCGTCCATGATGCCCAGCTGGAAGCGCTGCTGGTCCTGGAAGCTCTTGGCCAGCGCGCTGCGCAGAGCGTCGGACGGCAGAACCTTCTCGCTGCTGAACTGGAACTGGGCAAAGATGTTCTGGAGGAGAGCAGACAGCGGGTCAGAACCGGACCGGAACCGGGCCGGGACCGGGCCGAACTCCTGGTGCTCACCTTCAGGGCGCAGAAGATGCAGGAATCCTCCAGACACTTATGGGAGGAGAGCTGACGGAAACTACGACGGAAGATATCCAGGTGCCACAGAACCTGAGACAGAACCAGAACCAGAACCTGAGACAGAACCTTTTATTATGATCTTATTTACAGTCAGATACATGTAACAGTTCTGATTCTGGTTCTGGTTCTGGTTCTGCCTCCTCTGGGTCTGAGGATGAGGATGATGAAGATCCTCTACTGGTGTAACTGGTTCTGATCCCCTACTCCACCACCAAGAGTCACTGAGGGATCCGGACCAGAACCGGACCACAAAATGGATCAGAACCGTTCAGCGGACCGGAGCAGCTGAGTCGGTTTCGAAGGAACCAGAACCAGAAATGGGCTGAGCAGAGACAGAACATGAACGGACCCGACCCGACCCGGCAGGAAGTGCTGACTCAGTTCTGTTTGTTCCTCCGTCCCGCCCCCTGCTGGGTCCAATATGCTGCCAGGTTCTGGTACCGAACCGTCTGCTCATGGCTCCGTGGGACGCCCGGATCAGAACCTGGCCAGTGTGTATCAGTGTGTGTGTCAGTGTGTGTGTCAGTGTGTGTATCAGTGTGTGTCAGTGTGTATCAGTGTGTGTGTGTGTGTGTGTATCAGTGTGTTCGTGTGTATCAGTGTGTGTCAGTGTGTGTGTTACTGTAGTGTGTGTGTCGTCAGTGCATACAGTAAAGTGCCATGTAATCATGTGCTGCTCAGTGTGTAACTCAAAGTGTGTGTGTAATCGTGTGGTAAACATGTATCATGTGTGTAAATACATGTGTAAAGTACATATCAGTCTGTACATCAAAGTAGTGTGAGTCAGTGTGTGACTATCAAGTGTGTGTATCAGTGTGTGTACGTCATGTGTGTAGCTCAGATGTGTACATCAGCTGTGTAAGCATCGTAGTGTACTCAGTGTGTGTACAGTGTGTAGTACTATGTGTATCATGTGTGTAGTGTCAGTACTCAGGAAGCAGCTGTTCTGACCCGGCTCGTTGCTCAGCCCCTTACTGGGAGCGATGGACGCCATGGTGTGCGCCGCCACCACTCCCTGTGTGCCTCCGCCGCCTCCTGATGCAAAGTAGTTCCTCTTCCAGGACATGGTCCTTCCTCTGTTGCGGCCCGGATCAACTTCCTGGTTCTCCGGTCCAGGGATCCATCTCCTCCGAACCGGAGGACGCAGGTGAACAAAACTCCCGGACGAACCCCCAAAAATCAGTTTGATCAAAGTTTCCTCCTGTTGTTTTACATTAAAATAAAAACAATCCAGGAGATTTTCTTCAGCTCCAGCAGCTCAGGCTTCCAGTGAGGATTCAACGACTGGTTTGATTTCCCACATCTGACACTTTGAAAGGCAGGTCAGGGGTCAAAGGTCAGCAGAATGGTCAGGGGTCGGCACAGATCTGCAAGAGGAGAAGAAAGAGCTGATCATCTCGGAAAATGAGATTATTAAACAAACATTCCGGTTTCTCTTCCTGAGACTGAGAAAATCCCAACGCTATACCAGTCTGACGGGCCCAATCAGAACCTGCAGACCGGGCCAAGGAGCCAGAACCAGCAGCTACAGTCTGGTCTGAATCAGAGCCCGGCCCGGTTCTGAACGCTGACGCAGCAGGAACTGAGGCTCCGGCTCCCAGTAATAACAGAGAAAAACCCAGAATTACTGGTTCAGACGCTGCGTCACTGCAGCCGTCTGGTCCAATTCCACCAACCGGGTCAGAACCTGCCAGGAGCAGACTGTGACTCAGAACCACCGGGTGGAACCGAGGGGGTTCTGGATGACCGGACCCACCCAGGGAGCCGGTTCTGAGACGCTCAGGGAGCAACAGGAGGCAGAGGATTAAGGAGCGCTGCAGGGAGCGCTTGTTTACTACACCAGGAGCCAGACAGACTCCACCCCGACTGGACCCGGCTGAAACCACCAGGCGGTTCCGTCTGCCACCAGGCGGCACCACTGAGGTGCTTCCTGCCGGGAATCAGGGGCAACAGTCAGATTAGCTGATCACACCGAGGGATTGGAGCTAGGTTCTGGAGCCCACCGACCCGTCAGGCCCGGTTCTGACAGCAACTGGAGGTAGAACCTCAGACTGTGGAAGAAACATCCCTGATTATAAACCTTTGACCTTTGACCTGCTTCATCCTCCAGATTAATCCCAGCAGTCTGGGGAAAGTTAGTTGAATGGAAGAACTTTTTGACCAAATACTGAGGAGAGTTTGATTTGTTTGTTCATGTCTGTTTTCAACAATAAAACAAAAATACTGTTCAGCTGCAGAACCAGAGATAATCACAGGAAAACACAGAACCCAGGAAGGTTCTACTGGACCCACCAGAACCCAGGGCGTTCAGGTTCTGGTGGAGAATGGAGAATCCGACTGGACAGAGACGGACTAATCAGAACTTTCCAACAATCAGCGAGCGCATCACAGCCGCCACAATTCTCCGCAGTGACTTCATCAGATCTGAAGTTCTGAAGGTCCGATCGGGTCCGGATTTAACACCGGGCCAGAAATCTGGACAAAGATCCTGAAGGAAGAACCTCTGGTACCGGTCCGATCAGCCAGAGCCGCTTCAGAACCTCTGGTGCCGTTTTTTTCTTCACTTTGTAACATTGATTTAAAAGCTGCTATAAATTGAAGTATCATCATCAGAGTGACGACAGAAACCTGGTTCTGACCGGTAACTGGGTCCGGTCTGTTTATACCCACAGCAGACGACCAGAACACGAAGAGTCAGTGAAGATAGAGCTGCTGACCCGTTTGGCTCGGCCCGCAGGACGATTCTGGCCCCGGTTCCATCGGGAAGTGGATCAGTTTGATCCAGAACTGTTCCTGGTTCTGAAACGGTTCTACTGAGAACCAGAGGAGAACCAGAGAACTCCATGTGTAAAGCACGGCGGAGACTGCATCATATTGTGGGACTGCCGCTTCCTGGAGTTCTAAACACAAACCAGTACGGTCCAAATGGACCAACCAGAACCCCAGCTGGCTGGTCCGTTCTGGTTTTGGGTCGATAGACCTGGATCAGAACCCGGCTGACACTTCTGCTAATGCGCTAACAGCAGGGCTAACTTTTAGCTTAGCTCGTTAGCTTTTCTGCTAGCTTTGATAACTCGTAGCACTTAGCTTCCAATAATTTTTTCCAGATAAATTCTAAACTTTACCTGAATAAATTTCAACGTTCAGCGTTTTTACTCATAAACGTTTACGCAGACGCTGTGAATGATGCTTATTCTATACCCAGAATGCATCACTGCAGCCTGTAGTGGGAATCAACATGGCTGAATTTAGCGCTTTAGCATTAGCTACTACTAAACAGTTTAGCACCTGGAATAGCACTTGCTAACGTTGTAGCTAGCACTGCCAGCCGCTGTGATTCTCAGATAAATCCAACCGGGTCACAATCAGCCGATCCGGTTAGAACTTCCTGTTGGTTCTGTACGACGGCCAGCAGGTCCAACTGAGCAGGAAACGCATCAACGAAGCAAACTCCAAAACACAGAAATACATAAGAAATCAAATGCAGCAGGAAAAAGCTGCAGATACAAACATGGAGGATCAAACTTCCTCCACTGAACATAAATCCTCCAGGCCACCAGGGGGAGTCGACCTTCAGAAAAGACAGGCGTTCCAGATATCTGAAGGAGTAAAAACGTCATACTAAAAGTGTTTCTATTTTACCGACTCCAGACTCCCCCTGCTGGTCTGGAGGATTTTGGTTCTGTGGAGAAACTTTGTGGCGTTTTTTACTTCCTGTTTCCTGTTTACTACGTTTCCCTTCCTGTTCCAGACTTCCTCTTTCTGTTTCTGGAGTTCACATCATTCTCCGTAGTTCTGGAGAGCAAGGTTCTGATCCGATCTTTTGTCTGAGCTCCATCTGAACAGAACCTGGACGTGTAAACGGATCAGAACCAGATCCAAAGTTCTGGTTTCACTTTAACAGTCTGGGAGGAGCTGCTCTTCCTCATGGTTCTGCTGCTGATCCAGATGCTACAGAACTGGTCCGGTCAGAACCATCTCTGCCTCAGGCATCAGTTTTTACTGATTGACTGGATCCAGAACCAGATCCAGAACCAGCTGGAGTCTCCTCAGTCTGAAGCACAGTGGTGGCAGCATCATGGCTGGGAGCATCAGAACCGTCTGGTTCTGGTCCAGATTGAGTCCAATGGAGAAGAGCTGAGCAGTCAGTATGTTACTGGCTGAATGGGTCGATCAGAACCAGCTTCTGGCACCAGAATGAAAACATCCAGAACCTCATTAATGGTCCAAGAAACACCAGGACCCACAGGCCTTAATGCCAGAGTTCTGACCCAATAGAACCACGCCGGGTCGGGTCCACCAGAACCGATGGGACTCTCCTGGTCCGAGCAGAACCTGGTCGTGGTTCTGCTTTGAGTTTGAATTGATCTGGACCGGGCCTTCCAGAACTTAAGCAGAACTGCAGTAGCTTTGGGTTCAAGATGAGTCCAGAACCTCCAGAACCTCCTGAACCGGTTCTGGTCTCCTTCCTCAGAAAGTTCTGCTCAGATCAGAACTTTCTGGAGGACCACAACACAAACTTTGTTCCGGTCATAGTAGAAGCAGAACCAGGTCCAGAACCAGGTCCAGAACCAGAACCGGGTCTGTGTGGGAACGGCTCCTCCTGCTGTTCCCGGTGGGAATCATCCACAGCCGGGAGTCCAGAACCACGAACCAACCCGAACCATCCGATCCCTCAGAGCCGAACCCGACCCGGGCTGAGCAGAACCGGCCGAACCGAACCGCAGCGTGAAGCGGCAGTTTTCCATCCGGAGCGGGAAGCATGACATCACTTCCAGCAAACTTCAGGGAACAAAGAGCCCGGAACCGGGCCGGAACCGAGCCCGACCAGCACCGCAGGCCGGGACAAGGTCGAACCGGAGAGGACCGCAGCTCCAGAAGCGGAACCGGACTGCGGAGCAGCGGCGGCTCCGTGCTCCGCGAGCAGGACGCGGTCAGAACCGGAACCCCGAGGTTCGGCGGAGCGGCTCACCTGCGGCCGGAGGGGAGACCTTCACCCGGCCAGGATGCGGGGCGGCCCGGGGCCCGACGGCAGAGTCTGGACCCGGAGCGGACCGGACCGGACCGGAGCGGAGCGGCGGGTATTGTGCTGAACGGAGGGGGCGGAGTTACTACCTGCAGCACGGGCACGCGCACAGCCCGGCGCGGGCCCGGCCGGGAGCGCGCCGGGCTGTGCGCGTGACGGTGCAGAGACCCGGTCCATTCAGGTTCTGGAGGGTCCAGTTAGGATGACCTTCAGTTTCTGATCGGATGAAACTTTCTGCTTTGTGACGTCATCATTTCCCTCAACATCCCATAATAGAAACCGGATCCGCTTCGTTACAGTTTCAGATTTTTCTTCTTGTTAGAAACAAATAAAAAGTTTCAGGAGAATCAGAATCAGCACTGCAGAGCTGCGGCCTAGTCAAAGTCCAGGAGCAGAGACAGGCGGTAATAATCCCAGCTGGGATTATTTCATTCAGATTAACGTTTTAGATGAATCAGATCTAAATTTTTGTGTCTCTGGAACCAGTTTTTTGTTGTTATTTTCAGTAAATAATTATTTTATTTTTT
This sequence comes from Poeciliopsis turneri, assembly GCA_922788865.1. Taxonomy (NCBI): domain Eukaryota; kingdom Metazoa; phylum Chordata; class Actinopteri; order Cyprinodontiformes; family Poeciliidae; genus Poeciliopsis; species Poeciliopsis turneri. The sequence goes on along the minus strand of CAKLNU010000738.1, from coordinate 261,195 downwards.
TTTACTTCTTTTGAATTTTCACTTTAAATGAGATAATTTTAGATACTTTTTTAATTTCCAGAGAAATTTAATCTGTTTCTACATTTTCTGACTTTTTATTTCCATGTTTTATTGTTTTCTGTTTGCATTTTATTTATGTTTGTTTTTAACTGAACTCAGTTTTTATTTAATGTGAAATAAAAACTCAGTTCTGGTTCTGAACCAGAACCAGAACTATTCGATATACAGAGAAAGGCGATTCTAGGGGAATAAAAATAAATGTAATTTTTAACCAATCAAGGAGCAAAAACTTCCAGTAAAAAAAATCTAAAAATATGATTTAACTGGATTTTATTTTATTATCTTCTATTTTTTCTTCTTTAATTATATAAATTTATCTGAACTCAAATCAAAAGTAGAAACTAAAGAGTGAAAACTTTTAATTACTCTCAGTTCTTTTTTGTCACAGCAGCAGGTCAGACCGGGTCGACCCATCAGAACCGTTTGGACCTGGAACGCCGCTGTGAGCTGACCGAGCAGCCGGCGGCTCTGAGTATTGATCAGGTTATTGATCCGATAGAAGCTGTGAGCATCGATCCGGCAGCTCCCTGCTGACTCATTGGTTCTGATCCTGACCCGTTTACTACAAACAGAACACACTGCGGTTCTGCTGCAGACCCAAAAACACAACAACACAGACGGAGTCAGGAGGAACCGGGCCCCGGGCCGAGCTGGATGAAGAGGCCCCAGAGGAACAACAGGAAACATCATTGTTGGGTTTGGTCTCGGTTCTGGAATGAAGAGTTCTGGTTCTGGTTCTGATTCTTTCCGATTTGTTTCTTTCTGGTTTTCTTGTGAAATATTCAGTTTGTATCTGAGCAGAACGTTTATTATGAGCAGTCGTTAGCCATGCTAACCATAAAGTATTCATCATAAGCATTAGCTATGCTAACACTGAGTCACTACATCAGCATGGTATTTAGCATAAGCTAATGCTAAACCGCTAAATTAAACCATGTTGAGAAATCAGAACAATCAGCTGAGTAAATTTAGAATTTATCAGAGAAGCTAAATGTGCTAAAGTTTAGTCAGCGTTAGCAAAAATGCTAAAATTAGCTCCAGCATTAGCGCAGTCAGTGAGCTGCTCTTTTCTGGTTCTGATCATAAAACAAACAGGAACATTTAATGACTGTAGAACAACCAGGACCAGTCTCCTCTGGTTCTGCACCACGCGGGTCATCAGAACCGTCCAGAACCAGCTGCCGGGTCAGCAGAGAGCCTGGATGTCTGGTGCAGCAGCAGCAGCTCTGGGTTTGGGTGGAGATCTCATCTGAACCGCAGCTCAGAACCTCAAACATTCCTCCTCCGCCTGGCTTCGATTAAACCGGGCCCAACCGGGCCTAACCGGCTCTGACGGGCTGAGGCATTTAAACAACTGGGTTCTGCTCATAAAGAACCGAGACCTTTAGACTCTTCTGGGTTTAGCAGCAGCTGAAGGTTCTGGTTCTGAGTTTATTACGTTCTACAGCTTTCAGGTCACATTAAAACACTAAATCAGAGTAAAATCTGACAGGTTCTGATGGGGTTCTGATGATCCGTTCAGGTTAAAACTTTCTGACCAGCTCAGAACCAGAACCAGAGCCAGAGCCGGGTCAGAACCGACCTGCTTCCTGTTTTCTACTGTGGAAAACGACCCGCCAGTTTTCAGTTCCTGCTGGGTCGGCCCACTGAGCCGGGTCAGAACCGCTGAGCCGGGTCAGAACCGCTGAGCCGGGTCAGAACCGCTGAGCCGGGTCAGAACCGCTCTGGACCTTATCTCTGCTGCAGCAGCTGCAAGCAGAACCGGGACTGAGCGGTTCCGGTTCTGCTCTGGTTCAGACAGAACCGGTCCAGAAAGAGGCCGACGTTATAAACAGAACCATGTTAGTTTATTGTTTTGGTTCTGGAGACGCTTTGTGGGCGGAGCTTCATTTACAATTATTGAAAAGAAAAAACCTGAAAACTGATTAAAAGATTATTAATGTTTCTAATTATTACAGAAATTTTATTTCTCTGTTGATTTAATTGATGAGGTGTGAATACTAATCGACCTTTGACCTCTGACTGGACCAGAACCATTAACTTGGACCTCTGACAGCTGGTCAAACTGGTCAGAGTTCAGTTTCCAGTAAGAACCAGTAAAACTGGAGACGTTTCTATTCGCTGATGGACACAGAGTTCAGCTGGGTCAGACCGGAGACAAAAAGCTGCTAGAAACCATAAAGACAAACTGGGCCAACATGTCGCTCTTTACTGGGATTACTGGAAGAGCTCCAGTCTGGACCAGTTCACTAACGGAGAGTCTTCCTCAAACCGAAACCAAAAGGCAGAAAACATTTAAAAACGAAGCAGAAACTCGACGTTAATCGAGCTCAACGGGAATCAAGCAGGAACATGAAGGTAACGGCCAGGTAACTTTAACACACCTGAGTCCAGGTGAACCTGACTGCTGTGAGGAGTCGGCCATCTTGCTCAGGTAGAACCAGAAACATCAGAGGAGGAGAGTCAGAACCGTTACAGTCTCACAACGAGTTCGGTTGAACCAGCTGAACATTAAACATCCTGTCAGGTGACACACACACACACACACACACACGCACACACACACACACACACACACACACACACACACGCCCCTGAATGTGTGTGTGTGTGTCACCTGCATGACATCACCTTTGTTATCCTGCATCACATCCCAGGTGTTTACTCTAGCAGTCATATGATGGTGACTGACACACACACACACGCACACACACACACACACACACTGAGCCGTAACAGTTTGCTCTCGGCTCCAACTCGCTGCAGCTCATTCTCACAGCCGGCCCAAGGCACACTGAGACGATCATCAGCAGTTTGAACCAGAGATCTAAAAGGTTTAGGTTTACTTAAATTACAATTAATTCAGCAAAGATCAATGAAAATATTTTCCTAGTTTAAAGATTTAAAGGAACAGTATTGTGTGTTTTACTGCCACTCTAATTGCTGAATTTCTGCTGGCTAGTCTGAAGGAGCTGAGTGGGGAGGAGCTATGCCCAAAGGCGGGGCTAGGTCCACCCAGGGTTTAGCACAGCTGAATGGTTGCCATGGAGACTGGAGGATTCAGTCAAAGCAGCTCTAGAACATGATGTCATCAACCTAATTCAGTCGTTTGTTTGTTGTTGCCTGTTGCTCAATAAAGTTTCTTGAAAAAAAAGAGGGAGGAAATGGAACTGCTGCATAAACCGACTTCAAAATAAGAGCATGGATATAAACGTGTAGCTACTTGAAGGATTCTTATTGGATATCAGCTGAATGTTTACAAAACAACAAAATAAATCATCACTTTAGAAATTTATACGGAAATTAAATTTAGAGCAATCCAATTAAAAGTTAGCAGGAGCGCTAACAGACGATGAGCCTCCAGTTTTATTAGCTATCAGGTGTTTGCCTTTTGCTTGGGTTAAAATATTTTATAAAAGTGATTATCTGATGATGTCATCAGCATGAAGTTACAATTACACTATCATTTTAATGCTGGTAATATTTCAAAAACAACCTTTTTAAATATTAAGTTTATGTGGTCCAACTAAATGCATTTCCTAATGAATGAAACAGAACCAGTTTATCAATCTGAGATCAAACTTCATTCATCTAAATGTTCTGCAGGAAGGAAACATTTACTGAACAAATCACTTCAAACTGGAGATTATCTCACATTTACAAACTTTACTGTTAAAATTGGATCTAAATGTTCATAAACTGAATCAAACATCAGTTCAAACCTCTGATGGAGTTTTAAAGCCTCCATTTGCCCATCTACTTCACCTGAGTCTCCACCCGATCCGGACCTCCAGAACCGCAGAACGTTCCTTTAACGGCCCGAGACCGGCTCACCTTCACACAGCCTGCTGCTCCTCCTGCTGGGCCTCCTTCCTCCTCCTCCTCTTCCTCCCTGCAGGAGACTCAGCCAGGAATGACATCATCCTGTCAGCAGCACACCTGTTTCCTCCTCCTGCCGCCGGCCACTTCCTGGATCCCTTAAAGGGCCAGCTTCAGAGCCAGGACAACAGGTGGCAGGGCAGAACCGGACCAGAACCGGACCGGAACAGAACCAGAACCGGAGCGTGTGAAAGAACCCTGGGAACCGGCTCTGCAGGTCACCACCATTCAGCTGCTAATTTCATCCAACAACACAACAATACAGAGTCATTAGCCATGCACACACACACACACACACACACACACACACACACACACATATTAACACACACACACACACTAACACACACACACACATATTAACACACACACATATTAACACACACACATATTAACACACACAAACACACACACACTCATCGCTACTTGTTGCTCTGATTTATGCCAAACATTGCTGACGTTTAGAATATGAATTAAATGTTTAAAGTTTCTAGGTTCTGTTTGACCCGTTGGATCAGAACCATCAGAACCAACAAAAACTAAAAGATTTGATGAGTTTTTTCTGTTTGGACTAAAACAGAAAAATAAAGAGATTATTGTTCATTTTCATTTGATAAATGAGAATAATGAAAAGTTTGTCAGTGATATAAATTAAAAATTGATTTATTTCTTGTGATTGATTTTCTGCTTCCAGTTAATAAAATCAGAGCCTTTTAATAGATGTGAGTTTAAAACCTGTTTAAAGTTTTTGCTCTAATCTAAACGGGCCTCATCAGAACCAGGTTCTGATTTATTCTGCATCATTCTCTCTCTCTTCTAATCCAGTTTACGCTTCACTGAAGTTATTTAGTTTCCTGTCTGGTTTTTCCAGAACAGCGCCCCCGGTGGCAGCGTGTTGGTTCGGTTCTGCTGGTTCTGGTAAAGCATGTTTGGACCGTTCTTCTCTGTGGTTCTGGATGCTGAGCAACTGGAAGGATTTTCACTCTTTACATTCAGACTGTTGTCATGATGCATTACCATGGCAACAGGGTTTTGTTTTTAGAACACTGATTAGCATCTCAAAAGCCACAACAGTGGCTGACCTTTGACCCCAGAGGAGATGATGCAGAGAGGAGGAGGAAGTTCGTCTTGTCCTCTACTCCAACATCCTTCTAACCAGATGGTCAGTGGGATTTAGAGAGGAGAAGCAAAAGCAAAGGAGGTGGATTAGCAGAGCTGCTAACGGCTCGGCTAATGTTGCTGCTGTTAGCATGTCAGGAGAGTCATGGGAACATTTTCCTTTGGGATAAATGTCTTTTTTTATTGAATGAATTAGTTTTTAAAATGTGTTTGTTTCTGTCAGACCTTCATAATAAATGAGTTTATTTCTTCACTCTTTGGGTTTTTACTGGTTTCTGTTCAGTAAAAACAACTAATCTGATTTAATGATCAGATTACATTAAATCATAATTTCCGCTGCTTGTTTTATAAACATGTTTGACTCAAATATTAGAGAAATATTCAGATTAATAACCAGCGTTCATCCTCTGACGTGCTGCAGTACCTCACTGACACCAGCAGGGGAGCTGCAGTTCACAGCGCTGGTTGAATCAGCAGCAGATCCTCTGGGTTTATCTCCTCCAGGGATCAGCAGGATGACATTCTGAACCTTTATGAAATATTTTCATCTTTCTGGATGTTCTAGTAGAACCTGGACCGGGTTCTGGACCCGCAGCTCGGTTCAGTTTGGGTTTTAATCAGGTTCTGCAGATGGTTCGTCTTTGTGGATGGGGTTTTAATAAAAACTGGATATTTATTTGTGAGATTGTTGACAACCAGAGACAGAAGGAGACCGAAGACAGAACCAGAACCAGAACCAGAAGGTCCAAGTCGGGTTTCTGGACCTCAGGCTGAAGTTCTTAGAACCATCAGGAGTTAAAAAGTTCTGCTTCCTCCAACTCTCAACCTGAAGGTCGGGTCCAGAACGACAAGTTCTAGTCCAGAGCCAGAACCGGGTGGTTGCTAGTCGAAGCTCTCCAGGACGGGTTCGTGACCCGTCTCCTTGAGGAAGCGCAGCAGGTCCTGCGGCCGCAGCCCCATGGTGGCGCTGTTGGTCATGGGGTGGAAGTAAACCAGCTGATGGCCGCCGTCCAGCAGGTCCCGGTCCAGAACCAGGCGCACGTTCCGGTCCGAGTCGAACAGCAGCGCCAGCGCCGAGGCGCAGCCCTGGCCCACCTGGGGAAGAGGAAACGTTATCCAACATGGAGTCCACTCCAACCCACCAGAACCATCAGAACCTGGACCTACCTTGAGTTTCTCCATCATGGCGGCCTCGTCGGCGAAGCGCAGGTTGCCGCTGCCGACGCCGAGCTTCTTGGCCAGATTGTTCAGGTTCACCTGCAGACGGACAGACAGACAGGTGAGACTGGGCCAATCGGAGGCCAGATGGGCCAATCGGAGGCCAGATGGGCCAAGCGGAGGCCAGATGGGCCAATCGGAGGCCAGATGGGCCAATCGGAGGCCAGATGGGCCAATCGGAGGTTGGGAAGCGGAGCCGACCTCACCTGGCGGTCGTGGCGAGCCGACACCAGCCACAGGCCTTTCTTCTTCTTGTCCTTCAGGAAGAGGTTCTTGGTGACGGCGCCGCTCACGTCCTGCAGGTGAGGCATCATCTCCTCCACCGTGAACACCTGCAGCGACGAAGAGGAGGAGGACGAAGAGTTACCAGGAGGAAGAGTCACTTCACCTGATCTATGAGTGAAACTCCTGATCCAGGTTGTCAATAAAAGCTCCAGCTTCATTAAATTAACCCCAAAATAAGATCAAAAACAAACTTGATATGAGCTGCTGTTCAGAAAGTTACTGAAAAATGATCTGAGTTATTGAATTATTCTCTGTTTTTACCAACTTATTCATTCATTTAGAAATGTCACAGATTCAAACTAAATGTTTAATAAGCAAAATTAAATATTTAGCTTCAAATTAAATATTAGTTAGCACAAGTGAATTAAATATTTAGTTTGGTAATTAAATGTTTAGCTTTCACAAACTGAATATTAGATAGAAAACTACAAAGACATACTTATTTAGCAAATACCAAAATATAATCATTAAACAAAATCAAACTAAATAATTACCTCGCTAAATACATATTTACCTTGAAATTGTGACATTTATAAATGAATTAATAAGACAGTAAAATTAACAACTTTCAAATTGATGGAGGATCAATATCTGAAATTATTGCTGTTGATTTTTGTTTAATTTTACAAACGGAACCAGGTCCAGTTCTCAGAGCTGGTGGCCCTGCTGGACCCAGCTGTGATGTGGCGCCCTCTGCTGGTCCAGATGGATCAGCGCTACTAAAACGAGTCAGTTTTAAAAACTGAAAGTTTCTGAAAAGTTCCGTAAAGTAATTTAATTTATTATATTTAGACATAAAACCTGGTCAGTTAGCAGGGATTCAGCAGAAATCACAATAAAATAAAGAAATATGGCACTTAAAAACGATTCCGTTTGAAAACCTGCAGATTATTGGATTAAAAGCGTTTCGCAGCAGAATGCATCCCAGAATAACCTCCCAGCACATGGCTGAAGGTGATCCAGGTTTGCTGAATGGTTCGGCTGGTGAACCGAACCCAGTGGGTCGCTCTGAACGTGTTTATTTGGGGAAGCAGAACGTTCTTCAGGGAGGTCGGTGATGCTGAAAGATGGCGCCAAATTACAGAGAGAGTCAGAGGGAATCAAGAAATCAACTTCTGATTACCCTCCACTGTTCAACACGTTCAAATGAGGAGGATTTAGTTAAACAGACAGAAACTGTACGGCGATTCGGCAGGTTCCATCTGCAGCCCGAACAGAACCGGCTCCGGTTCTTACCGGAGGATGCTCCACGCAGCTGGTCTGGATGTCCAGCTTCCGCAGGAAGTCCTGCAGCTCGGCCCGCAGGTCTTCATTCATCCTGGGTCCTGGTTCCGATCAACGAGGTCGGACCCGACGCGACCCAGAGGCAGGAATAGCTGCGCCTCTTCTTCTTCCTCTGCAGCCTGAAACGCTGCCCCCTGCCGGAGGCTGCAGGTAACGCACGGAGCCTCCGTCTGACTGGAGTTACGAAACGGAACCACTAAGCCTGAACTCTGACCCAGTTCGGCTCCTGAAGCCATCAGTCTAATGAACATTATGAAACTGCAGAGATTCAGGTCATGTTCTACAAACTCACCTTCACCAGAACCAAAAACCCAACAGAACCGGGACGAGGAACTGACAGGATCCAAACTGGACCCAGGAGGAATCAGAACCAGAACCTGCGGCTGGTTCAGGTGAGTAGATGTCCTGAGAGCTCTGGTGAACTTCCTCCAGAGCAGAGAGAGAAACACAGAGACTGAAACACAGAGACTGAAACACGAGACTGAAACACAGAACTGAAACACTGAGACTGAAACACAGAAACTGAAACACAGAGACTGAAACACAGAAACAGAGACTGAAACACAGAGACTGAAACACGAACTGAAACACAGAAACTGAAACACAGAGACTGAAACACAGAAACTGAAACACTGAGACCGAAACACTGAAACCGAAACACAGAGACTGAAACACTGAGACTGAATAAAACCAGTAAAGAGAATAAAATGGAAACATGAGGGAGACATTTCTTCTCTGAAATACGGTTAAAAACCCAAAACGTTTTTAATCATCCTGGATCTGTCCTGAGCCTGCAGCTGCTGGTAATTATTATTTCTCCAGTCCCTCCAGAAGCTTCTCTCCCAGTGAAACCAGTATTAATGGAACCAGAGATTACATTGTTTTAAAGTTCTGATATTTAACGCCCAACTTTATGATCTTTGGGTTTATTTATCCTCAAATGTGCTGCATTAATAAGATTCATTAGATTACAATACAGATTATTAAATAATCATTTTTTCAGATTTTATTCATGATTTTAAACCTAAACAAACATTTTTATTGAAAAGTAAACTCGTTCCTCAGTGGAGGTTTTTCCAGATGTTTGTCGTCATGGCGACCCAGAGACCGACTGGGTTCTGATCGGTTCTGACCGGTTCTGATCCAACACCAGGAACAAAGCTGGCTGTCCGACCCGCAGCATCTGAACTCTGAAGTTCTCCATCAAACAGAACCAGAACCTACAGAAACGGATCAGAACCAGACCCTTCAGGAGAACCTGAAAGGTTTTGTGTTCAGGTAAAACCGGATCATTAGGCCACTGCAGCGGCGCCGGGGAGAACCATGACCCGCGGTGGCAGGTTCGATTCCCGGGCTGCTTCCCGCGGTCGCCAGCTGTTTCACATGAAGAACCAGCAGCGCCTCAACAAACACATCCTAGGATTATTACTTTCTCCTTCAGTTTGGAGGAAGTTTGTGTTGAGATTCATTTTAATCTCCTGAATGTTTTATTCTCACATTTTGACTCTTTTTCCTCTGTATTTAATTTTTCTCTCTAGATTAAATATGTGACTCAGTTGCTGATAAAAATGGAAAAAAAAATTCCTCTAAATGTTCACAAATAAAGTCTTTTCTTTATATTTTCCCCAGAAATGGTCCAGAAATCGTCGTTCTGATTCTGTCAGATTATCGTTATCCTCTCTAATATTGAAGCAACTGGTTGATATGATCAGCTTCAGTTCCTGGTTATTGATTATTGCTTTTCCTCTGGTTGAGATCTTCAACATTTCTAAACAAAGTAAATGTAATGAAGTGAAGAATGAAAGGAGGCCCAACGCTGAGCCTGGTGGTTCTCCAGAGTCCAAACTGTTTTTCTGCTCAGAGGAAAACAGTTTTTATTAAATGAGATCAAACATCCTGGCTTAAAAACAAAAAATACTTTTTGTTTTTTGACTGTAAACATGATTTAATTCCCAGATATTGATAATCAATTTTATTTTTATTTTTTATTTTTTTATTTTTAACAAAAATGACTATTATACTTTTGATAAAACCATAAACAGGTTTAACCAGAGTTCTGGTTCCAACTCGAGTTCTGATTGGTCCACCTTTCTCACCTGTGGTCTAGGTTAGAGCTTGGAGGGGCGGGGCCACGGGAGAAGGGGCGTGGCTCGAAAGTGAGAGAGAGAAAGAGAGAGAGAGAGAGAGAGAGAGAGAGAGAGAGAGAGAGAGAGAGAGAGGGAGAGAGAGAGAGAGAGGGAGAGGTGGACAGCAGTCCTCTTCCTCCTCCTCCTCCTCTTCCTCCGCTGCCGCTGCTGGCCTCCCGCGGCTCCAGCTCCTCCTGCGGATCCCACGAGGCGCTCCGGACACTCTGGCGCTGTCCACGGTTCCCGCGTGGAGCGAGCCCAGCTCGGCTCAGCGGATCCAGGATCTGCACCTCCACGGAGCGGCTGGAACCACGGTGAGCAAGTTGACTGACACCAGAGGGGAGGAGAGAGGAGGCAAGATGATGGAACAGGAGTAGATCATGTTTAGATCATGTTTAGATCATGTTTAGATCATATATAGATCTTGTTTAGATCATATTTAGATCATGTTTAGATCTTGTTTAGATCATGTTTAGATCATGTTTAGATCATATATAGATCTTGTTTAGATCATGTTTAGATCATGTTTAGATCATGTTTAGATCATTTTAGATCATGTTTAGATCATGTTTAGATCATATTTAGATCATGTTTAGATCATGTTTAGATCATGTTTAGATCATAGAACCGGACCAGTGGAACTGGACCTGCTAATTGAGCTGATAACCTATATTCCGATCAACAAGAGATTTCCTCCTCTTGTTGCTCAGTGGGTCCGGTTTGGGTCCAACCTGTTGCTCCAGAACCTGCAGAACCTGCAGAACTCTGGGTTCAGGCTGTCCTCTGCAGCCGCTGCTCTCTTATTGACGTCTGTTCTCAGAACATCAGTCGATGCGTCGCTGAAGCTCAGTGATTGGTGCTGCTGCTTCTGCCAACTTTCCACTGACTGGCTGCTGGTTCTGGTTCTGCTCTGGTTATTTGGACCATCAGGTCTGAATGTGAACTTTATCAATAATTCTGTTTAAAAGAGTAAATATTTATTCTGTCTTTATAACAAAACATTAGTGCTGATTCAGGTCCTGAATTTCCTGATGAGAGTTAAATGGGTTGCTGCCCAGAGCGGCATTAGACAGGGGCCTCTGAGAAGTGGAAAATAAAGCAAATCTTATCTCTGTTGTTAGTGTTATGGTGTTACGGTGTTTCTGTTGTTTCTGAATGTTTTGCTAGTATTTGCATACACGTGCAGCAGTGGAGTGAGTCCTGCTGAGGACCTGGAGGTTAAGGTGATTGCCTCAGGGCGGCAGGAAGAGGGGCGCCATTTCTGCAAAGGCCTCAACAGACTTTGATAGATGAGCTTTAACTGTAGACACGTCACCACGGTGACCCCTGACCTGCAGAACAACATGGTTCTTCTTGTTTGGCTTTATTTCATATAAACGATGTCACTGGTTCTCACCACCAGCTAGAAAGTTAGCTGTGCTAATGCTAATGCGCTAATCACAAACATTACTTCTGCTTACGTTAAAGTGCAACATGGTATATAGTGGAAGCTAATGCTAAAGTGCTAAATTTAGCCACAAAGATACCCACCAAGTGTCACAAGGAGAATGTGAAGAGAGGAAATGGAACTGCTATGTAAACGCTTTTCAAAATAAGAGCGTCAATAACAACCTCTAAACACTTGAAGAGTAATTAAACATAGATGTTAAACTTTATTCAACTGAAAACTTTCTAATCAACCGAGTAAATTAGCGCTTTAGAATTTATGCTGAAAAGTTAGCTTAGAGGAAGCTAAGTGCACTAAATGCATATAAAGTGATCAAAAGCACTAAACGAAACATTAGCTCCACTATTAGCAAATTAACTGTTAGCACCATTGGTGAAAATTACATTGTTCAGGTTGGAGCAGATCTTTATGACCATCATTTGTAAACATCTTGCCTCCTGCAGACATTTCTGTCATATTTAGATCATGTTCAGATCATTTCTGTCAGTTCTGTTCCCGGTCCAACGGGAACAGAACTGAACCGGTTCTGACTCAGAGAGGTTCTTAGTTTGATCATCCACAGGCAGAGCAGTGATTTATCTGGACCAGAACTCTGCAGAGCTATCAGAGCTAGACTGAGGTCAGATCTCTGCTCTGGACCGGGAGAGGAGAGCGCCTGCTGGTCAGCGCCGCCTGCTGGTCAGCGCCGCCTGCTGGTCAGCGCCGCCTGCTGGCCTGGAGTTTCTCTGCGTATTAAAAACACCAAGACGTTTTTTAGATAAATAAAATGGAACCAGTAAATGTCCTTCTGGTATCTGGAAAACAACCTGTTTCAAAAAGCTCAAAACTGTTGAGTCACAATTTGTTACCTAGCAACCCCAAGCCAAGTCCAGCACATCACCTGGCAACCAGGTGGAGCTCCGCCCACTTCTGTCCTGACGCTAAGCTGTTGGGGCAATGGCGGCTGGAGAAGGAAACGGTTTTTATCAGAGCCGCGTCGCTCCATGTCAAGCAGAGACATTTGCTTGAAGGTTTGATCTGAAAGGTTCGGACTGAAGGAAGCTTCTGCTGCTCACTAATCAGCAGATGATGTCAATTCATAATCATCTGTTGAGTGTTTTTGTTGTTCGGCATGAACATGATTTGTCAGTTAGCAGAAGCTAGTGCTGAATGCTAGCCTGTGTTGGTCCCGTTTCTGACGTCACGTTGCTCAACGTGAACCTGATGCTCTCAGCAGATGGAATGTTTGTTGGGGAAAACGTGGGACACCTGGACATTACCGACACTTTTTATAGTTTATTGTTTTACATATTGAGAGAAATGCTTCTCCTTTGACCTCTTAAATTTATTTAAAAAAGGGTTTTGTTCTAAATTATTCTGCTAAATGGACTTCCTGCTTCACTTCAGGCATCGTTTCTAAAATGGCCGCCTGTAATAATGTGATGATCTGCTGATATTTGATGCAGCTCCAGTTGTTCACATCAGAGCTACTTTAATCATCCGGTGGTCGGGTTCTGGTTCTGGTTCTGCCCACATTCCTTCCTGGCTGCAGCTTATTTCAGGGTCGCTGTGTCAGCAGCAGTGAGGCGTGAAGGATCTGGGCTTTTATCCCTCACCAGTTAAACCAGTTAGACGTTCTGAACTGGACCTGATCTGATTGAGGCTGACCTTCCATCGTTGTGCCAGTAGGAGGCGCCATCATGGCTGCTGACCCAGAGAAGAGGAGCAGGCGGTTCTGACCCGTTGGACCTGCTGGTCCTCCATCTATGGAGCGGTTTGAGCTCCTCGCCGTTGCTCACATTCCTGCAGCCTGAGCGGCGCGTTAACCTGCCGGGTCACCGTGGAAACAGAAAGATTAGTCACGGTTTACTGCAGAACCTCTGATCAGCTGCTGAGGTCCTAGTCAAAGCTGATATGTTGACTTTCATTTTACAATCCAGATTTGAAAAGTGTGGAGTGCATCTGCTTCCAGTCTGAGTCCAGAACTCTGTAGAACCTCCTCCAGTACAGAGAGGCATATTCTGATTGGTCAGCAGTTTGTTGCCATGTTTTACAGAAATGCTGATATTTTTCTTCAACTGGTCGACTTTCTGTATCCGGGTTTAACATCCGTTTGTCCGACTCGGTGAGGAATTCTGAACATCTTTATGATTCTTGACGTATCCTCCGCAGGCAGGTGGCGCTCTCTCCACAAACACCTTAGTGTTTGTGTTTGTCTTTCAGACCGGAGCAGATCGTGAGGATCGAACCGATCGAAGCAGGAATCGTTTTAAATCAAATCTTCTCCCCAAAGATCTGATTTGAAATGTCAGACGGTAAAATCTTCCCTCAGCAGTGAGGAAGTCGAAGCTGCCAATGTGTGCTAGCTAGCGCTAGCTAACCTGTTCAATTGACAGATGTTATATTCTACTGCTTGGCGCCCCCTTCTGATAGCGCCCTGGGCAGCTGCCCATGAAGCCCATTTCAGAACCTGCTCAGATTCCCCATGTTGCTGTTCCGGTGAGCAGAACCAGCCGGTCCAGAGCAGTTCTGCTGAGAGCCTCGCAGGTAACAATCAGACGAGTCGGGAGGAATTCAGTTCCAAGGTCTGCAGCGATGATTCAGCACCAGAGCGCCGCTTCGTTCAGCCGCTTCGTTCAGCCGCTTCGTTCAGCCGCTTCGTTCAGCCGCTTCGTCCAAACCTGACTGCAGTTTGGACGAAGTTTCAGGAAAACGTCTGAAACTGTTGGAAAACGTTGTGCGTCCTGCAGAACGAGCTCCTCTATCTCTCCAGCTGCGTGTCGCTCTGCGTCTCGCTGACCTTTGACCTTCTGTCCAGCAGTCAGGACGGATTAGGAAACCTCTGGGCAAAGACAGGAGAGGGCTCGACCCGCTGAGACGGGAACATCCAGAACAGAACCGGATCAGATCGGGATGTTTGACCCAAACAGAACCAAACATCAGTTCATTGAAAATAATGTAATTTATTACTTTAAAACTGAAAGTATTTTAAATGAAAACCGACTCTAATCCTAATCTAACCCCTCAGATTAGACCAGATTTAAATCTCAATTTAAACAAAACAAACATTAAAAACTCTTTTTAGTTTTTGATCAGCAAGTTTTCACAAAAAATCTGACGACTTTGACGTTGTAAAAACTGAGTTTTGTTTTGAAATTACAGAATAATTTTCTGTAATTTTATTTTTTGAATTATTATGTAATTAATAATTAACAATCGTTTTGGTCCTGCAGGCAGGAAACCAAAGACTGATTTAGATTTAACTCTTTACAGCCAAGGGCTGCTCAGTGGCGCAGTGGGTAGCGCTGTTGCCTTGCAGCAAGAAGGTCCTGGGTTCGATTCCCGGCCCGGGGTCTTTCTGCACGGAGTTTGCATGTTCTCCCTGTGCATGCTGGGTTCTCTCCGGGTTCTCCGGCTTCCTCCCACAGTCCAAAAACATGACTGTCAGGTTGATTCCCAAATTCTCCCTAGGTGTGAGTGTGTGTGGATGGTTGTTTGTCCTGTTTGTCTCTCTGTGTTGCCCGGCGACAGACTGGCGACCTGTCCAGGTGACCCCGCCTCTCGCCCGGAACGCAGCTGGAGAGGAACCAGCAACTCCCGACCCCGTTAGGGAGAAGGGTGACGGAAAATGGATGGATGGATGGATGGATGGATGGATGGACAGCCAAGATTCAGATGATGCTTCAACTTCAGGCTGAACCACTTCCTGTCTGGACAGGAAGTGACCTCATTCCACATAAAAGGACACAAAAATCCAATGTGAACCTGTGCAGGGAAACCCAGCGAGGCGTTTCCTGCCAGACCACAGCCAACGAGCTCTAGTCTGACCTTTGACCCCAGCATCAGGAGATAATCTGGAATTTTTCTGCTGCTGCTAAATTTAACCAGCTGCTGCTGACCTTTGACCCCTCACTGATCCTGACTGACCTTAAAGGGATCACTGGAGGAGCAGCTATGGGGTCAAAGTTCAGCTCTGGTTTACAGTCGAGGTTCTGTTGTCATGGTGACAGAGACTGGCCAGTTGCCTTGGTAACATTTAAAAACACATTCAGTCGGCCGTGATCAGCCGATGGAACAGAATTGATTTGGTCGTTTTCTTACAGATTCCTCAGAGTTTATAGGTTTTGCTGATGTAGCAGAAATGAGACGTTCAGTTCAGGTCCTGAGACGGGCAGGAGGAAGATGATGAAGACGATGCTGTCGCCGCATGTTGAGCCTCGCCACTGGTTGCTAGGATACCAAGGTTACGTATAGGCTCTGCTTGGATTTATTGGACGTTTACTGCGATGCATTCAGGGTCTGTGTGTAAATCTTACGTCTGACCGGTACCGACTGCAGCGCCGAAGATGAGGAGGACATCTTCATCAGTTGATCAGTTTATCAATGTTTTCTGGATTATTTTGATAAGCAGAGACGTATGTAAACTTCTGACCTCAGACGAAAGATGGCGGTTGGTTAACGAGGGTCTGCTGGGGCAGACATGAGCAGCAGAGTGCAGAGCTGATGATCAGAGCCGATCCATCAGTAATTAACTCCGACTGCTGAAGGTCAGCAAACATCAGAGGGAAACAGACGGAGATTAGAACCGTCTGCAGATCAGAAGGAAAAATTAATCACCCTGCAGATTCCTGAGTAACGATCCGATCTGTTCAGCACAAAGTTTACCAACTAGAAACCCAAAACTTCACCTGAGCCTGTAATCTGAGGGGTTCAGCTAGATGGAGCTAGCTGTAACGCTATCTATCCACCAGGGGGCGATGTAGCCTCAGCTAGCTGTAACACTGTTTATCCTCCAGGTGGCGATGGCGGCCCCGCCCCCCCGGCCGTTTCCCACTGTGGACGTCCCTGACCACGCCCACTACACCATCGGCTCCGTCATCCTGGCCATCGGCGTCACAGGCGTGGTCGGGAACTTCCTGGTGATCTACGCCTTCAGCAGGTAGAGAGAATCCTTCCTGTGACCAAATATGGTCAGAACCGTTTCTGACCAGTGGCCAATGAAATGTCCTATAAATGTTGATACATTTTATTATTTCATTTAAACTAAATTTGGAGGCTTCTTTTCACTAAGAGTAATTTAACTGTGAGAATTAAAAGGAGTAATTTTTCTTTCACAACAGAAAAAACCTAAAGATCTGATTTCCTCAAGAAAAGCCCAGATATCAGAGCCTGTAGTGGCGATTGTTTGTCAATCACAAACCTCCAATAAAAGTTTCATAAAGCCACTATGAGGCACTGGGGTCCAGATTCTTGACACAGGCGAAAGAAGTTTAAGGTCCAAACTTGTTAATTGTCTTGGCTGCTTTTATTTGTCTTTTATGCAAGCAATTACAATCATACAACCTTTCTTTGTTCTCCTGACCTCTCTTGCACTGCTCTTTCTTGCACTGCTCTTTCTTGCACTGGTAAAAACCATAGGCCCCAAACCCAAATGCCTTGTTGGTCCTTTACCACGCCCCTACATTTATAGAATGTGGACTGACCCACCCACTTCCTGTCTAGCTCACAAATAATAAAAAATAGGAAAAAATAAGAAAACAAAACAAAAATTTTTTTATAAATTATTAACCTATAAATAAACTCTGTAAATAATGCAAAAAAAATATAAGTTTAAGAATAAACTAACAAAATTCAAATAGCTAAAGAAATAAAGAATAAATAGCTCCAACAGAGCCGGTGAACCGGTCGCCTGCGGGTATCGACCCGGCCATCCATCACTGCTCAGCGAACATCTTTGCTTTAGTTGGGGAGCGATTCGATCCGGCCGGTTTCTGACATCCGCTTCATTGATCGACGGTTATTTAGAGGAAAACCAGCAGATTTAATTCTGATGGTTCTGATCCAGAATCTTTCCATCAGAACCAGGAACCGAGTTCATCCTGAAGTTAAAACAGGAACCCAGAAACAATCTGAAAACCTAAAACATTCACATTAATACTGTTACATTTACATCTTTAAAGTTAAAAAATGATGAAAAGAGTTAAAGTAAATTCATATAAATATAAAAATTGATCAGATCTGCTGTTATTGATCGGGTGTCACTGAAGGTAGATTCAGTTTGATTTGTGTCATTTTCGTTTCTTCAAGAAAAGATTTTATTTTTGCAGATAAACTTTTAAAAGTGATTTGGCAGAAATCCTGAATTTAATCTGGAGTATGGGGTTAAATCAGCACCAAAAATGTTACATCATACCCCGGAAAAAATATCAAGTTTTGATCTTAAAAATAAAAATGTATATTTATTTTATTCAATCATTTTTGTAGTTTTCTCAGTTCAACATCAAACTTCTGTATTCAGTTTTAACTTCAAAATGTTGATCTGTTTCTTGAAATGATGAAATTTAAGGATTTGTGGCCAGATTTGGTCAAAACATTTAAAAACCTGCTGAAAAGAAGAACAAGTTCAGATATTGACTGAGATCAGCTCTTTCAACACAAACAGTTAAAAACCAAATTATTAAAACCAAATGAAACAGGAAATATTTTTAAAACGTTTTAAATCCCTAACAGCACAGAGGCGCCACCTACTGGCAGAAATGTGCATTAACCTGATGCAAGGAAAGTTTTTATTTAAGTTTTCATTTATTTATGTATTTCTTTTTAGTTATTTTAGTTTTTATTTATGTATGCGTTTATTAGCTTTACATTTTAATTAATTCTATATGTTAGTCTTGTTGTGTGTTGTGTTATTTCTTGTTACTTTTAGTATTTATGGTATTTCTGTCTCCTGCAGGAGCCGCAGCCTGCGGACGCCGGCCAACATGTTCATCATCAACCTGGCCCTCACCGACCTGCTGATGTGCCTCACCCAGTCGCCCGTCTTCTTCACCACCAGCATGAACAAGAGGTGGATCTTTGGAGAGAAAGGTAACCGTGGCAACCAGCTGAGGACCCGGGGAGGGCCTCATCCAGCACCAGGGGGCGCCACAGGGTGGAGGAGTTTATGTCTCATAAATGACTCCAGATCATTTTTCAGTCATTTGAAAAACAGTTTCTGGATTTTCAGAGTAGATTTTCTACCATGGTTACAGAACCAACAGCTAAGAGCTGTTAAAGAGCAGTTACAGAGGCTGAACACCAGGGGGCGGCAAACTGGAACCGCTTCCCTTCACTGGTTTCTGACTGGTTCCTGACTGGTTTCTGACTGGTTTCTGACTGGTTTCTGACTGGTTCCTGACTGGTTTCTGACTGGTTCCTGATTGGTTCCTGATTGGTTTCTGACTGGTTCCTGACTGGTTTCTGACTGGTTCCTGACTGGTTCCTGACTGGTTCCTGACTGGTTGCCAGAGATGTGTTTGGTTCTGTTTGTCCAGGCTGGTTGTGATTCCGTTTTGGAACCAGAACCAGAACCGACTGATCTGTCATTCTTCTTCTCCCCGGCAGGCTGCGAGCTCTACGCCTTCTGCGGCGCACTTTTTGGGATCTGCTCCATGATCACGCTGATGGTGATCGCCATCGACCGTTACTTCGTCATCACACGCCCTCTGACCTCCATCGGCGTGTTGTCACGGAAACGGGCGCTCCTCATCCTGCTGGCAGTGTGGGCGTATTCGCTGGGCTGGAGCCTTCCGCCGTTCTTCGGCTGGAGTGAGAATACACGGTGTCATCATCACGACTATGACGTCGTCGTCACGACGACTGGGCCTGTTGCAGTAATATGATGATAATGACAAAATAATGAAAGATTCGATTCTGAAAGATGAATAAACTTTATTTTCTAATCAACGTTTAAGTCTGGAAGTGGAGGACATTTTAAATATCTAAAATAAAGAAAAGAACAAGAAACGGCAAATAAAATAATTAAGATTCTGGAATCAAAATGATCCTGAAATGCTGGTTGAGCAGAAATCAGATGTGACTCTCTCTCTAACTCCAGGTGCCTACGTACCTGAAGGCCTCCTCACCTCCTGTACCTGGGATTACATGACCTTTACCCCCTCGGTGCGGGCCTACACCATGCTGCTCTTCATCTTCATCTTCTTCCTGCCGCTCTTCATCATCATCTACTGCTACGTCTTCATCTTCAGAGCCATCCGCTCCACCAACCGGTCGGTCCCGGTTCTGTTCAGGTGCTGTGGGGCTGGAGGCCCATCGACCCACCGTGTGTGTGTGTGTGTGTGTGTGTGTGTGTGTGTGTGCAGGGCGGTGGGGAAGCTCAGCAGCTCTCGGGACGCGGTGAAGAGTTTCCACCGACTGCAGAATGAATGGAAGATGGCGAAGATCGCTCTGATCGTCATCCTGCTGTACGTTGTGTCCTGGTCGCCGTACTCCGCCGTCGCTCTCACCGCCTTCGCAGGGTAGGACACACACACACACACACACACACACACACACACACACACACACACACACACACACACACAGCTAATTAATCATCATATTTATGATCATTTTAAGAACCATCTGAAACAAATCAAGCTTGAGGAAAAGTGAAGATGGTTGATACAGTTTCTATCTAAGCAGTGATAGTAAAGTCTTCTGGTCAGATTTTATTTAAGAAAGTAAAGATTTCTACAGCAAATTAGAGACTTAACAAACCGGCACCCTGTCATGAGCCCAGCTGGTCAAACAGCCTCTGGTGACGCCTTACATTTAATAAAAGCCATCAGCATTGTTACTCTGTGACCCGGTCTGAGATTTCCCCCTGATAACGCAGCTTCATGACGCAGCTTCATGACGCAGCCATCATGAGTCATGCGCTTCATGATGGCTGCCCTTCATGCTGCTACATGACACCATGATGAGGAGCCATTATGAAGCCATGCAGGTCTGACTTTCCCCCACATATCAGAAAATGTTTGACTGATCTACACAAACAGCTCAGTACAAACATGAAGCTAATGCTAACAGCTAATGCTAACAGCAGGAGTACGGTCAAATACTGGATTTGGCTCAGACTCTGAGAAAAATGATTCACAGTAGAAGAAGATGAAGCATCTATAGACACCAGGACTGAAACTATCAGATTAATTTAATAACAGAAAAACAAAACAGTCAGTAAACCAAAACTGAACAATAAATATAAACATTTTACATTTAAGATGAAAACAAATCTTGTTGGTGTTTAACTTTGTTCCACCAGAACTTCCAGTTCAGTTTTAGCTTCGGCTGCTTCACATGCTGGAAGAATCTCCTGTTAATCACATTTTCTGTCCAGTCATTAATCTATAATTCATCACCAGATCGGCTCTGCGCTGTATTAATGTCCAGCCTGAGCTTCTCACATGATGATGTCAGGAGTATTTTAGCTGCAGATGCATCTTTTACTACAAAAGATCAACTTTCATTAGAAATGAGTGGATTATTGGGAAAAACTATTAGATCAAGTAAAATCCTCCTCTTTTCACCAGCTGGGGGCGCTCTTTTAAGAAACCAAACATTAACCAAACCATGGGTTTGTCAGGTTGGTGCCTGACAGACACAGCTGAGGGCTTAACGAGGCGTTCTGATTGGCTCTGCTTCAGGTATGCGGACATGTTGACCCCCTACATGAACTCCGTCCCCGCCGTCATCGCCAAGGCCTCCGCCATCCACAACCCCATCATCTACGCCATCACTCACCCCAAGTACAGGTGAGACACACCGTTAGCATTTAGCGATTAGCTGGGTTAGCATAATTATCTCTCCATTAAATTTACATTCTGTTGAAAATCAGAGGAGTAAATCTACTTATATTTACTTGCTTGTTACTTTTCCTCTGATCTTCCGGGTTCCAGGAACTCTGCGTGTACAGTGGAGTTTCAGAGAACAATCATACGACAGCTGACTTCAGATATTTCCAGAGTTTTATCCAAAGAATTCAATGCAATGCAGAATGTTACAACAGCATTACACCCGGATTATCAAAAAGTCCAAACATGACAAACATAGAATTACCTGAGTTGAAACAGAAAAACAGAAAATAAACAAAATGCATTTTAGGAAATTTCTCCCTCAGCACAAAGAGATTCGAACTTCCTCTGTAAAACAGACCATTTTATAAGAATGTTTATTCCCCTCATTTAAATATATGCATTAGAAGGTGTGCCTTCTCCTTGCAGGGCTGTTCCAATGTTCATTTTATTACCTCGTGCTAAAGAGCCTCTAAAGGCAGATATATGGATTGTCAAACTGGGTCTTGCCGTACAGACCCTCCTGCAGACCCTCCCAGACCAGAATTTATGACCTCCACCAAGGTCTGTTTTGTCTTCTGCCTCAGTGCTTCAGGCAGATAGTGTTTAGTGTTTTATACAAACTGGAACAAAATCTAATGCTAAAAAATAGTAACTATACGTTCGGATTTAAAACTGCAAGATTGTCTAATTTGGAAAAGCTCTTTTGAAATCTCTGAAATATTTTAAGAGTAAAAATAATGGTTTAATAATCCTATTGTATCTTAGTAATATAAATTGCATGCAAGTAATATGATTTAAAACTAACTAATTCAAAACATGCTGTTTAATGCTTAAGGAAATAGCTTAATACGTTTGATTATACTTTGGAGAAGACTTTTCTTATACATTTAATGTTTTCACTGAACTTTTGAACCAGCACCAAGGACTTTATTTTTCCTGATAACAGACACCCCCGGTCTGCGAACCCTCCTTACGGGAGTACAAGGCTGCCTTCTTCTTAGAAATGTATGTACGCTCAGACAGTCACCAGGTTTCTTAGCTTGGATTTTATCTAAATTTACCGAGAGTACAAGGCTACTCCTAAAAATTCATGCTACATCTAATATTACCTGTCTCTATAATTATGCTAACTAAACTTATATTTTCAATAATTCCAACCTCTGACCCAATTTCATTCAAACACACCAAGTTGTTTCTTAAATCTACAGCGCTGTTGGTGGCCCCCTGCTGGCCCGGAGGCCCTAAGACAAGGGTGTCCAAAGTGCGGCTCGGGACCCGTTTGGGGCACTTTGAGTGATTTGTTCTGGGCCCCATAAGCAGTTCAAAAAATTTGTTTATTAACCTTTTTGATTTTAATCAGGGTAAAATTATTACAGAGATAATTTTCCTACAATGGAAAATATAAAGTACAACATAAATTGTTAGCATGTTTATAATCAGAGTTTTATAATACATAGAAACATGTTTATTTAGAAAGTTTATTTCACTTATTAAACTTTCTAAATATAACCATGAAATGTCAAAATAAATAATTTTTCTTGGCCCATCAGTACTTTGACTAGACTATTTTGGCCCAAATTAGTAATTTTTCTCTCTATTTATTTTATTTCTATATTACAATGTCGTCTTTACAACAAGAATTTATTTCATTTTAAAAATGTGTTAAATCTGTGAATCGCCCATTGAAGCAACACGCCTCCTGTTCTGCAATAATTATTTGATTATGAAATAATTTAGTTGATTTTGTGTAAATTTTGACCCGTTTCAGACGCCGGGTCTGATGCTGCAGTTCAGAATGAGGGGATAAACAGGAAGTGGGTCAGATGATGCTCCAGATGAAAGCGGCGGCTGATCGGATCGATCAGGACGTTAATCTGGATGAAACCTGAATCATCCTAATGGCTGCTAACTGGAGCGCATGAATTAACTCCACAGGATGAGTTTTTACAGGTTAATGACCCGCGTCCATCAGGGGGATCTGACGCCGCCCCCTGCTGGTCGGACCTTCTGGTATTAGTGGCTCAGAGTTTCTTCTTCTGTGGTTCCAGGCTGGCTCTGGCCAAGTACGTCCCGTGTCTGGGTGCGCTGCTGTGTGTCCGTCTGCGTGACCTTCACTCCTCCAGCAGCAGCTTCCTGTCGACGCGCCGCTCCACCGTCACCAGCCAGAGCTCCGACATCAGCAGCCAATACCGGCACAGCGCCGCCAAGTCCCGCCTCTCCTCCGGCTCCGACAGCGAATCGGTGAGACCCACACAGCAGCGTTTCCTCTGCAGACAGGAAGTAACGCTGAATGTTTCCTCTGTAGACAGGAAGTAGCGCTGAGTGTTTCCTCTGCAGACAGGAAGTAGTGCTGAGCTGTTCTGGCCACCATTATGGTTCTGTCTGCAGAAAGCGTCGCTTCCTGTCACTTTCTGCGGACAGGAAGCGACGCTGAGCATTAGTGTTCCCATTGCAGGGTCTGACAGACACGGAGGCCGACCTGTCCAGTCTGGGTTCGCGGCCGGCTAGTCGCCAGGTTTCCTGTGACATCAGCAGAGACACCGCCGAGCCGCCAGGCGGAAAACGGTCAACCAGCTTCAAGGCCAAGCTGAGGAACCACGACTCAGGAATCTTTGAAAAGGTAATTGGATCTGGATCTGGCTTCACTTCAGATTTGTTTCTTCTGAACTCTGTTACGGCGCCATCTGCTGCTATGGGACGTCTGGAGGGACGTTGTCCTTCCCTTCTGGACCAATCTAGATCTCCTGGTTCCAGCTCTCTGGTCGACCAGGACCTGTTCCAGTTCGTCCTTCTGGACTACAGAGACCGTCTGTCCTTTGGTTTGTCCCAGCTGACATCTGGTCTCTTTGTCTCCTCCAGACGTCGTTTGACACCATGTCCATGGGAGGAGTCAGCGAACGCAGCAGCATCCCAAATGTGAGTGGAGACGACCGTCCATTACCTCCAGTGCCCCTCATGTTGTCCTCCTGCTGACCTCTGACCTCTATGTCCCTGCCTCCCTGGACAGAGCGGGGACGCCTCAGAGGGACACCTGATGAGGGGACAGATTGGCCGGATCCCCAGCATCGTCATCACCTCGGAGACCAGCCCCTTCCTGTCCATTGGCCGGAGCGGGTCGCGGACGTCCCGGCCCAAAGCCTCCAGCGGAGCCCTGGGGGCGGGGCCAGGGTAGAGCCCCGCCCACCAGTCATACGACTGGTGCAGATCTCATCAGTTTATAAATTATTCAAGTTTAAAGTTATTTTAATGTGACAAAGATCTGTCAACCTTCATGAAGACTGAGGGAAAAACTAAACAAAATAATATCTAACAGTCATTTTGCTTCCAGTAAAAATGGAAAAACTCATAAAATAAACATCTCAGGATCATGTTGGATCTGTTTTCACCAAAGACCTGATTCTAGGTTTTAAAGGTTTTGTGATGTGAAAATAATAAAACTAAACAAACTGCAGTGGTGGGCGCTAATCTGCTAATTTGCTAATCTGCTAATCTACTAATCTGCCAGTAGCTGAGCTAATGTTTTGTTTAGCGCTTTAATGTTAGCTTCCACCAGATAATGAATTGTAATTGAACTTTAGCTTTAATGGAACTAACAGTCATGGTTACTGCTTTAGCATTAGCAAAGCTAATGCATGTGGTTAGCATGTTAGTATTAGAGAAAATAATGTTTCTGGTTACTGAAACTAAATTTGTGGTTAGCACATTAGCGTTAGCTGAATGGTTAGTGCTTTAGCATCAGCACAGCTAACCTGTTAGCTAGCAGTGCCCACCACTGCTGAGCTGTTATTGAAAACAAACCAAATTAATCAAGTTCAGCTTTAAACAATATAATCCAGATTCAGACAGAAACATGTCGGGACAGAATCCGGATTGGGATTAACTGAGACGGCAAGGGAGCAGAACCAGCTGGACAGTTCTGATGAGATTTATCTCAATCTGATCAGATAACGTCTGTACAGATGTCCTCTGCTATGATTGGCTGGTTCCGACTGAACCACTCCTAGTTGACCCCAAAGAGAACCGGTCCAGGGTCGGGTTCTGATGGTTCGTTCCCCTGAGGGGAGGAATCCAGATGTTCATGTTTGTTGCGTATTTATGGGATGTTTTTCCTGTTTCACTTTTTATCGTTCTGAATGTTTAGATGTTTTCTGGTTCTGGAACCCAAAGCTGGTCCAGCTGAATCGGAACAGAACCCTGTCCTGAAGCTGATTGGTTCCAGATGACATGATGTCACTGAGAGTTTTGAGCTCCAGGTGAACGACCTTGTGACCCCGTTTGGGTCGGGATGTTCCGGTCCAGCCAGCGGAGCTGGAATGTTTCTCTGCTTTTTGGTTTCTGGACGGTTTTTGTTTGGTCACTAAAACTGGACCAGAACCTCCAGTCCAGAACCTTTGAGTGGTTCTGTCACCTCCCAGACCTGCAGAGTAAATATTAATGTTTGTGATCCTGAAGCTGTAAATGTTCTTAGTATTTATGCCGACCCGTGTTGACCCGGTTTATTTTTCTAAATAAAGATCCGTTCTCCAGCACAGCTGCTCCGTCTGGTTCTGTTCTAGAACTATTAGTGATGCTCTGAGGAAAAAGAATCAAACTAAGAATCGGGACTAGGAACGTCTCCAGTCTGGTTCTCCTTGATCCTTCAGATCAGATCCAGGTTTTCATCTCATCACTGGATCTAAAATATTCTAGTTCTCCAAAACCCGTCTCTTCTGTGTCGATATAAACTAGAGCTGCTGTTGGCAGAAAAATGGATGTGACTGTTTGGTGGAGGATGAGCGTCTCCGTTTCCATGGAGATGATCTGCATGGCGATGGATCCAGACCAGGAAATAAAGTTCAGTTAGTTCAGAAACATCAGAACAGGAAGCCCATGACTTTCATTGAAATTAAATCCAAACTGAATATTTAACAGTCATGGTTACTGCTTTAGCATTAGCAAAGCAGTAAAGCATTAGCGAGAGTGAACGAGAGGGTAGCCTCCCTCCGCTTACGGGTGGGGGGACGGGTTCTGACTGTTGTTTGTGCTTACGGGCCAAATGACAGTTCAGCTTACCCACCCTTTTTGGAGTCCTTGGAGGGGGTACTGGAGAGTGCCCCTCCTGGGGACTCCCTCGTTTTGCTGGGGGACTTCAACGCTCACGTGGGCAATGACAGTGAGACCTGGAGGGGCGTGGTTGGGAGGAGTGCTCCCTTCGATCTGAACTCGAGTGGTGTTCTGTTGCTGGACTTCTGTGCTCGTCACGGATTGTCCATAACGAACACCATGTTCAGGCATAAGGGTGTCCATATGTGCACTTGGCACCAGGACACCCTAGGCCGCAGTTCGATGATCGATTTTGTCATCATTTCGTCGGATCTGCGGCCGTATGTCTTGGACACTCGGGTGAAGAGAGGTGCGGAGTTGTCCACTGACCACTACCTGGTGGTGAGTTGGCTCCGGTGGTGGGGGAGGATGCCGGTCAGACCTGGCAGGCCCAAACGTGTTGTGAGGGTCTGCTGGGAATGTCTGGCGGAGTCCCCTGTGAGACGGAAGCAGGGGGAAGCAGTGTAGCACCAACACTGTTTACAGTGGGGGTGGTGTGCTGCTGACTTCGATTCGGGACGTTGTGGGTCGGTGGGCGGAGTACTTCGAAGACCTCCTCAATCCCACCAACATGCCTTCCATTGAGGAAGCTGAGCCTGAGGACTTTGGGTTGGGCTCTCCAATCTCTGGGGACGAGGTCGCCGAGGTAGTTAAAAAGCTCCTCGGTGGCCGGGCCCCGGGGGTGGATGAGATTCGCCCGGAGTATCTCAAGGCTCTGGATGTTGTAGGGTTGTGTTGGTTAACGCAACTCTGCAGTATCGCATGGACATCGGGGGCAGTTCCCCTGGATTGGCAGACTGGGGTGGTGGTCCCCCTGTTTAAAAAGGGGGATCGGAGAGTGTGCTCCAACTATAGAGGGATCACACTCTTAAGCCTCCCTGGCAAGGTCTATTCAGGGGTACTGGAGAGGAGGGTCCGTCGGATAGTCGAACCTCGGATTTTGGAAGAGCAGTGTGGTTTTCGTCCTGGTCGTGGAACACTGGACCAGCTCTACACCCTCAGCAGGGTCCTGGAGGGTGCATGGGAGTTCGCCCAACCGGTCTACATGTGCTTTGTGGACTTGGAGAAGGCGTTCGACCGTGTCCCTCGGGGTGCCCTGTGGGGGGTTCTCCGGGAGTATGGGGTACCGGGCCCTTTGTTACGGGGCTGTCAGGTCCCTGTATGACCGGTGTCAGAGTCTGGTCCGCATTGCCGGCAATAAGTCGGGCTCGTTCCCAGTGAGGGTTGGACTCCGCCAGGGCTGCCCTTTGTCACCGATTCTGTTCATTACTTTTATGGACAGAATTTCTAGGCGCAGCCAGGGTGTTTGAGGGGATCCATTTTGGTGGCCTTAGGATTGCATCTCTGCTTTTGCGGATGATGTGGTCCTGTTGGCTTCATCGGGACGTGATCTTCAGCTCTCACTGGAGCGGTTCGCAGCCGAGTGTGAAGCGGCCGGGATGGGGATCAGTGCCTCCAAGTCTGAGACCATGGTCTTGAGTCGGAAAAGGGTAGAGTGCCTTCTCCGGGTCGAGGGAGATGTCCTGCCCCCAGTGGAGGAGTTCAAGTATCTCGGGATCTTGTTCACGAATGAGGGAAGAAGGGAGCGTGAGATCGACAGGCGGATTGGTGCAGCGTCCGCCGTGAAACGGGCGCTGTACCGGTCCGTCGTGGTGAAGAGAGAGCTGAGTCAAAAAGCGAAGCTCTCAATTTACCGGTCGATCTACATTCCTACCCTCATCTATGGTCATGAGCTTTGGGTAATGACCGAAAGAACGAGATCACGAATACAAGCGGCCGAAATGAGTTTTCTCCGTAGGGTGGCTGGGCTCTCCCTTAGAGATAGGGTGAGAAGCTCGGTCATCCGGGAGGGACTCAGAGTAGAGCCGCTGCTCCTCCACATCGAGAGGAGCCAGTTGAGGTGGCTCGGGCATCTGGTTAGGATGCCTCCCTGGTGAGGTGTTTCGGGCACGTCCCACCGGGAGGAGGCACCGGGGAAGACCCAGGACACGCTGGAGGGACTACGTCTCTCGGCTGGCTTGGGAACGCCTCGGGATTCCCCCGGAGGAGCTGGAGGAAGTGGCTGGGGAGAGGGAAGTCTGGGCCTCCCTTCTTAAGCTGCTACCCCCGCGACCCGACCCCGGATAAGCGGCAGAAGATGGATGGATGGATGGATGGATGAATATTTAAGGTCTGTTGACTTTGCATAAATTAATCAAAAATTTCAGAAATTTTACTGTACTTCTTCAAATAACTGGAAATATTACTAAAAGATGGATCAAAAAACAGAATGGAGAATGAAAAGTTTTAATAAATTTCATCTGTCAAAATTGTATTTCTCTAAAGTATTATAAAACTACATGAAGAATAAACTAGAGAATAAACTAAAGCTATTAGCATTAGCTTTAGTAGAGGTGGAAATACAGACTGTTGTTCTTCAGTGATGACGGTCTCACGTTGCATTTGGACTAGAAACTCAGATCTGGCAACCCTTCCGCATCGCGCCATGTTTGTTTATGAGCGTGAGGCGCATGCGCTGTGCTAGGTAGAGACATGGCGCAGCTTCGTCATCATCGTTTTAAAAAAAGAGGCGGCTCGGCTCGGACACATGAAGTAGGCGGTGTAACGTCCATCCACTGAAACCGGGATGAAACCGGGATGAAACCGGGTGTTCCCGATCTCCCAGGACGCCGAGTGAGCGGCTAGCATGAAGGACTTTTGCGGTTATCCTGAAATCATCTCCGTTTTGACCGAGGCTTAGTGTTTTGGCGCCTTGTACTTGACCTGCTGAAAAGGCGGGAGCGCCATGTTTGTTTCTCGGTCATTTACCGAAAGTAAGTTGCTTGTTGTTTCCATGATGAAGTTCTGGAAGCCATTTTTGTGTTTCACGGCAGCAGCGTCTCAGCGCGGTTTGGCTGGAGTTTTACATCTTTTTCTTCTTTAGGATAGAAATTCACCACAAACCTCTGATATCAACAGAAACTTTCCGTAGAAAGTCTGGATGTAAAAATACATTCAGACTATTTGGGCCAGTTATTATCGCGGGTTTAAATAATGTGAGGGTTTGAATTGTGTCGGTTTTAAGGGCCGTTAAGAAACATGCAGGGAATAAATCGATTCCAAACATTTATGAATAAACACCGAGGCTCTTTAAATGTGTATACGCTTGAAATATTAAAGTGATATTTGTGACTGTATGGAAAATAGACCAGCGAATTTGCAGTAAGCATAAAGCGGGGAGCAAAAGAAGATTTCCGCATGTCCCTTACAGGGCCCCGTATGAATACTTTATGGAGAGTTTATATTGGGAATAATTCTGTATTATTTGTGTTTTAATGAAGCTGTGTGTGTGTGTGTGTGTGTGTGTGTGTGTGTGTGTGTGTGTGTGTGTGTACAGTTGCTCTGAGGCTCCTGCCTCTTTAAATCAAAATCCCGTTAATGAAAATCCCCTGAGCTCCCCGCCCTCCGCTTCGAGGCAGGGAGTCCGGACGGGACCGGAGCTGGATCCCGGACCACCGCAGACCCGTCCTCCCAGCCAGGTACGGTACCGTTCACCCCGAGCAGCAGCGGGACCGGCCGGCTGCGGCCGCCCGCCCGCTGAGCCGGCAGCTGCTGTCGGAACCGGACGGAGCTGCGCTCCGGGTCTGGACTGTCCCTGACAGGTTGGGGTTGATTTCGGGGTGTTTGCTGGTTTCTGTGCACAGGGCGGCCCTGCTGGGCGGAGCTGAGAGCCGGGGCGGGTCTACCTGGCCCAGCTGGAAAGTCATACAGTTTCTATGAGAGGCTGCAGGTTTGAGTTCAGAGACTGAAAACATCTCCAGACAGTTGCTCTGCTGGTTCTAGTCCAGTTCCGCTGGTTCTGAAAGGCTGATGAAGCAGCAGAGTTGACCTTTACTCAGCCTGAGCCGGAGGAGGGAACCCTCCATTTACCAGCTGGTCTGACCTTTCAGACAGGGCCACTTTATTAGGTACACCTGATGGATGGGTGGATTGAGCAGGTGCTCTCCAGGCCTCCGGAGGCTCTCTGTGGGTCCCTTCAGAGGCTGTCCCACTTCTGCAGAACCATTGATCTGGATCTCTGTTAGGGTCCACAGGTTGGTCCAATTGGGAGGAGCCCAGGAGGAAGGATAGATCTGGAGCCTGCAGAGGCTCAGCAGCGTCTCTGTCAGATTCCCCTCTAAACTTAGTAGGTGACATTCGACACTGAGCAGAACCAGCTGCTCTGGGATCAGGCCCCCCGCTCTGAACAACAGGCTATAGGCTACATGCTACAGGTTCCAGGCTACATGCTATAGCTTGCATGCTACATGCTACATGTTACATCCATGATCCAGGTTGGGGTTAGCATCAGGAAAAACTGTTATTAGAGGTCCGTTTAATGATTTTCATCCAGACTGAAACCAACAAGAAATGGTAAGGATCCATTTCTGCTCCTGGTTCTGGACTCAGTGATGGCATCATTTCTAAAACTAACCAGATGCAGGAGTAAAGCTGTCTGAGAAGCTGCTGCATTGAATAGGCTAGTGTTAGCTTTGGCTTGGCTAGCATTCAAATTTTTGTTAGCTTTGGGTAGGCTAACAACTAGTATACCAAGGATTACTGCTGGGCAGTGCTGATTGACAAGACTGGATCCAGTAGGTTCTGGTCCCTGTTGTTCTGGTTCCAGTGAACTGGTTCTGGTCCCATAGGTTCTGGTCCCAGTATTTGAGTGGTTCTGGTCCCAGTGAGGTATTTGGCCTCCTGTTGCTGACCTTTTCCGTATCGGACCTCTCTGTGCTATCATCTCCAGATAACGAGACGTTTCCTGCCGGCTCCTGGTTGTGTCCGTGGGAGACCCTGTAGAGGGTCTGGAAGAATCGGAGGGTCTATATTAACCTGGTGAATCACAGCGAGCCTGGCATTCCCCGTCTCTCCTTTCACGCCATATAAGTCCTACCCCTCCTCCCCGTCCGCGCCCCCTCCCACAATGCCGCGCTGCGATCCCTGACTATTCTTAGCGCCGCGCCCCGCCGCCTCGTCTTCCTCAGCCTTCCTCGGCCTTCCTCCTGCCTGTCCATTCAGACGGTTCCTCTCTTCCAGAGCGTCTCTGCGGTTCGGAGCCGAGGATCCGCCTGGAGGAATGAGCTGCTACACGGTGACCCTGCCGGGCCCCGGGCCCTGGGGCTTCAGGCTGCAGGGGGGCAAGGACTTCAACATGCCGCTGACCGTCTCCAGGGTAAGCATGGGGTCCGATCCGGTGGGTCCGATCCGGCAGAGGGGTATAAATACTTAAGGAGAGTTTCTGGTCGGACTGAGACTCTTTGCTGAACCAATCAGCCTTCAGCTCTGGTTTCATCATCAGGGAGACGTTACAGTGAAGCTGCTTGTTGCTCCCCATCATCCCACAACTGGCTGCTGAGTCGGGCCTGCTGCTGTGGGCTCTCATGGCCCCCGAGGCCTCGGTGGCCCCCCTGGCCTCCATGGACCCTCATGGCCTAGGTGGCCCCTCATGGCCTCCACGGCCCCTGAAAGCAGAGCTGCAGCTTCTAAAACTGGACCGGGTTTATGTTTCCAGAGCTCGGTCTCTGAATAGCCGGTTCTGTCTTCACTGCTGAGGAGATGCTGACATGACTGCGCTGGCATCTGCTCTGGTTCTGCTGGTTCTACTGGTTCTACTGGGCCCTTCTGTTGGTGACTCTGGAAGGAAACTCTAGAACATTAAACCAGAACAATAAAAACCCAGAAGTGTGGTTCTCCTGAGGTTCTGCAAGCCCAGGTTGCTCTGACAGTGACCAGTGGTCGGCTCGGCTAACTGAAATTAGCTAAGCTAACCCTAAAGCGCTAATCATAAACATTAGTTCTGCTAATGCTAACTCATTCATTCATTTGTTATGCTCTTAGTATTTGTATAGTTTATTTATAAAATAAGCCGATGCAATATTTTGAACAAACTTCAAAATAAGAGCATGAATATAAATGCTCAACTACTTGAGGAATTATTAAGTTGACAACTAAAACTTCAAATTTGTGCTTTAGAATCTGTTTGCAACAGTTAATTTCAGGAAGCAAATTGTGGTAAAAGTTTTCACAGTTAACAAAGCCACTAAATGTAACATTAGCTCTGCTATTAGCGGAGTGGTGTTAGTATGTCCACTGCTAGCTTCCTTCAAGTCATCTGCATCGTTGGTTCTGCTGTCTTTCTTCCTCTTGATATCAGTCCATTTATTCTCTACAAGGTTCTGGCCAGGCCTGTCAGCTGCTGTTGCCATGGTGATAAACTGGTACTGTTTGTAATGTGGGTCGGTACCTGGAAATTGAAATCAGCGTCTCCTTAAAACTTGTCATCAGAGGGAAGCATGAAAAGCGCTGAGTTTACACTTTTTCCTTCCACTGAATTTTCCACTCATAGTGTCCCAACTCTCAGTAGCAGCCCATGTTGTTAGAAATGAGTGTTTTCTGAAAGGTTCTGATCGGTCCAGTAGAACCGTTCTGTCAGACATTTTAATTGGTCCGATCTGATGGTTCTGTTGGTTCTGTTGTGGACCGGTGTCTTACGAAGCCTCGTATGTTCTGGTTGATTTGGACTGAACATTTTTATCCAGAGGGAAGAAGCAGCTCGGTTCTGGTTCTGGTCGGTCACCTGGTTCAGATGTCAGAACCTCCTGCGGTTCTTGAGGTTCTGCTGATGTTGGACTTTTAATGTTCTGAAGATGTCAGGAGAACCAGAACCATCAGTGACGATCAGAGATGTCGAGCGCTCCTGGAAAAATGTATTTCTATGATTAATTTATTAATCTGGATTATTTAATGTTCTAACAGCATCATCAGCTGTTTATGGGTCTGAACCATCACAGTTCTACCATTTTAAAATCAAAGTTACCAAATTAGCCTGGAAGACCCTCAGATGGTTCTGATCCGGTCTGCAGGAGGTTCAGATAAACTAAAGGTTGATGTTGCCATGGTAACAGCAGGCTTTCTGCTGCTGTAGCTAAGCTGCAGTCGGTCAACAGGGGCCGGGGATCCTTTGGAAACAACAGTAGGAGGCGGCGCTGTCTCTGGAGATGTCTGGTTTTGGTACCAGAAGAACCGTTTTGGAGCAAACATCAGGTTTTCTCTGGTTCCTCATTTATATGGGTCCAAACTGCAGGAAGGGAAGTTCTGGTATAAAGGTTTGGAGTATTTGGCCAAACTGCTGAGCAGAACTTGAGCCGATTGTAACTCAGTTAGCAGCTATAATTTGTGTTATTCATTATTCAGTCATACGTTCACCATGTGACTCACTCATTCATAAATGTCACCGTTTAAAGCAAAACTTTTACTTAGCGAGCTAAATATTTACGTTTTACCAACTAAATGTTAATCTGCAGAAACTGAAGTGATTCAGTTTCACCAGCAGGATGTAGAAGTTGGCAGGCTTTTACTTTGACAGTCCACTTCCCCTCATCAGGGGGATTTTCCACATTAGCTAAATGGTTAGCTCTGAGCTAGCTAGATATGGAGATGGAAACATTGAACTTCTCAATAAAATGGTTGACTAGGAGTTTAGCATTTAGCTCCAGACTGCAGCTGTGCTCCTAAATACTTAGATTCAAACTAAATGTTTAGTTTAAAGGAAACAATTCAGCTGGTCAAGTTTTTAGTTCCAAGTGAAACATTTAGTATGAAGTGCAGCAAAAATATGACTTATAAAAATTAACCCAAATTATTGCTGTTAATTTCTGAGTGTAGCTTTAGTAATGGCTCTCTGTACATTTCTACAAACATCTGAACTGGTTTCCCTTTAAGCTGGTTCGTCCATCAGCTGAACTGGATGCAGTGACTCAGAGGGAATGTTTTCATTTCTTCTCTTCTGTGTTCTGTGAAGGATGCAGCTTTCTGCTGATCTTTGTGTCATGTTTTGCTGCTGCTGCAGAGCGCAGCGGCTCTTTGCCCTACAGGCGTCGGTTTTCCTGCAGCTTCAGCTGCTCCTGTAAACTTTACAGTGAAAGGCGAGCCGGCGGTAACTGGAGCTGTGCTGCAGCGCGGCGCTGACTCGGCTAGCACCGACCCGGCCAGCACCGACCCGGCCAGCGGCTCCCACAGCTCCCATTACAGCAGCTGGGGCATCCCACATCCGCAGAGCCCAAATTAGACCTGCAGGGAACCTGGTGGATCCTATAGTGACGAGGTCAGAGGTCAGAAGGAAACCCTGCAGTTTTATACCAAACAAATACAGAAACATAAATATTTACCTCTTTTAAAGCGTTTTAGACCTTTAAGCAGATCAGATTTAAGGCCATAAATCAGAAATATTAGATTACTGAGAGAGAATCCATCCCGGAACCAGAACCAGAACCCTTCATGTCGGAGCCAGAACGTCATAGATCACAGCCTAATGGGACATCAGGGATTGAAACGTCAGAAACTAGATTAAACGTCTGCTGCAGGACATAAACAACAATAACGTCTTAAAGGTCACAGCAGCAGAAGAAGCAGCTGCTCTGGGCGCCATGTTGGTTAAAACATGGCCGCTCGCTGAGAGCAGATCTGCATCAGTCAATAGCTGAAATGAGCAATTTAGCATCTTAGCATTAGCAGAACTAATGTTTATGATTAGCGCTTTAGGGTTAGCATAGCTAGCTTTTAACTAGCAGGGGTCACTACAGTGTAACATAATTTAAAAATAATAACTGACCATAAATGATCCAGAAACCAGATCGCTATGGAAACGAGAAACGGTGACAGGAATATTCTATAAAATTAAGTTACAAAATTCAACAAAGGGCTTCAGGTAGATTAACTAGTTTAAATAACTGATTTAACCCTGAACTGAAACTAGATAAAATATCTGGTGATAACTTTATTACAACATGATGAATGTTATGATTTTATAAATATTTCTGGGAGTTTTTCCATGTTTCAGCTTTCTGTTTAGAGGTGAATAAACTTAAATTTTTTAATTATGATTCTTCTCTTCCTGTTCAGGGATTAATGGAACCAAAACAAATGAATTTATTCAGATTAAATTACCAGAAATCAGAAATGTCTGAATCTGAACTACATGAAGCTGAAACATTTTGGACCAACAGATCAGAACCAACCAGAACCAGGGATCATGGCGGCCGGTCCGGTCCGACCCGGTTGTGAAATGTGAGCCATGCAGGCGGCGACCTGTATGTGGGTCAGAGAGGCTCTGAAACCGGGCCGCCGCACAGGCCCGGCATTGTTCGGGCTCAGTGAGCAGCTTCCTGTTAAACTTCACGATCTGGTTCTGATTAATCTGGCAGCCAATCGGACCAGGAGCTGAGCTGGGGTCACAAGGTTCTGGAGGGTCGGAGAAGTTCTGGAAGGTTCTCCCCTCTCAGCCCACTCTGACCCGATTCTGTCTCCCAGCGAGATTATTTGTCCCTAGATTACAGTAATCTGAGTGAACGGATGATGAATCGATCTGTTCTCATTCCACTGATTGTTTCTTGGAACGCCAGCGGTAATCCGCCGTGGCGCTGACCCGTTCTCCGTGTTCTGGCCCGGTTCTCTCTGTTGAGACAGATAACGCCGGGCAGCAAGGCGGCGCAGGGGAACCTGATCCAGGGCGACGTCATCGTGGCCATCGACGGCGTCGGCACCGAGGGGATGACCCACCTGGACGCCCAGAACAAGATCAAGATGGCGCACCACAGCCTGGCGCTCACCATGACCAAGTGAGGTCACCTGAGGTCACCTGAGGTCACCTCACTTGCAGAACCAGCAGCACTCATGTTTTTTCCCCTGCAGGTCGAAGCGTCCCGTTGCCTTGGCGCCGCCCAGAATGGACGCCGTGATTCCCATGATCCCTCACCAGCAGGTAGCTCCGCCCCCCGACTGCAGCTTCTCATGGTTCAGAAACTCTTTGCTGCCTCCAGTGGCGACATGAGGAACTGCTCCTTCCAGCAGAACATCTCAGACTCAGAATGTCGCATTAAAGGGGAAACGTCTCACCAGTCGTCTCACAGTGAACCATCACACAGAGTGATGTCATGATTATGGCTGCAGCTGACTGGTTGCCATGGAGATTAACTGTCATAAGAGCGTAGAGGAGCATGTACTTTACAGAAACTTCACATTTATTCTTCAACCATCCGTTTCTCATCAGTTTGATCTGATATTCTGAGAAAATAAATTTTGGGTTTTTATGACCAATAAAACTGCAAAACATATAAAGGCTTAAAATATTTTAGTCCCTGTGAGATGAATCTATTTGAAATGTTTTTCACTTTCTGAGATGACTGGTGAGAAATATTAAAATTTATCACAATGATGTTTTGAGATTATAAACAATGAAAGTTGATCTATTTCTGCTGCTGGATTATCAATCTGTCTGCTTCACCAATAATCAAACAATAGGAAACTGATATATTTAAATTAAACCAACAACGTTCAGTCAGATGAATCATTCCCAGCGGTGCAGGGCATTCTGGGTAAATCCAGCCAAAGCTAACATGCTAGCCTAGCGCTAGCAGCAGAAATGGCTCCTGGTCTTCAGCCAAAGACTAAAGAGAAATCCTCCAGCACTAAACTCTGACGCCTCCATCTTGTTCCATCTGGTGAAACAGGAAGTTGCTCTCGGCGTCTTCAGAGGTTTTAGTGTCGTTTCCTGCAGTTGTTGTTGGTGCAGCGCCCCCACAGGCCAGGAGGGGAACAGGCTGGTTTGGGTCAGAACCACAGCAGCTGCAGGTGGAGCAGATGTTCTGGTTCCAGTAGAACCGGGTCAACCGGACCATCAGGAGGGGAACAGACTGAATGTGAATGTTCAGGGTTGGAATAAAACCTTCACTGTTAAATTGTTGAAAGTGATTTTAGTTGCAGTTTTTATTTCTGTTGTACCAAAACTCCTCCACATAAATCTGATAGTTTGAAGATAAAACCGAATTGTTAAATATGGTCCAGATTCTAATTTCTAACAAAGTGTGATTTTAGTCTTAAACTGGATAAGTCCTCCTGTGAGTCTGTCCCTCAGATGACCCTTCATGTCTCCTCCTCCGCCCGGCGCCTCAGGTAAACGGCCGTGCGTCGGCGCCGCCCCAGCCTGCGGCGGCCGGCTCTCCGGGAAGGAGTGGCGCGGCGCCCAGCCCCCACCACCGGGGGCAGTATAACTCCCCCATCGGCCTGTACTCAGAGGAGACTCTGAGGGAGATGGCGGCCATGCAGGCGGGGTACGTAGAGAGTATGCCACTAACGCTGCTGACCTTTGACCCCAGGGAGGAGGAACCAAACCTGATCAGAACATTTAGGGATGAAACTTTTAGCTGAAGCGCAGAGGTCAGTTAATCCAGATCGGCGTTCTTGCAGCGATTCTTCAGCTGGGTTTGGTGACCGAGCCAACGCCGAGGCCGGACACCTGTCAGAGCGAGGGCGTCTCTAAAGGTCAGGGGTAACCCGACCCCACCCCAACACGGGTCACAAGGGTTCAGGACTGAAATTATAGACCACAGTTGACTTAGAGAGGGATTAAACCAAACCGTACTCGGCATTTAATCCAGAAGAAACCAAAGATTCAGCAGCTGGAGATCTGGAGCTGCTCCGGTTTAAACACGAGAAGCAGAGGGCAGAGATCTACATCTGCATCTTTCATCTGGTTCTGGAACCAGATTGAAGGTCCTAGAACCAGATGAAAGGTTCCGGAACCTTTCATCTGGTTTCAAAGGTTCCGGAACCAGATGAAAGGTTCTGGAACCAGATGAAAGGTTCTGGAACCAGATGAAAGGTTCCGGAACCAGATTGAAAGGTCCTGGAACCAGATTAAAGGTTCCGAAACCAGATGAAAGTTCCTGGAACCAGATGAAAGGTTCCGGAACTAGATTAAAGGTGGTACTGGCCCATTTGGAGGAGGACCTGAAGGTTCTTGATGAAGAACGCCTCCTGCTGACGGACGCTGATCTTCATTTCTTCATGTGAAGGCCTTTGTTCAGCCTCTGATGATGTTTCTTCTTCTTCTGTTTCTGTCCTCTGTTTGTCTCCAAGGTTTTCTGCCCCGCTCCTCCCAAGTTAGTATCTTGTCTCTGCTTTGTGTCTGACGGTTTGCTGTGGTTCCGCTGGACGTCTGTAGATTAGATCTGTAGATTAGTAGGTAGTTTAGTGTTTCTAGGAGTGAAAATGTCTTGATTAGAAAATAACTTAATCTCTTAATTCCTTTTATTTCTGTCGCAATGCCAGATTATGACAGTAATCAGCGTTTGACACCAAATCCAGTTCAGCAAAACCTTCCTGCAGACTGCATGCTGCCGAGTGCATGAACTGCATCATTATTATATTAGTTATTATTATTGAAAGAGTTTTCTACAGCTAGATATAAAGATGAAAACCACAGAATTGTTTCTGGTGAAACGGGACGCAGTTTTAATTCTTTGACGTTTATTCAGTTCCAAGTTTGGTTTCACGAATAGTTTCCCCGTCAGTTTGAGGACATGTAGTGATGTTGATGCACAGAGTTTCCAACGCGTCTCCAGTGCCTCCCAAACGGGTCTCCTATGTGTGTTGATGTTCTGGTTGAGGCCAGTCCTCTTGCTGGTTCTGAGGTGAACCGGGCCCGTGGTGTGTTTGCTGTGAGCATGCAGCTTTCTGGTTGGTTCTTCTTCTTCTTGTTTTAAACTCAAACCCAGT
Source organism: Poeciliopsis turneri (assembly GCA_922788865.1). Classification (NCBI taxonomy): domain Eukaryota; kingdom Metazoa; phylum Chordata; class Actinopteri; order Cyprinodontiformes; family Poeciliidae; genus Poeciliopsis; species Poeciliopsis turneri. The sequence goes on along the minus strand of CAKLNU010000738.1, from coordinate 222,526 downwards.
CGTCCAACCGTCCTGTCCTCCGTGTCTTCCTGGTCTTGTCCGTCCTCCCCTCAGTGCCGGCTTCAGCCCCGGCGTGCTGAAGGACTCGGGCCTGTCGGCCCAGAAGACCATCGAGGTGACGGGTCCGGGCGGGAAGGCCACCATCATCCACGCCCAGTACAACACGCCCATCAGCCTGTATTCGCAGGACGCCATCATGGACACCATCGCCGGCCAATCGCAGGCCAAGGGACACGATGCTGGGTAGGACGCCGCCTGATGTCCAACTCTTTGGCAAGTCGGTGCTTTGAGTAAAATCTGACCTCCGTGGAGGTTCTGGTTCTGTTGGGTTCAGTCTGAGCTCAGTCCTCCACTTTTATTCTCCTGTTTCATTCGAAGGTCCGTTTATTGACTTGTCGCTCTGCTGGGTTCTTGGTTCTGGTTCTGTGAACTCTAGGAGATCCAGACTCTAGTTCTGGTTCTGGTTGCTCTTCTTGACGACCTTTGCTGTCACAAGGACCAATAATCACCCAATAATCACAGACGGTTCTGATGGTGTTGGTTCTGATCTGTAATAACGTTCTGGTTCTGTTGGTCGGCCTGAAGGTTCTGATGTGAATCGTTTCCCTTCGTTTCTATTTCGCTGTGATAAAAAACAAAAACTGATTTTTAATACATTTTAGAAAAAACTGTAAAAACTCATTAAAATAAAAAATATTTCTGATGTGTAAAAAGAAAAACTTTTAGAAAACAAACCAGAAAATCTTAAAAATATGAGTTTTAGGGCCAGAGTGAAAACTGAGAATGAAGTCAGAACATCAAAATAAAATTACAAGAAAAAAGTTTTAATGAGGAAAAGTTTGAAGTTTTCAGGATTTGATGATCAGTTCAGACTTTTACTGTTAATCATAATAATTTGATGCCAAGTATAATTTCACAAGATGCTCAAAATTTTATTTTAATTATTTTTGTTGGAGGAGTTGACATAAAATTATAACTTTATTCTGGAGATTTAAAAAAGTATTTCTCAGCTTGACCCTGAATGACCCCAGATTGACCCTGAATGACCCCAGATTGACCCTGAGGTCTGCGCGTCTCTGGAGGTGAAAAATGTCGACTGAAGAGAAAATCTCTCAATGTTCTGATCCGGTTTCTCCTCTGATGAATTCTTGCTTTATTTTCCTGTCTCTCAGTATCGAGTCAAGTCAGTGTGTCTTTAACCAGTTAACCCAGTTAAACCAGTTAACTCACTCAGATCGAGGATCCGGAGCTCTTCCAGCTCTGGGACTGATCGATGCTCCTGAAGCGGTTCTGTTCTGACCCGGTCCGTGTCTCTGTAAGCGACTGGCCGGTGGACAGTGCCTCTCCAGTCTGCCAGGCGGTCCGGACCACAGGCCAGAACCAGAACCAGAGCAACTGGAGTCGCCGCAGCGCCCAGTCCAAGACGTTCCAGCTGCTGGCCCACCTGACCCACACCGAGCCCAGTAGGTCTGGTTCTGCTGGTTCTGGAGGACAAAGGCGGAGCGATCAATCAGTTCTTTATTTCTGCTTCCAGCTCAGCAGCAGCAGGAGGATGAGGAGGAGGAGGAGGTGATGAAGAGGAGCAGGTAGACTCCGCCTCCTCACCTGAGCACCCCCTCCCCCTCCCTCACTGTTTACTGACCCGAACCTGCAGGTCCATTTCTCCACCTGCATGCAGTGAGTGTGTGTGTCCAGCAGGGGGAGCTGCAGCTCTGCAGGCTGATCTGGATCCACTGGATCTCTGGAACGAGACAGAACCGGATCCAGAATGTCAAACCTCATGATGGGAGCATAGAGCTACAGATCCAGATTTGATCAGAACCATGAAGAGGTTCTGATCCAGAACATATCAGTGTTTCAGTCGCCTCACTTTATTTTAACAAGAAAACTAAAGTAAACACAAAGCAGACACACATTCATAAAACTTAATATTTCTTGATAAACCGTTTCTGTGCTGCCGGGTTTCTAGCATCAGTTACCATGGCAACAGACACAGGAAGTTGGAAACCTGAGCAGAACGTAAAGTTTCTCCTGTTGCTTCAGTCCGAGTTTCTCTGGAGGCAGAAACAGCAGAGAAGCATCATGTGACGTGTAACAGGCTCCGCCCACCAGCCCGCCGCCGCCGCTCTTTGCTCATCATCCTCCATTAATCCCATCGATCCTCCAGGCTCCACTCGTCCTGGATCGATGCAGCAGAGGTCGGCTGTTTCCTCCAGAGAGTTTATTTTGTCTCTGGGAGGAAGAGGAAGCAGATTAGATGCAACTGAAGGTCGACTTCCTGCTGGAAACGGTTTAATAAACTCAGTTCATAAAACAGCAGATATGTTAAAATGTCAGATTGAAAACAAAAAAGAAGACGATTTAAATATTCTGCAAGAAATAATAAAACTTGTTTCACAACCAAAAAAATAACATTGTTTAATATTGTTTGGTTATTTATCTCTAACAATATTAATTCAGAAGCTTTCATTTAAATTTAATTAACTTCACAGTTTCCACTTTGATGTCCCAAAGCAGTACCTTTTATTAAACTAATAAAGACTAATATTTAATTTTGCCAGAGAAAAAAAATATTTTGTAGGAGAAAATCCCAAAGTGCTCAATATTTTCCAAATAAACACCAAGGTGTAATAATTTAGGTGCTTCAGCCTTGGTTAAAAATGAATATTATTGATTATGATGGATTATAACATTTTACCATTAGATCCAAACAAGATTCAGAATTTAATAAAAACCAGTCAAAGATATGAGCAGGAGTCGAACATGGAGATGATGTCATGGAGGAACGTCTGACCTCTTCCTCCTCTTCCTCACCGCTCCAGATCTAATAAAGCTCTAATCACATTGATCCAACATCCAGCTGCTGCTCCCAGGCTGGATTCATCCTGAAACATTCCTGACAGATCATCCGTCCTCTGATTGGACGAAACCACAGCAGATGATCAGCTTGTGAATGTAGACGGTTGACAGGAAGCAGTAGAGGTCAGAGGTCAGTGGGTGAGGAAGTGTTGGGAATTTTTCTGTGGATTTCAGTCTTCAGAGAGAGGCGGTGCGTTGAAGTGTTTCACAGAGAGTGGGACATCAGGCCACCTGCTGAGCTGATTGCTCGATTAAAGAGGTAGAAATATTCCTGAAGAAACTTTGAGATGGATGGATGGATGATGGATGGATGAAGAGAGCATTACCTGGTCACTCCAAGCAGCCAATCAGAGGCTCTGTAGCCTGACCAATCAGAAGACAGTCCGTGATGAAGATGGCACCTTCAGATGAAGGCTCTGCTGTGGGAATTGAACCTTCGACCTTAACATGTGTCTGTGCTTCTCCAGCCAGTATGGGATGGCCCCACCCATGCACCAGGCTCCGCCCCCTCAGCAGTTCCAGCCGATGCCCCCGCTCTACCAGCAGCCGCCCCCTCTCCAAGCCCCGCCCACCCAGCAGAGCTCCATCCAGATCCCCGTTGGCTCCGCCCCCCCGAAGGTGGTCAGCACGGCCTGCATCTTCCCCACCCAGCCAGGTGAGGGAGCGTGAATATGGCGGCCATCAGAGGGCGCACATCAGCAGATATCAGGCTGTAACCAGAACACCTGTCAGTCAGCGTGAAGGTCAGAGGTCACCATTGGTGATTCTCAGAGTCTCAAAAGGCTTCAGAGTCTTTAGGCTTCTCCTAAATACGGTGTATTTAGGAGAAGCTAATGCTAAAACCAGAGTTAGATTTTAGCTGAAGGGAAGCTAGGTGCGCTAAGCGCTTTCAGAGTTCGCCCGTCTGTGTTCAGTTTGTGATGTTATCAGACCTTGTTGCCTGTGGCTCCAGCTCCAGTCCCGCCCCAGCCCCGCCCTGCAGCAGCCGCCCCGGCCCCGCCCCCCTCCGCTCCTCCTCCGGGTTCCTCCTCCGCCAACCGACCGCCCTGGGTGACCGACACCAACTTCGCCGATAAGTTCGACCCGGGTAAGACCACCACCTCCTCCATGAAGGTGCAGCCGCTTCCTCAGGCGGCTCCGCCCCCGCCGGCGTACATCCCTAACCCATCCCCCGCCGGGCAGCCCGCCCCCAGCTCCGCCCCCTTCACACCGAGCCCCGCCCCCTTCCTTCCTGTGGCGAGGGGCGTGGCTCAAAGAGCAGAGCGGTTCGCTGCCAGCAGCCGCACGCCTCTGTGTTCAGCGTGCAACAGCGTCATTAGGTACGGGCCTCGGCGTTCATCAGAGCGACTCGTTGCGGTCCATAGTGTGTGACGGTGTTGCTGTGGTCCCCAGGGGCCCCTTCCTGGTGGCCCTCGGCCGGTCCTGGCACCCCGAAGAGTTCAACTGCCACTACTGCCACGTCTCCCTGGCCGACGTCAGCTTCGTGGAGGAGCAGAACAACGTCTACTGTGAGAACTGCTACGAGGAGTTCTTCGCTCCAACCTGCGCCCGCTGCAACACCAAGATCATGGGGGTGAGGCAGACCCTGGGGTCATAGGTCATCCTGACTTTCTCATGTAGTGGTTAGAAAGTCACATTGCACGTGTTTTGAGTTTAAAGCTCTGAGCTGATGGGAATGGGAACAAAGTCTTGACATAGTTAGCAAGTCAGCTAATGCTAATGCTAGCACCAGGAATCGCATAGAAGGCGAGACAAAAAGGGCAAAAACAATGAGAATCATGCAGGATGGCTCAGTCCTCAGGGAGCTAACCGCTAGCACACAGTGCTAACATTAGCAATAGCAATAGCAGAAGACACAATGCTAGCAAAGCAATGACCAGGATGTCATCGCAACACAGTTGTCTTTGCACAACAAATACTCCACCTCTGATGTGGGAACATTTCCAAGAGAAATGGTACTAAGAGGTTCTGATGGCTTAATTCACCAACAACCAAACATTTTGACCTCAATTTGTAGTTTCAAATCCTGGAACTTGGACTACAAAATTACTGCAAGAAATAAAAATGTCAGATTTGTGAAATTGGTGAGAAATCCAAACAGAAAACAGAGAAATCTATGCAGCACCAAGAGAGACCAGATTCATCATCAATGCTGTTCTAGAAATTCAAAGTATACGCAAAATATATTTAAGGGCTAAAACAAACAAAAAAATTAGTTTGCATTATACGTCTCCTTTTAACATTACAATAGTTTATTTTTCTGATTTTTGAGTTTCTGAGGCCTTGGTTAGTTTGTTGCCTCTGGTGTTTCTCTGAGTGACGTAACGATCACATGCATTGCAGGAAGTGATGCACGCCCTGCGGCAGACGTGGCACACCACCTGCTTCGTGTGCGCCGCCTGCGGGAAACCGTTTGGAAACAGCCTGTTCCACATGGAGGACGGAGAGCCGTACTGCGAGAAAGGTACAGCGGGCCCGGTTCTCTGGGACAGAACCGGGTTTATACTGGAGGTGTAATGTCCACCAACGGGGAACATGGTCCGAAGAGACGACCAGGAAAAGACGGGGAACTTGGTCCTGGTGGTTAAAGTGGTTAAATCAGTAGGAAGTTGGTCGACAGGAGCTGTTTTTGTTGTTATGGAGATGAAGTTTTGTTTCATAAATTCATCTGTGATGATTTTAATTTCCTTGCTATAAGTGGCGGTGCTGCTAGCTTTAGCTAACTCTAAAGCGCTAAACATAAAAATTCTGAAGTTGGAACACCAACAGAGTAAACAGTGGAAGCTAATGCTAAAGCCGATGATAAGTTTGAATTTTCTGCTGTTTGAATTTTAATTGTATCCATAAAAATGATTTTAGGAGAAGCTAAATGTGCTAAACAATTTCAAAGTTAGCAAAAACGCTAAAGCTCATAGCTAAAACCTTTGCTATTAGCAGGCTAGCAGAAGTGTTCCCACCACTGGTTCTGATGGATCCTTGAGCCTTGGAATAAAAATGGTGAATTTGCTGGCAGTCCTTGTTTAGCTGTTCTGGAACAAATATTAGCGTGTTAGCATGTTGGCGCGTTAGCAGCTTAGCATCGTTCCTTCTGCTCCATCAGATTACGTCGCTCTGTTCAGCACCAAGTGTCACGGCTGCGACTTCCCGGTGGAGGCTGGAGATAAATTCATCGAGGCTCTGGGCCACACCTGGCACGACACCTGCTTCGTGTGCGCGGTAAGAGCTGGCTCAGAGGCAGAGGTCAGAGGTCAGGCTGTCCTGTAAGTGCTGCTGTCTTACAGGTGTGCCATGTGAACCTGGAGGGTCAGCCCTTCTACTCCAAGAAGGACAAGCCTCTGTGCAAGAAGCACGCCCACGCCATCAACGTGTAGAGCTGAGCTGGGAGCAGCCGCCATGTTAACCACCTGCTACTGATGATGATGATGATGATTCTGCTTCCACACAGGAAGTCCTGCTGCTGCATGGACCGGGGCTCAGGTCAGAGACAGCCGGCTCCATGCTGCGCCTGCAGGGCAAAATAATCCCTCAAGTTACAGACGATGGGTTGATGCTGGAGAACAAATTATTTTTAACGTCACTTTTAGTCGTTGAATAAAGTTTGATGTTTTAACACAAAGTTTTAGATTTTAAACCTGTGCCATCTTATTTATTCTAGACAGAAACCATAAAGTTCTGTTTTTATTTTTTAATCAACCTGCAGATGTGCCTGTTTGACATTTATTATGTATAAAGATGCTTTCAGCTCAACAGGAGGAGTTTGGTTCTGGTTCTGGTGCCGATCTCCGGACTGAACAGCATCAGATCCAGAAACTCTCTGCTGTGAAGCTTTTCTGTCTGCAGCAGCTTCATCTCAGACCCAACAGATCCACACAGGAAATGCTAACGAGTCGTTTCCTGTGTGACCTGCAGGGGGCGCTGCTGCAGACTGAGCTGATGGAGCCGATCCTCCTCTGTCTTTATCTCAAACCTTTTCTATTTATTGATCGCTGAGTGTATTTTGAAGTGTTTATTTTAGAATTTTTTCTACCTGAACTGTAAACGTGTCTGAGCTGCTGCAGATCAGACGCTCAGGTGTAACGGGTCCGTTCACACTGCAGAACTTCAGAAACACTTCCTCTGGATTACAGGAGGCTCCTGCAGTTTCAGGTAAATTAAACATAAACACAGAAATAATGCAGACAGGAATGACAGTAGAGACAATCACTATCTGCTTTTTAACCTGATGAACTTTTAATAAAAGTAAAAAATTAAACGTAGTTAGAGGAGCAGTAAATCTGAAAGTTTCATCAGAAACCAGAATCCAATCCAGAAGATTCAGGGTTGAGATTATTTTGGACCACAGAAACCAGTCTAACTATAAATACCGTTTAGCGTCTCCTGGTGGCTAGTAGAAGAACTGCACTTAGCTCTATCTTTAACCTCCGTCTCTGCTGCTTCTTTAAGTTAATAAGCACCAGTCTCAGCAGGTGTCCGTTAATATCCAGACCTCTGCTGTCAACCAGAAAGAACATTGTCCAACAGGACAGAATCATCTACATAGAGGCGAATATTAAATATTATTGCTATGTTTGCTAAACTGCCGCTGCGTTGGCTGAGTAGATGTTCAGGAAACAGAAACCTGCTGCCAGAGACCTGAGGAGAATATTTCAGATTATAACCTGGGATGTAATTTAGCAACAGTTTTAAACAATGTTTGAAAGTTATTTTGACTTTAATCCTTGTTGTATGTTTGTAACAACTGGTTTGTGTTTTCTGATCTAACTCTGTCATTTGGTTTAGCGTTCTCACAGAAATCATGAAAGCTGTTACAATTAACAAGGTTTTTGGTAGTTATTGGGGTAAAATGTTTTTCATTTATGGACTTGTACTCATAAACCTGTTTATAGCAGCCTCTATTGGCTGCTGAAGAAAACTGCAGCCCCTTCAAGCCAAAAAAAAACCCCACGTAACTAAAGTCAAATCTGTAATTTAAATTTGCATTATTTATGGAGTGAAACAAAAGTGTAATGATTTCTGATGCGTGTTTTTTTTAGGCCATCCGAACATAAATTATAATAAAACCCAGCAGCAGTACTTTCAGTGACCACAGGTGTCACCAAAATCCACCTGAAAAAGACAAGTCAGCTCAGTGTGACGGATTGTTAGGGCCAGAATATTTTTTAATTTACAAAGATAACTCATAATATTACCAGAAGAAAGTCATAAAATTATGAGAAAATGTTTAAATTGGAGCAAAGCTTGGAGAGAATAGAGATTTGATGTCTGTGGTTCTTTCTCCTAAATAGATTCAGTTGTTTCAAAGTCCTGATAATAAATGTTAAAATATTATTTTCTTATTTGTCAAATGGAAACCAATGCATAACTTCACAACATGCTGAACATTCCTCGTGTTAGTGCAGCACTAAGACTGATTTTACATGTCAGTTCTCATAAATTATTACTTTATTCTGATAATATTATGACTTCATTCTGGTGTTATTACAACTTTACGGTTGATCAACATTTTTATTGTAATATTACAACTTTCATATTAAAATTTTTCTGGTAAAAGTCGTTCATACAACATTTTTCTGCTAATGAGTTTATTCTCATTATAAATTTATTTTTGAGACATTTTTTTGTAATATTCTGATTCTATTCTGGTGTTTTTGGACTATTCTTTATTATTACAACTTTATTTGAAAATATTATGACATTATTGTTGTATTGTTTGAACTTTACTGTAGGACCTTTTTGTTGTGATATTCTGACTTTATTTTCAAATTATTTTGACTATTGTCATATACTTTCCTTCTGATATTATTACTTTATTTTGATAATATTTGACTTTATTCTTGTATTTCAACCTTTTTCTTGTAAAATTGTCTTTGTTCTCATGACAACATTCTCCCACTTTTCGCTCTTTCTGTGTCGTTGTTGCGCCATCTAGTGGTGGTTTAAGGATCTGAACTAAAACAGTCTGAAGTTCTGCAGTGTGAACGCTGTTTCACTGAATGTTTGATTCTTTTTTAAAGATTGTTAGTTTCTGTGCGTAGATCTGAGTCGTTCAGAGTCTTTGTGCCTTTTCTCGTCAGCAGCTCCGTTCGGGTCGGACTCGGTTTTCCTCCTCGTTGGGCCGACTGGTTCATGATCTGTGTTGGTTTTTACTCCGTCTCGTCCTTTTATACGGTTTGTTTTCAGGGTGAATGCAGTGTGCATGCAGAGCAGCATGTCGGTGTTAGTTTAGACAGAAAGAGAAGTGCTAACCTCACCGTTTGAATTAAAGCTGCCTGGTTTCGTGTTGACAGGTGGATAATGAATAAAGAAGCACCACAAACACAATCAGCTGGTCGTTTCATTCTTTGAAATCGAATCATTCACTGGTCAGTAAGAAACCAGATTCATAAACTGTGGAAAATATTTAAATGATTGAAAATAAGGAATATTCTTTCTGTTCTCTGACCTTTGACCTTTATTCAGTTCCTGTTTCAGGTTTCTGTAACTGACTAATCTGAGCTGCAGATGTCAAAATCACAATGATTCACTTTTAACCGACAATTATTGCAACAATCCTCAGTCTGTATTTATATTTATTGCCACTAGAGGGAGGCAGAGTCGCCTTTGGTGTTGATTTCTAAATAAAAGCCCGTCCAAAGCAACTGGTCAGTAATTTACACAGAGGAGGAAATATGCTAGGATGTCTCACTCCGCTCGCTTTAGAACAAACCAAAGAACTGCAGTTTTACTTTTCTTAAAGAATTTTGAAAAATATAATTATCACTTTATTTGTAAATTAAATTGACTAAACTTTACTGTCATTTTCACTGCTTTTCCACCCAGTAAACAGAGACACCAGCTTTTGAAACAAAACTTAGTTTTTTAATTAGGAAGGAGATGATCTGACAGATAATTCAGGGTTTTAAAATGAATTTTCAAATCAACAGGAAAATGGTTCTTAAATCAGGAGTTATGTGAGGTTTGCTGCTGCTTCAAGTTCAATAATTCACATTCACTTGTTAAAATGTGAAAATAAAGTAGCTGTGGGCTAGTTATTTAAAGTAAACTTGAATATTAAATTATAAATATGTTCCTTTCTGTTATAGATGGACTTAATAATTATGTAATATTTCTTGTTTTTACTTTTAATAAACTGGAGGTATTTCTGTAGAATATTGATGAAACATTAATTTAATACAGTTTGGAATAAGATAAATTCATGCAAGTACTTTCCAGATGTACAGTGATTATCAAAAGGTGATGGGTGATTAAAAAGCCAAAAAGAAGCACAATACTAACTGTCTATTAGCATAGTAGGAATTTATGTGGGAACATCTTCCAGATTTGTGACAATAAATCAAAAGCAACATTTTCCGTGAAAGAAATCACACAGGGTGAGGCATCCTGTAAAACAAGTGTTCTATGTCAGATTTGCAATCCTTCAGTTTTTTCAACAACAAATCAGAGTGAGTTATCGTGTTTTAGAGAGGATCTCTGTCGCATTTCCTGCCCTTCGTAGTGGCAGCAGCAGAAACGGAGTGAGGCGTCCTGTTTGGGAGAGGATCTCTGCCAGGTTTGTAACAAGCAGCAACAGAGTGAGAAATCGCGGAGCTGGAAGGAGGACCGATCCTGGAAATATATCTGGAAAAACGTTTGGAAATAAGATTTTCCTATCGCTCCCAGCCGACCCCGGCTCAGGACTTATTTATCTGGATAGTTTGGAAGAGAACCCCGCAATCATTTGGGAGTAAAGACTACAGAGATCAATATAAAGGTAAGGGCAGATTTAACCTAATGTAACCCAGAAGTTGTCTCCTAACCTGCGGCGCCGAGGCTCCTCAGCTCCGTCTATGTGCTGGAGCAGCCGCAGCCCGTGGGTGGAAAACAGCCCAGATTTAAAGCGGCCGAGCCCCCGGGACCTCTGAATCATCCCGCATTTAGTGATAAAACCCGAGGTTTCACGTTAAAACCTTTTCCAGCGGTGGGTTTAGTTGGAACGAACTGAAATGAGAGCGGAGTCAGGGGAACAGATTGGGTCTCTGAGTTGGCGCCAGGACATAGACGGATCCTGCCGTCGTGGAAAAAAAGTTTGTTCTGAGCGCAGCTCGTCTTCCAGCTGATTTTATGTCTAAAACATCAAATAAAAGCTTTGAAAAGATTAAAATGTGTTTTATTTCAGTTTATCGGTCCCGGGGAGGGTCAACTGGAGGATTTTATTCGAACTTTATAAAGTTTGTTTACCACTAATTAGCCGCATTCCTGTCTGTTAGCTTCGCGGCTAACTCCGCTGGGAAAACTTCTGGAAAACCAGGATTTTCCAGTTAATTTTTGGGTTTGTGCTGGTTCTGGTGGAGGCCCGGCTCGGTCAGAATGTTTCTGGGTCGGTTCTGGTGGTTCTGAGACAGTTTAGCTCACCTGGCCGCTTTCTTTGAGTCGCGGAGCCGAACCGGAACCTGCTGGTTTAAATCAGGAGTGTCACTGTAAACACGTCCAGTTATTGATAATGAACATTTTATTTTATGAAGCGGGTTATTTCCCTCTCAGCTCAGGAGTTTAAACACCTATATTCTTCCTGAAACTGGATCTGGGTTTTGGACCAAACCCAACATGCTCTTGCGGTTCGGTTCGGGTTCTGCTGGACCTTCTGCAGATCGTTTCCAGCTGTTTCACATGTTAAATGATCACATTCTGCTTTAATTTCTGTGAAAAGGCCCTGAAACAGAGAAACTGGGCCAGTTCCAGAACCGCTCTGGTTCTGAGTTCCAGATGTTGGACTCTGGTGTTCTGGATGTCTGGTAGTAACTGTAACGAACCTTTGGTAATGTCTCCTGTTCATGTTGCAATGAATCGGATCAGAACCAGGTGGATGTTGGGGAGATTTTTTTCCTGATCCAGGATGGATTCCCGACTTGTTCATCAGAACCAACCAGCCCACATCACCACTCCTCCTCCTCCGTGTCTCCTAAGGACCGGAGCAGGAAGCTCAGCTCAGGTTCTGTTGGACCTTCCTGGTTCTGTCTCCAGAGAAACTGGGCCGTGATTGGCTGGAGGAGCAGCTGGTTATCCAACGGATTGGAACGCTGGAGATTCCTGGAGGTTCCTATGGAGCAGATCTATCTTCCTGCTCCATCCTCTCTGCTCCAGTTTGGATTTTCCAGGATTTTCCTCTCCTTTTGGAGTGTTTTCCCAATTTTCTGTCTCCTGGAGTATTTTTCCGGTCTTCCCAGTTTTCCCATTTTCCCTCTCCTCCCCCTCCGAGCCTCCCGCTGCAGAACCGGATCGGGTTTCCCAGGCGGCTGAGAGGCGGCGGTGGAGGAGGAGGAGATCAGGTTTCTTCCTCCTCCTCCTCTTCCTCCCCCATCGTCGTGGAGACAGAGTGGCTGAGCCGAGGAGGAAAACATGCAATCCGGCCCTCTCCTCTTCCTCCTCCTCTTCCTCAGCGCTGCAGCAGTAATGGCAGCCGGCGCACAGAGGAGCCATTCTTCTGGTTCCTGCTGCTGCAGTTCCAGCTGATCCAAACTGATTCTTTTTCAACTGAAATGATTCACTTACATTAAACTGAATCTCTGGAGGTGAATCACTTTCCACTGAATCAGTTGTAAATGAATCAGTTCGATCCAAAATACTTTCATCTCTGTTTAATTGATTCACTGGAACTGAATCACTTTCAACTGAATTAAACTAATTTACTTTGACTGAACAACTTATTGACTCTCTTTAACTGAATCTGTTTCACTGAATCACTTTGAAATGATTCACTACAATTGATTCTCTTTAACTGATTCACATTTATTTGAATCACTTCCAAATCGCATGAATCAGTTTCATGCGATTTTAAACTGATTCATTTTAATTGATTCACTAATTCACTATAACTGAACCAGTTCCTCTGAACCAGTTCCTCCAGTCAGTTCTTTTCTCTCTGATGAAGTGAATCATTTTTATTTCTCCATATTTTCTGAACGTTTCGTTGGACTGAAATCCAAACGCACCGGGTCACGGTTCTGCTCTGGGACTTTCTAGGTTTCTGATCAGAACCGGTTCAGATGAGTCCTGGTACCGGGTCTCAGTCCTACGTGCTGCCGCAGCGGGTTTATTGGGTCTGGTTGGTTGTGGAGGCAGACCGCTTCTGATCTGAACAGGTTCTGGTTGTCCTTCCTGTTTGGTCATGACCCAGAGGTTCTGGTTCTGGAAGGCTCCTCCCTCCCATCCTGGTACCGTCTGAAGGTCGGTCCGGCCTCCAGGTTCTGTTTCGGGTCGTCCTGTGATTCTATTGATCTGCTGTAAGCAACCGGGCCCAGCGGTTCTGACCCGCTCTGTTAGCCTCAGTTCCTGCAGGCAGCAGCAGCCGGGTCCAAACCTGCTTCCAGCTCAGGGCTGGGTTTTCCTGGAGGCTGTGAACGCACCGCGCCCTTTTGGTGCTGCATTCAGGAACCGAATTAACGACCAGAGATTAAAATCATGTTTTCTCCTAAAAGAGCTGAAATCTGATGTTTATGAAATGTGGTTTTTATTCGAACCATCGCTTTTATGTGTAATTTTGTGGTATTAAAATGGTTTTATGAATATTTAATGTTTTATCAGTCCTTCTGGACCCAGTTCACAGCTGGGCGGACTGGGAGCTGAGGACACACCAGCTCTGCCTGGTCCGGTCCGGTCCGGTCGGGCCTGGTCCGGTCCTTGGAGAGGAAAGAGTCTGGTTGGACTGATGGGTTCTGTGTTGGCCCGGCTGCAGGTCTGGGTTTCTAGGCTGCGTTCCTCCGTTCTGCCACCAGAACCGGTTCCACTGGTTTCCACCCACAGGAGTCCAGCTTCCTCTGCTGGTTGCCATGGTTTCTGCTCTGGGAGCAGGTCGGCCATGTTTGCAGCTGAACATGTCGGTCATTCCTGGTTGTTATTCCTGGTTGAAACGTCTGAATGGAGCAGGAAACGGTTTAATTTCTATCCATGTTGGTCTGCAGAAGTAAATCATATTAATATCCATCTGATTTCAGCAGCTATTGCTGGGATTGTTGACGTTTATATTCCTGCTTGCTTTGGAAAAACCTCCATGTGTCTGATTTGTTGGAGGAAATCAGGTTTAGTTTAACTTGTTAGCTAAGCTTAGTTTATCTTCATGTCAGTTAAATTATCTTTCAGTTTCTGATTTCTGCCATTAGCATATTTCCTTCCTGTTGCTCTCTGCACGTCTCCTGTCAGACAGTAGGTGGCGCTGCAGAAGTCAATGCTCTTTTATTGGTTAAGTCTAGTATTTAAGTCCAACGCTTCCTGGACCGGGTCCGGACCAGCTGGACTCTTACTGTGAAGGAGCAGCTTCCTGTCTGGCAGCAGAGTGAACATTAACTCGTTGTTCCAAGATTAATATTTTTATATTTCTAACCTCGTTGTTTGTTTTGCAGACCAGCTGCCTTCAGACTACATTTCCCATGGGGCCGTGCTCAGTCCTTCTCTCTGCTGCATCATGGAGCCTCCAGTCAGGTATGAATTAACCGCCCTGCTAAATGAGCAGATTAACCTCTGACCCCTTGGCCTGAGTCAGAGCTGGCCAATCAGCAGGCCTCCTGGTAGTTGACCACAGGCTGTGATTGGCTGATTGGATCCGTCTGCTGGTCTTTAATGGAGGAGAGCTGGAGGGATTTTTCTGTTCGGGGCGGCGGAGTCGGAGGTTCTGCAGCAGAGCCGGGCAGTCTGCAGCGCCTAATGGCTGCCATATGTCCCCCCGCCCCGCCTCCCGCCCCGCCCCGCCCCGTCTGGGCCGACCCGGCGGCTCCGGTTACAGCCGCAGCGCTCCGGGTTCTGGTTCTGCTGCAGGAGCCGTCAGGACCGACCTCTGGACCACCTAGCAAGGTCCACTGCTGTGGCCAGGCTGCCGTTTCCACGGTGACGCGGTGGATGAAACCGTCCGGCGTCTCCAGGCTCCCAACTGGACCACACACACACACACACACACACACTCTGTCCTGTCTACTGCTGGCTGTTTACTCTGCTGTGGCTGAAGCAGAACCAGAGACAGAACTCCTCCAGGCTCGTGTGTGTGTGTGTGTGTGTGTGTGTGTGTGTGCGTGCGCGCGCGTTTTCCATTACCTGCTTCACATTCCAGCAGCCTGGGAGGAGGCGGGGGTTTGGGTTGGGTCGGGGGTTCTGGTGATCGATGCGCTCCCTGGCTGTGATTGGCCGGTTCTAGTGTCTGTGACTCGGCGGCAGATGTGATTGATGGACCTGTTTCCATGACGATTAAAGTAATTAAACCTCCGCCAGGACCCGCTGTGTGACCATGACGAGGCGCCCCAGAGGATTGTGGGTAGTCTGTGCGGCTGATGAAGCTGCTGGTTCTGGTTCTGTTTGGTTCTAATGAAATCAGCGCCGCAGCGGACCGACCTGCTGCTGCGATTCTTCAGGATGTCTGGCTGGACCAGCAGCAGTGACAGAACGTCAAAGCTTTGAAATAAAAATATAAAATATATAAAGTCAGAATAAAAACAACAGAGCTGCAGCATAAACAGGATTTTCCTGTTTTCCTGTCCCTGCAGTGGAACTTCCTGTCCTGCAGGGGAACTTCCTGTCGCTGCAGGGAAACTTTCTGTCGAAGTTGGATGAACTTCCTGTCGCTGATGGATGAACTTCCTGTCGCTGATGGATGAACTTCCTGCCGCTGTTGGATGGAAGCGGCCTCAGTGTGATTTTTGGTCTTTAGTCGTCTCTGTTTCAGACTCATTCATGAACTCGTCTCCAGGATTCAATCTAAATGTTTTCTCCGTCCAACAGGATAAAAAAGGACTTGTGCTCCTCATTTCCTGCTTGTGTCTCCTTGGCAGCTGCTTCTAATGACATTAATCCAAATAATGTAAATCTCTCAGGGTCTCACCAACCCTGTTTAGTCACTTTGATCGAACTCTAGTCTGTTTGCCTAGTCAAAGTCTGGTTCGGTTAGGAGCCGTGAATCTGTAACCTCGGTCTGGATTCAGTTGAAGTGAACTGTGGTGTGAAGACCACTCCTAAAGCAGGAAGTGGACTACAGCAGGGCATTCTGGGTAAATCCAACCTAAGCTAACATGCTAGCCTAGCGCTAGCAGCAGAAATGGCTCCTGGTCTTCAGCCAAAGACTAAAGAGAAATCCTCCAGCACTAAACTCTGACGCCTCCATCTTGTTTCATCTGGTGAAACAGGAAGTTGCTCTCAGTGTCTTCAGAGGTTTTAGTGTCGTTTCCTGCAGTGGTTGTTGGTGCAGCGCCCCCACAGGCCAGGAGGGGAACAGGCTGGTTTGGGTCAGAACCACAGCAGCTGGAGGTGGAGCAGATGATGGAGTTCTGGTTCCCAAATCAAAGTCCACTGGACCATCAGGAGGAAAAACGGCCTTAAAACATCAGAATCCATGACAACCAACCTTGATGTGGATTGGTTAGCAGTCAGGACCATCAGAACCTCAGCAGGTGAGACGCTGGCAGGTTTTACATGGACTCCTTGATTGGTGGAAGGTACACATCATGGAGGCTTCCTGTTTACAGATGATGAGCTGCGATCTCCGTTATCAGCTCTAGTAACCAGGTTGCTACAAATACCATTCCAGATCAGCTGGAGGTGAAGGAAGGCACTGCAGGGTTGTTGGTTCAATCCTCTTGAAATGACTGAAGGCGCAGCACAGGTAATCAGGAGGAAGGATGGAAAGGAGGGTGAAGATGCGGCGCTGGCTCTGACTCCGAGGATTCTGGGTAATCTTATGCTAATCCACGGCAGGGCAGGAGGCAGAGAGCAGCCGAGCAAACAATGGCAGTGGAGCCAGAAAGTCTGGGCTGCAGTCTCCCAGGCCCTGAAAGGCATGTCGGGCAGGGCGCCGACAGCGACGGGAGGCTGCAGCACCCAGAGGCCCGCCTGCAAGGAGGGGCCCCCGCAGGGGCCGGGAAACGGGGCCAAGATGGAGGCAGGAGGAGGGGGAAGAAAACCAGAGTGGAGAGGAACCAGGCTGAAACTGTTCACAACCTGAACTCCTGCTTTCTGTTCAACATCTGAAGCTTGAGAGCAGCAGCCCTGATGGACAGATCCATCATGGTCCTTCAAACAGATGCAGCTTTGCTAACCTCAATCCTGCCGCCATCTTGTTTCTAGAGAGGAGAGACTATCTCCCTAGTGCAGGGTTTCCCCCAGTGTATTTTAAGCCTGGAGGGCGACCAGGCTTTACTTGTGGCCCCGCCAGGCTAAGCATTGCTCATTTATTTAAGTCTTTTTAAAATGTTTGCATTTTTAAAACTTTATAGTAGGTGTGACAACCTGCTAATCTGTAGCGTTTAATATGGAGCTTTCTCTGAGCTTGGGCTGAATCTGCTGGAACGTCTGAGATGAACGATGGACCTGAGGTGGTCCAAAGATGACCTTTGACCCTCACCAGAATGATGGACAGCAGCAGGTGCTTCTTGGAGGTCAGGTGGTCTGTGTGAGGTCATGTGACAGTGATGGTTCAACTGGAGTAGAAACGTGATGTCAGCGGTGAAAGGATTGGTAATTATTGGTAATTATCAGTAATTATTGGTGATTATCTGTGATTGGCCCACATCTCTGGTTTCTGTCTGATCTGAACTGTTGTTCCCATCAGTATGAACTCATGCTGGAGCATCCTTCACTAGTAGTCTGGACGAGAGTAAAGGTCAAAGGTCTTATTTCCATCTACATAAGACCTTTGACCCCTGATCAGGTTGTGAGACCTAGGATTCCTCCCCCCCAGAACCAGAACCAGTCGGTGTGGTTCCTGCTGCGGTCCGGACGGCGATAGCGGAGAAGTGGAGGAATCTTCACCTGGTTGCCACAACAAAAACACTCGTCTGTTTGGGAGCCTTCGCTCCGCTTGCAGATGGAGACGAAGACAACGGCAGAGATAAGGACTCAAACCCGAGGTCCAACAAGACCCGGCAGGCCCGGTTTGAGCCCACGACAGGAAGCCCCCCCTCACCTCCTTAAATCACCCAACACATCCACTTCCCTTTGAAAACACGGCTGGAGGAGAGTCCAGCTGGGCCGGCGCCGCCTCCTCTTCATCCTCCTCCTCATCCTCAGTCATGTTCTGACTCGTCTCCGAGTCCCGGAGCCTCAGACTTTGGCTTCCTCCCCGTCAGCAATGCGCCGTTACTCCTAACATGTCTTCATGGTTCTATGAGTCGCTCACAGCTGGAGGTTTTAGAGACAACAGAAAATGTCCCTTTATTTTGAAATGCTCGTCTTTAGCCCAGGGGTTCTGGCCGGGTTCTGGCTGGGTTCTGTTCAGCGAGGACGGGTCCAGATGTCAGGAACGTTTAGGAAAAATGGAGCAGAAAATGATTCAGTCACTGAAAACCTGCACAGAGATTTAAAGTGTTTTTAATTTAGTACTTTTGATTTCAAAAGTAAGATAAAAAAAAATACCTACATATAATTTCTTTTAGTTTATTTATGTAAAAAAATTTATATTAAGAAATACAAAGTAAAACATTATTTTAAATCAGATGGTCCAATGAGGCGATGCAGGGGTTAAATTTCTAGAAATAAAGAATAAAAAACGGGACTAAAATAATAAAATCCAAATTAAAACCAGTATAAATGTTTTAACTTTTCATTTAAATGTTTGTTTACATTTTTAATAAAATCAACTTTAAATAAATAAGAATGACTTTACATTTTCCCTCTTTGACCTTTCACCTCTCTGGTTTCCATGGAGACGAGGCCACCAGGTTCCGGTTCTGATCTGAATCCAGGTCAGAACTCTTTGACCTTTCTGGTGTTTCTCTTCCAGGGTTTCGGACCTACAGAACCAGTGAGACCCAGCAGAACCTGAGCTGTTGATTCTTCTGGACCCAGTCGTTCCCCTCCCCCACCCGCTGCTGCTGCAGACCCGCCGCCAGCCCGTCCCGCTGTGGGCCCATCAGAACCAGCGTCTCTGGAAGCGAAGCTGCTGCTGTGTTGTTCTGGGCCCGGTTCTGGCTGCAGGATGGCGGTTCTGACCGGTCTGCTTGCTGCTCTCCTGCTGGCACTCAGAACCCAAGGTAAGGTCCAGTTTGTCTGGTTCTGACTGAGATTTCCCTGGATGTAGAGCTGGAATCGTCTGATCCGACCCAACAGAACCAATCCATCCATTGTCTGCCGCTTGTCCGGGGCAGTTTCAGAATTTGGACCAGTAAAATGTCTAATTCCTAGTAACTTCATAAAATAACTGACCTTTGACCTGCTGGTCCAGGCCCGGTTCTAGTGATCCCAGGCCCGGTTCTGCTGGTCCCAGCGCTCTGACTCGCCCCCCTCCCCTCCCCCTGCAGGAAGCTGTTGAAGCGATTGCTGCCGCTCTCACTTCCTCCCGGCTCATAAAGCGTTTCCTGTATGGCGCTGCCGGCGGCCGCCAGCGGCGCGAAGCGACCCAAACAGCCATTGTTCTCCGGAAATATCCCTGGTGCTTTGAAGCCCGGTCCGGTTCTCCTTCTGAGCGCTGCGCTGCGGCGCCACGGCTCTGGTTTTGGTTCTGGTTCTGGTTCTGGTTCTGGTTCTGGTTCTGGTTCTGCCCGCTGCAGCAGAACCTCAGCAGACTTTACAGAGCAGAGTGAGCCCTCTGTCCGCTCGTCCAGCTCTGTTCTCCAGAACCGCCCGACCTGCTGCTGGACCTTCGGTGATGAAACCTGCGTCACCATGGAAACCAGCTCACACTGGTCCAACCAGCTGCTGAGTTACCCAGCATGCTTTGCCAGACCTCTGCTGGCTCTGATCAACGCTGCGAAGCTGCAGAATCTCCAGATGGCTGGTTAAACTGACTGAATACATTTTCTGACAGTGGAAACTTGTGTTGAGTATTAATTAGACGATTTATTGATCACAATACATGACTCGGACATTTCTGCACCTAAACTGAGCCAAAGTATGAAAAAACTAATAAAACTGAACTAAAACTAAAGAATATTTAACTGATTAAAACCAGCAAACACTGTAAAGACTAAGACAAAATCAACTATAATAAAAACCCAAATCTGATCAGTTATTGATTAGTTGGAACCGTCAACTGATCAGGATCCTCTAGAGGAAAGAGGTCTCACTCTGACGGTGTATTTCAGTCTGTTTAACTCAGAGGATCTTTGTGGCATCAGCCTGTACCTGTGGTTCTGTGGTCCAGCTGCAGGTCAGAACCCGGACCATGTTCTGCTGGGGACCGGCGTGAACCCGGAGGCCCGGCGACCCGGGGAGGACTCCACCATCGCCCCCGAGGATCTGCCCCGCTTCCTCAGCTGCTACTGCTCCGGACACTGCCCTGACGACGCCATCAACAACACCTGCCGGTGAGTAGAGCAGGACCAGAACCGGAACCAGGTCCCGGTCCGAGGCCCTGACTAACCCGGTCTCTGTGCGTTCAGAACCAACGGTCAGTGCTTCGCCATCATCGAGGAAGACGACAACGGGGAGATCCAACTCGCCTCTGGCTGCATGAAGTACGAAGGCTCCCACTTCCAGTGCAAGGTAGGGCGGTCTCCATGGCAACCAGACAGGAAGTGACCCAGAGCAGGTCTCTGTCGGGTTGGAGTTACTCCTGGAGTCTTCCTCACCTGAAACCTTCATCCTTCCCGTTCTGCTCTCTGATTGGCCCACAGGACTCTCCCAACGCTTTGCCCAGGAGGACCATCGAGTGCTGCAACACTGACTTCTGCAACGAGGACCTGAGGCCCACGCTGCCGCCGCGGGTCTCCGCCGGTAGGTGGCCCGCCGGGCCCGGTTCTGCAGAACCCGACCCGCCTCTGACCCGCCTGTCTGTCTCTGCAGAGAGCAGCTCTCATTGGCTGGCCTTCATCATCTCCATGACGATCTGCTGCTGCACCCTGATCTGCCTCTCCATCGTCTTCTACTACAGGTTCATACTGGCTGAATGTTCGTTAATCTGGCAGATTATTGAGGGATTTTCTCATGTTTTTATCCTTTAGTCTCTGAATCTTTATTGTTTTATTCACTTTTTATTTTATTGAACCTGAGAAAAACCTGAAGAAATGATCCATAAAAGGATAAAACATTCCTCAGTTCAAACATTTAAACATCGGAAAAACCTTCAGATTGGGTTAATCTGCAGATGCAGCAAAACCTGAAAAGATTTATTTACAAGTTTGGAGTAAAATAATTTCTTACAACAAAGACAGAATCCTTCAGTTTGACAGAAGCAGTTTAACAAACGAGTTTCAATTATTGTTTCTATTAATGCTGAAAATCCTTCAGTTTCATGTTTTATTGTTTTATGTGAAAAATCTCACATATTCATTTCAATGAGTCCTTTAATTGGTGATTTTTTAAAAACCAACATAGTTTTTATCAGGAGGCCAAAGGAGCCAGTTCAGGAATTACAGTAAAATCATTTATTATAGATTATTATAAAAATCTGATCAGTTTGTCCAGAAACAGATCAGTGATCATTTCCTCTCAGCCACAGGCTGCAGGGACTCGATGGAGTGTGTGTGTGTGTGTGTGTCTCTGTGTGTGTGTCTGTGTGTGTGTGTGTGTCTCCCTCTGAGCCTCTCTGTGTGTTTCCAGGTACAAGTGGCAGACGGAGCGGGAACGTTACCCCAAGGACCTGGAGCAGGAAGTGTTCATCCGGGGAGGCGAGTCGCTCAAAGACCTGATCCACCAGTCGCAGAGCTCCGGCAGCGGCTCAGGGCTCCCCCTGCTGGTAGGAAGCAGAACGTCACTCACCCACAGCCAGGCTCTGCTGATGGGCTGGATCAGAACCAGATGGTGCTTTGTTTTTTTGTTATGTTCGGTCCACTAGAGGGTGCCGTCACGCCAAGAGCTCATGTTACAGCATTTCACTCTTTATGCTGCGTTTCAGGGAAGACTCGGTTATTTTGAGCAGACATCCAGATTTATCAAATCTCTTAACAGAAACTCATAGACCACCCAACATAAAACTCAGCATCTCTCTCTATGTACAGCCTGACATTAAATATTAGTCTCTTTGCTCACCTTTTGCTGCCTTCCTTGTTCAAAAGGTGCTGAGCCGATTCAGTCGATTTAATCTTTCTAATTATGGACACATGGAGATCAAAAAGGAACCAAATGTTCGGAGCATCAATAATATTTTAGAGCCATTTGTAATTTAGAAGCTTAATAAAAGAAAATAGTTGCTTTGTCAGAAACTAAAACCCTCTCCTGCACAAATAAATATTAAAATTATCCACCATTTATCTTTACATTTGCTGATGAACTCATTTGTAATCAAACATAACGATAGCTGTTGACCTGTCAGCAGAACAGTTCTCACCCACTGAGACTCGAGTCCTGCTGTTCATAGACTCGTTCAAAGGAATCGAATCGTTGGTGAATGACTCAGTTCTCTCAGCAGTTTGACTTCATCTTTTCTTTGACTGACCTGGTTTTAAACCACTTGTTCATTATTATTGTTAAACACACAGTCCTTTGCTTAGCTAACTGCTCATCTCACTGTGAGCTCATGTTCCAGTAATTAAGCAGCGTCTACATGCAGAACCTCGCAGGCCACTAGGTGGCGCTCAGTTTGCGTGTAGATCCTCTCTGGCTGCAGAAACCTTAACTGTGTTAAACGGCGTGGCGCTCTGCTGCAGGTCCAGCGGACCATCGCCAAGCAGATCCAGATGGTGCGTCAGATCGGGAAGGGCCGCTACGGCGAGGTGTGGCTCGGCCGCTGGAGGGGAGAGAAAGTGGCCGTCAAGGTGTTCTTCACCCGGGAGGAGGCCAGCTGGTTCAGGGAGACGGAGATCTACCAGACGGTCCTGATGAGGCACGAGAACATCCTGGGTAGGTTCTGTTCCTCTTTCCACAGCTGCTTCATATGATGTCAGATGTAAACATGAGACGTTTTATCTTCTAATATTGGCTGAAACGCCAATATTAGACGCCAATATCACAGTCATGTGACCACAGGTTCATCAAAGACTTCTTGATGTTTTTTACTGATGAAATATGAACCTTTTCTCCTCCTCTGCTCTGCAGGCTTCATCGCGGCGGACATTAAGGGTTCTGGAGCCTTCACGCAGCTCTTCCTCATCACCGACTACCATGAGAACGGCTCCCTGTACGACTTCCTGAAGGTGAACACGCTGGACGCCGCCGCGCTGCTGCGGCTGGCCTACTCTGCCGCCTGCGGCCTCTGCCACCTGCACACCGAGATCTACGGCACGCAGGGCAAGCCGGCCATCGCCCACCGGGACCTGAAGAGCAAGAACATCCTGGTGAAGAAGAACGGCACCTGCTGCATCGCCGACCTGGGCCTCGCCGTCAAGTTCAACAGGTCACCTTCACATGTTGCTTCAGTGTTTAGTTTTCACACAGTCAGAAGAAACGTCTCCCTGACGAGCTTTAATGAAACGATTCTGTGAACTGTCCCCTGTGTTGCTATAGCGACACCAGTGAGGTGGACGTCCCTCTGAGCACCCGGGTCGGAACCAGGCGCTACATGGCCCCGGAGGTCCTGGACGACAGCCTCAACAAGAACCACTTCCAGGCCTACATCATGGCCGACATGTACAGCTACGGCCTCGTCGTCTGGGAGATGAGCAGGCGCTGCGTCACCGGAGGTACGCTCCCCCTGAAACGAGCTGCGGCCTCCGCAGGCCCCGCTGAGTCAGCATCACTTCATCGGGACACACAAACTTTAGGTTTCCATGGTAACCTGTTGGTCACACGCTACGCTTGTGTAGAGCTTTCCATGATGGAAATGTAAAGCGATAAATAAAACGTATTTCTGATTTATCGCTCAAAAAGCTAGAAAACTGACCAGAATCAATAAGTTATTGATCAAAGTATTAACTACCAAAATGTTCACATTATTATTGTTTCCCTTCATTTCCTTTCACCAGCCTGCATGCAAAGCCTGGCCACATGGAGAAGTCGTGCCTGTTAGCCCAGCCGCTAACGCTAAAGCTAGAAGCTCTGCTAGCAAAGCTGATCTACAAACACGCGATGTTAGCTGGCTCATGTTAGCTTTAGCTTTAGCTCCAGGCCCTCTGATTTCTGGGTCATTTTACGTCAGCAGCTGTGATGATGTCATCCTGTCGGCGTGTTTTGGTTGGAGTTATTAGTTGATTCTCTTCAGTTTTAGGAGTAGTTAGCCTGTTAGCTTCATTTGTTCAGTGAAACTCATAGATGAGTTCAGTCATTTTCTCAGTTTTGATTCAGTTTTTAGCTGTTGACAGATTTAATCAATAGATTCTTCATGTTTTGCAGGTTTCTGCGTCGACTTTTGCTCATTTAATGTCATGTAATTGTGGAACTGAAATCTTTCAGGAATATTTTCCCAGTTTCTGCTGCTCCTCGGGTTGAATGTTGAGCAGAAGGAGGATCAGCTGACTGGAGGCGTTTGCTCTCTGTTCAGGGATGGTGGAGGACTACCAGCTGCCATATTTCAACATGGTGACCTCTGAACCCTCCTATGAGGACATGCTGGAGGTGGTTTGTGTTAAAGGCCTTCGGCCCTCCGTGTCCAACCGCTGGAACAGCGACGAGGTGAGACAGTAGGATCCTGCAGGACGTTAGAATCTGTAACGTTGCTGGTTAAACGTCCTGTTGTTGCTTCCGCAGTGCCTTCGAGCCATGCTGAAGCTGATGTCAGAGTGCTGGGCCCACAACCCCGCGTCCCGCCTCACCATCCTCAGAGTGAAGAAGACTCTGGCCAAGATGGTGGAGTCCCAGGACATGAAGATCTGAAGCAGATCCTCGTCTTCCTCCTCCTTCCTCTGCTGCCTCCAGTTTCACCCGACTCACTCATCCTGGACCCGACCGGACCCGACCCGACCGGACCGGAGCGCTTCTCCCAGGCTGCCTCCTTCATCTGCAGGACGAAGAGGAGGAGAAACGGGGAGATGGGAGGAGCTTCCTCAGAGCTGAACTGTGTTCCTCCTCCTCTTCTTCCTCGTCTTCATCCAGATGAGGCAGCGGCTCGACGCTTTCTGTGAAAGCCAGACGGGACGTAAAAGTCCTGAACTGAGACGAGATGAGCGGAGAGAAGCGGCCCAGTTCAGATGCTCTTTGTTTCTCCTGCCATCCAGGAATTTGTCTCCACCTCCCAGCAGCTTCTTTCTGAACCGACTCGGATCCTCTGAGGAAACTGAAACGTTTTAATGCTGAGCTTCGCCTGAAGCTCTGCGTCCAGGTCTGCCGTCCCGTTTGTCTCTCCACTTCCTGTCGGGTACATGGGGGCAGGGCTTCAGATGAAGCTCCACCCATTATCTGATCCACACAGGAAGTGGCAGGAGTCTGAGAACCAATCAGATCAAAGAATCCTGCAGGTTTTCATCACAGAGTCAGAATCAAATCTGAAAGTTTGAAATGAGTTGAACTTCAGAGGAGCTGCTGCCTGGAACCATCTGCATGTTTGATTTGTGATGTGGTCACATGACCTGCGTCCTCTCTGGTCCTCCAGCCTCCAGTTTGACCAGCACAGACCCTGGAGCTCTGATGAAGCCATCAGGCCTGTGGGATGTTTCAGCCTGGTTCTGCTCCGATTAACAGATCAAATGTCTCAACACTCCAGAAGGTTCTGATCCCAGAACACAAATCTGTTTCTGCAGCTCTGCTAACGGTTTCCCTCCACTTCCAGTCTTTGTGCTAAGCTAAGCTAACGGCTCCCTGAAGCTGAAAATGTGGGACTGTCCCTTTAAGTGGAGCAGCAGGAGGCTGTGGTTGCTGCAGCGCCGTGTAAAAATAAAAGGCCAGAATAGGAAGAAGCTCTGGTGTTTCCTGTTGTTCTGTTGTTGTCTGTCCAGCTTCTGGTTTGCTGCTGCATGACTTTAGCAAGAAAATGAGAAACGGCTCTTCAGTCTGTCCAAGTCAGCAGTTTGGAAGTAAAGAAGCTGATTTTAGTGCAAAAGCTGCTGGTGTCGGCTCTTCTTTCATTCTCTACGTGTTTCCAGAATAATTTCTTACTGATTTGTGTTTCTGCTGATTATTTATTCAATTAAATATAAAACATCAGAGAGAAAATGGAAACGTTTCACTGAAAAGTTAGTGCTTTTCTTTTAGAGTCACTGCTATATGAAAGTCTGTTGTACTGAAAGCATTTTAATGAAATATTAACATTTCAACAGAGAAACAGTTCATGGCTCTTCCTATGAAGTCACTTCTATTTCTGTGTGATGGTTGAATTCCCTGCAGTACTGAGTTTGATTCCCATTCAGACTCAAAATCACTTCTAAGATGCATGTTAGTCAAATTTAAAAGACACATCAAGCAGGAATATTTTTTAGCTGTTTGATTTCTGATAAATTAATTGATCATTTTTAATTAAATGACATATTTTGAACCATTTTATGGGTAATAATGTACACATTTAACTCCAGTGCAGCAGGAGGTCCTGAAGGACCAAACATCCAGGAAACAATAAAGTGACGTCACCAACCATCATGTTCTGCGAGGGAGTTTTTACTTCCGGTTTGATTCTGAGGCTTTTACCGGATCTTTTGTTTCCAGTTCATCATAATGAACCGTTTCTGAAGCTCTGATGTTCATCAGATTCAGATTATTGCAGATTCTATTTCTAACAGTGACCAGCAGCTCGCTTTTATTCTGAAAAGCCCAGCCGGAAGTGTGGGGTAGCAGCGCGCTAGCTTGCTGCTGATGACGTCATGGGGGTCCGTCTCGGTCTGCGACATGACGCCTTCAGGCGGTGAAGCTCCGCCAGACGCTTCAGTCCCGAAACCCGCTTCAGTCGGAGAGACGGAACCGGCTGCTGCTCGGTTCTGGTTCCGGTTCCGGTCCGGGCCGGGCCGGCGTTATTGGGTCACAGCGAGCTGCTGCCGCCGGGAGGAACAGGCTGAGAGGACGGACTGACCTGTTGGACCGGGGGATTAAAACCAGAACCGGAACCATGCTGGCCCGGTTCGGCTGAGGTTCTGTGAGTGAAGCTGCGGTTCGGGTCAGTCCGACCCACTAAGCCTCATGTTTCATTCATCATTAGCTCCATTCTGATCATTTAGTATCTGCATCAATAACTGGATGCTAACCAAAGGAGACTCGATCAGGAATCATTAATACTAAAATCAATACAGAGATCGATTCATGTCATTAATTTCTCCCTTTTTCTCGATTTCATCCTAATTTGTTTCTAATATTTAGTTCATGTTGATCTGGTTTAATCTCTGGAAACCTTCAGGAGGCTCCTCATGCTGTGGCCTCGGCACGGTGGAGGCTCCTCATGCTGTGGCCTCGGCACGGTGGAGGCTCATCATGCTGTGGGCCTCGGTACGGTGGAGGCTCATCATGCTGTGGCCTCGGCACGGTGGAGGCTCATCATGCTGTGGCCTCGGCTCAGTTTGCCCCAGTTTCCTGTGATGCTGTCAGAGGCAGGAAGTTGAGGCGGTACCAGCAGGTTCTCTTCCTGTTCTTCAGGAGTGGAGCGATGCAGCAGAAGTTGTGCTCCAGAGCTTCTGGCTCCTTCCTGTTGGAGAGGAACGGCCAGGCCTGCGGCGCTCTGCCGGACTCCGTCGCTTCCTGTGAGCTCCCGTTCCGATGCCCCCGATGCGGCGAGCAGCGGCGGTTCGGCAGCCTGGCCTCCCTGCGGGCCCACCTGGAGCAGCGCCACTCCTACCGCGCTCCGGACGCGGCGTCTGGAGACTTCAGCATCACCGGGTCGCACCCCGACCCGCTGGCGGCCGCCATCGCCTGGCAGGACGCCGGCCTCCCGGCCCGCAGGGGGCAGCGCGGAGCCGCGCGGCCGCCTCATGTCCGCTCCCTGAGCGACAGCAGGAACGGCGGCGACCTGCACTCCGACGGCGCGGTGAGGAGGCGCACCCAGAGCGTCGGAGTGGGGACGCAGGAGGACGGGCTGGATGATGAAGATACAGGAGAGGAAGAGGAGGACGGAGAGGAAGCAGGAGAGACCAGAGACGAGTCAGAGGTCAAGCAGTCAGACTCAGGACGCCTCCATCACCTCCCGCTCCCTGTGGCGGCGCCGGACCCGGTTGGTGAGTTTGTCCTCCGGCGCGTCTCCTCGTCCACCAGCAGGAAGTTAATGTCTCTTCTTCACTGCTCCACCAGCGCAGAGCTCCTACTGCGGCCGGGAAACGGCGGCGGCCTCGGCGGCGGTGCGGCGGCGGCTGGCCGGCATCCTGCGGGCCGCCGACGGCACCATGCAGCGGCGCCTGGCCAAGGTCAGCACGGAGCTGGCCCGGACCGACACCGAGCTGCTGTGTGAGCGCGCTCACTGGCAGCACCTGGCGCAGGAACGGCAGCAGGTGGCGGAGCGGCAACGCTCACTCAGCCAGCAGGTGGACGTGGCCGTCATGGTGATCGCGCCCTGAGGGAGGGGCAGCTCAACGCCTCCGAGAGCGAGCTGGAGCGCCGGGAGAGGTAGGGAGCGGCTGGTACCGGCTGGGTCCGGCTGGTACCGGCTGGGTCCGGCTGGTACCGGCTGGGTCCGGCTGGGTCCGGCTGGTCCGGCTGGGTCCGGCTGGTACCGGCTGGGTACCGGCTGGGTCCGGCTGGTACCGGCTGGTACCGGCTGGGTCCGGCTGGGTCCGGCGTCTGGGTTGACCTTCCGCTGGGTGTCGTCCAGGGAGGTGCTCACCATCCAGAGGTTCTTGGACGCCGCCGCCCGCCAGGAGACGAGCGGGAAAGTCCGGATCCAGCGCTTCATCGAGAACCTGCTGGGTCGGATCGCCCTGGCTGAGAGGCTGGTGGAGTTCTACCAGGAGAACGGCGGGGCGGCGCTCGGCGGGGCGGCGCTCGGCGGGGCGGCGCTCGGCGGGGCGGCGCTCGGCGGCCACAAGGTACGGCCGCGCCCCCTGGTGGAGAGGCGACTCTGGGTTGTTGCACATCAGTTTTGGTTTTGTTTTTTTCCTGCTTTAATTTGCTGATTTTTCTCTTTCATGTTTCTCTGCGTTTTTTCTGCAGCCTGATGACGGCCGACACAGAATCACTAAAAGCAGGTCAGCCTCTCTTTGTTCATCTGATCCAAATGTTGAAACGTTTCTGACGTTCAGATTCCAGCCCAAAACAATCAGATGCAGAACCTGCAGGACGGATCAGTTTGATTTTAGCCGTAGAAACATAAACTAAACATTTTCCTCCATCATTCTGGACGATGGCGTCCTCTGAACCCACAGCATGATGGAGCCGCCGCCGTGCCTCCTGGTTGGGTCGGCTGGTTCTGCTGGTTCCTGGTCAGGGGGAGGTTCTGGAGCGTCTCCTGACCCGGTAACCGTCTCTGATGTTTCCAGGTCCGCCGGGGGTCAGCTGTTCTCCGGTCTCCATGACAACAGGACTCAGACGTCCTGCCGGTTCGGCGGCGGGCCTCCGGGATCCAAACCAGGTCCGGACCGGGACCGGGAGCGCCAGGAACGCCTGGCCCAGTCCTCCAGGCTGTTCTGCCGACCGGAGCACAGAGACGACATCTGGAACCGGCAGCGGCGCCGGTCCACCGGGTACGAGGCCTAGAACTGCAGAGACGGGCCTGAACAGAACCGGCTTCCCTCGGTTCCTCGAGGCGTCGGATCGAGTTCTGCTGGCACCTTTTGGTTCTGGATGTTTGTCTGCTGAGGTGAAGTGGACCAGAAAACATCTCGGTTCTGATCGTATTCAGAACCAACAGAAGTACCAACCGGACCAGGCTGAATGGACCAGCTGTGTTCTGTTCTGGATCAAACCTCTGGAGGCGGTTCTGGTTCTTCATTCATCAGCATAAATTGATCGGGTCAGAACCAGAGTAGTTATTAATCAGAAACTCTCCCTTTCCTCGGGTCGAACCTCCTCATTCTGATCCGGTTCTGCAGAACCTCCAGGAGTTCTGTTGCTTTTTCTGTCCAGTTTTCCAGAGGACGGATCCCGATCCAACAGTTTTCCTCTTGTCCAGATTCTGATCCAGATCCAGGTTCTGATCCAGGTTCTGGTCCAGGTTCTGATCCAGGTTCTGATCCAGGTTCTGGTCCAGGTTCTGATCCAGGTTCTGATCCAGGTTCTGGTCCAGATCCAGGTTCTGATCCAGGTTCTGGTCCAGGTTAACATCTTGAGCAAATATTTTCCAACAATAGATGTCAGCAGTGGTGGGAACATCTCCGCTAATGTGCTAATATGCTAATAGCACAGCTAGTTTTTCATTTAGTTTAAACGTTAGCGTAGCTTAGATTAAATTCTCCACAAATTTCAAATTGACTTTCAGTTGAATAAATTCATCATCTGTGTTCAAGTTTTGGTCGTCGACTGTTAGCAATTCTTCAGGTGTTCAGACGTTTACATGCCATTATTTTGAAGGCAGAACTTTTCTCTTTTCCTCCCAAATACTTTTATTGATCAAAAGGAAAGAAAGCAACAAACAAACATCTGATTTCCTAGTGACATCAACATGGTTGATATTAGCATGTTAGCTTCCACTAAGACCATGTTGGTTTAGCATTTTAGCAGCAGTTCCAGCAAAAGCGCTTTAGCATTATCTTTAGCTAAATACATGCTGATGAAGCCATTTAACGTTAGCTTCTGCTAAAGACCATGTTGTTGTAGCGCGTTAGCATTATCGGAACTAATGATTAGAATTATTGCTTTCTTGTTAGCATAGCCAACGGTTAGCTAGCGGTGTCCACCATTAAAGGTTCTGGAAGAACCTAAAGAACTACTGACCCGGTCCAGTTTGTCAGACCAGATATGTTCTGTTGGACCTGATCCAGAACCTCTCCCCAGGAGCCAGCTGGGGAGAGGTTCTGGATCTGTTCCCAGACCCGGTTCTGGATCTGTTCCCTGACCCGGTTCTGGAGCTGTTCCCCGACCCAGTTCTGGAGCTGTTCCCAGACCTGTCCTCCAGAATGGACCGACCCGTTTAGAGATGAGGTTCTGGAGCCGCAGCAGCGGTTTGGTTTGGGTCAGGAAGCACCGACCGGTACCGGGTCTGGGTCGGATACATCCTACATGAACTAACTGTGGGTCCGAGGCCCGGTTTGTTCGGTTCTGGATTAAACGATTAATGGAGCCCAGAACTGACCGGAACCAGAACAAAGCAGAACCTGAAGGATGCCGGACCCTCTGAATGTTCTCTGGGTCTGAACCGGGCTCAGAACCAGAAACGGGTCACCTGCAGTGTTTCTGCCCTGATCCGATGATTCTGTTCCTCCCACAGTTCAACCGGCGCCGACCCGTGGTTCTGCTGACCCGGTCCTCATCACAGCGTCGGTGTTCAGCTGGTTCTGATGGTCCGATCAGAACCAGCACGTAAAAAATGGGTTTAAATGATCTAGAACCCAACAGAACCGGAAGAGAAGGTTTGTGTTCGGAACCGACCAATTCTGATTGGTTGGAAATGTTCCGGATGTTTCCTTCATTCACAGGTTCTGGTTCTGGTTCTGGTTCATTAAATGTTTCCATGTAAATAAAACGAATCGATCAGATCAATGCAGCTGAACGCACTGCAAAAACACAACATCACAAGTTTCCTCCCGTTTTATCACACAGTGACCCTGATGGACGGGTCACCTGGCAGGTCACAGTGGGGCAGCTGTCCTCTGACCCCGCACCAAGTATTTCTGCTCTGATTTATGGTGGAAAATCTTAATGCATTTGAAAAAAGACAAAACTAATTTACGACAACGAGGAAAAAATGTTTTTACAGTGAAATAATCGACCAGTCGTCATTTTTCACCTGTTAGTTTTTTAGTTTTGTCTTATTTCAAATGTACCGAGACGTTTCCACTACAAACTAAAACACTTGGTAAGATTGAGTGTTTTTACAGTGCACAATAATGTTGAGCAAATTTCCACCAACAAACTGAAATTTACAGATTAATTTAAATCTTGGATTTTCACTGATTTGGAAAATTTGTCAATTTCAAGAAAAAAAGATTTAAAAAAAAAAAGCATAAAAATACAACATTTCTAAACTCCAGCAGCCTGAGAGTTTTCATGGAGTTGCTTGTTTTCATGGAGTTGCTTGTTTTCATGGAGTTGCTTGTTTTCATGGAGTTGCTTGTTTTCATGGAGTTGCTTGTTTTCATGGAGTTGCTTGTTTTCATGGAGTTGCTTGTTTTCATGGAGTTGCTTGTTTTCATGGAGTTGTGTCAGGAAGCTGATGATACCAATCTGACGTTTCTGCCTCAGAATCAATTTAAATTTTTACATTTTTTCACTAATTTGCAACTTTTTGACTCCAGTTTCTGTTTCTTGTAAATATATGAAGCTAACACATTTCAGATTTTTTGGTGTAAATTTTCTTTAATCTAATTTCACCCTGAAGCTTGGTCAGGTGGTTTAGTGGTAGCCATGGTGACCCCTGACCTCTGACCTGAGGTCTTAGTTTTTCTAGAAAGCTGTTGAATGTTTGGTGGAAGGTAGAAACCTTGGCGTCGGGTGAAGCATGCTGTAGCTGCTGGTGTCTCTATATTCTGCTGTGTGTTTTCTAGCAGAGAAATTTTATTTTGGCGGTCTGAGCAGGAAGTTGCACTTTGCTGGTTGTTTTCAGAGGAATGTAGCGACGATCAGCTGTTCGGGACCAGGAGCCCAAACGGGTCGCTGACTGGGTCTGATCAGAGAGGCCGCTGGGTTTCCATGTTGTGTTTGTGTCGCGTGTTCTTCCCTGGGCCGGTTCGGTCCGTTTGGACCCGGCTGGGAGGAGTAATCTCTAGTTTGGTGCCTTTGCTCCAGAACCCTGTAGTCTGTGAAACTCTGTGAGGAGCCGCAGTCTCTGTCCTGTCCTGATGTTCCGTGGATTAAAGAACAAACATGAGACCAAACTCGCCGCCCGTTCTGACTCATTCGGGTTTCTCTGAACGTCTGCCGGTTCTGAAAGGTTCTGGTCACTTTAGTTCAACATGTTGGTCTAAATGTGTCGGTTTCTTTTCAGAATCATCATCATGAGGTTCACAGTCCATGTTTTTCTAAAATACTGAATCACTTCATACCTGAAGCCGCCGGCGTCTTCCTGACCAATCAACCACATTTCTAATCAATCAAGTGTCTGATGATCAATCAAGTGTCTGATGATCAATCAAGTGTCTGATAATCAATCAAGTGTCTGATGATCAATCAAGTGTCTGATAATCAATCAAGTGTGATAATCAATCAAGTGTCTGATGATCAATCAAGTGTCTAATGATCAATCAAGTGTCTGATAATCAATCAAGTATCTGATGATCAATCAAGTGTCTGATGATCAATCAAGTGTCTGATAATCAATCAAGTGTCTGATGATCAATCAAGTGTCTGATGATCAATCAAGTGTCTGATGATCAATCAAGTGTCTGATAATCAATCAAGTATCTGATGATCAATCAAGTGTCTGATGATCAATCAGTCAAACTGTTCTTCCTCTCAGACTCTAAATCTGTTTTTGTTGAAATGAAAGCAGAATTTAAACTTTCATTCTTTTCTGCAGGTGTAAATATTCTCATATTCTGATGACGATGCGAATCAGTTTTCATATCGGATCATTTAATGATCAATTATTGCAGCTATTAACTTATTGGATTTCAAGTTGCACCACAGCTTCTTTTTATAGAAAGTGCCACTCATCTGGTTTTTACTGCTGTATGACTAGCAAAGTCTTCATATAGCAGCTAATGTAGCAATGGCTAACGTTACCTTAGCCATTGCTACATTAGCTGTTGCTAAGTTAGCTAATGTGTGATAAGTAATAAACTGGTTTATTAAGATTCATTTGTTTTTAATTGGCTCTGAATGTTTGCCAACTTTTTGGCAATTGGATGAAAAACTGGACTTTGCTCCACATTTCTTGTTTTTTGTTATATTTGATATTTTGATAAACTGAATTAGTTTGTTTTCGTCTTCATCCTCCTCATCCTCATTTCTCCATTTTCATCCATTTCAACGATTTAAGGATTTAAGGATTTAAGGATGAATTTATGGCTGTTTCTGCTGGATGGAGCTGCAGACCTAGCATACATCTTTACCCAGAATGCAATGCAGCATGAACAACATGTCAACATCCGAGTGACAATATTTTATTAACATTTACAAAAACTAAACAACCTGCAGTATCATTGCTGTACTGTTTTCACATTTAAATATTTCTCAAATCAAGTTTATTGTTAGAACTAATCCTTTGAAAGAAACCGAGACAACAGAAACATGACGTCTGCAGTGGGCGGAGCCAAGAAGGCGTCTGCATTAAATGTCTTTGGGGCTTGCCATACCAGGTGCCGGAAGGTTTGCGTTGCCATGGTGATCATTTGATGGCCGGCAGGATTTTCCAGATGGTCGGTGAGTTTCAGCTTCTGATAGTTTAATTGATCATTTTCACAGTTTCTGGTGTTCAGCCACTGCAATAATAATGATGATAATAATAATAATAATCAGTTATGAACGTGATGCTAACGTTGCTCTAGTTAGCATCATGCTAATGCTAATGGATAAACATTAATATTTCTTAATGGTTCAGTTTTTGCTTCAATAATAACAATAATAATCTTGTTTTGACTCCATTTTCCAGTGATGAGAAAGTAATGAAATAATTTAAGGATTCATTTTCAAAGATGCATAAAACTTTAACCTTTATGAACATTTAACACCGGAAATGGAGACATTTTAAATATCAGAAACAACAAATAAAATGAATGAATTCATCTTTCAAAAAAAGGTCTAGTTAAATCACCAAGCGAGAAGAAAGAGAGAGAACTGATAAAACATGCAAATGATTGAGTTTGTTTTCATTCATGTGTAATTAAATGATTTATTGCTCTGATATTAGAAGTTTAGCTGCCTGAGAGCATCAAGAGGAACTGAGCAGACAGACACCAGGTGGCGCTAGAGGTTCTGTCTTCCCTCTTATTTTATTTTCTCCAGCTTGTGATAAATCTGATTTCATTTGTGGACGACCGGCGGTTCCACAGCAGCACAGAGTCCAGTTCTGGTCTGGTTCTGATCCAGTTCTGATCCGGTTCTGGTCCAGTTCTGGTCCAGTTCTGATCCAGTCTGTCATGAAGTGAATTTCACTCCAGGCCTTTAAGCTTTTCACCATTTATTTAATTTACTTTTAGGTTTTATTTTAGTGTCGGCAGAAAAACACCTGAATTTATTTCTTTATTGAATGATGAATCTGCTGACTCAGACATTAATGTTGTGACTCTGCAGCTGATGAAAACATCTGGTCATCTACCTGAGATAAACTGCAACAAACATTTCAGTGGATCAGGAATTATAAATATGACGTAATAATCAGATTTCTTTCAGACCAACATCAGATCGAATCTCCAGCGAAGCTGAGAGTCTGAACTCCTTCCAGGTCGGAACCAGCAGCGGCTGAGCGGAGAGCTGTCCCTTTAAGAGCCAAGGAGGAGAACCGGACCGGGTCGGTACCGGAGGGCAGCAGCGGTCTGCCGGGTCGTCTCGTCTCCAGGATGTCGGCGGAAAGCGGTCTGCAGTCGGTGGACTTTGAGATCTTCGGCCTTGTTCAGGGTCTGTTTGCTCCTCTTCCTCTGTGGCTGAAAACGATCCTGCTGCTTAAATTAGAGCAGCAGGCGGGTCGGCCGCGTTTACAGCCTGGTTCTGGTTCTGGTTCTGAACGGACTCTGTTTCTGTTTTGCAGGTGTCTGCTTCAGAATGGTGAGTCTGAAAAGCATTTATTGTTCTGATCCAGAGAGCAAACCGTGAGGACGAAGCCGATCAATATCAAATTATTACTGATGTATTGATCGAAAGGAACCAAAGTATCAAAGTTCTGACCTCAAGTTTTCCTGTTTTCATCAATAATGATGATTTTTTTCTGTTTTTTACCAACATAAATGACTTTATGGTTCAGATGGAGATAAAACTTTCTGTAAAATCAAAATGATCAGAACAGAGTCTGTAACTTACTGACGGCCATCTTGGTAGGTGTCCAATTGTTGCTATGTCAACAGTAAACGAGCCACATCCTGGTCAGTCTGAGCAGCAGCCATTTTGTTGATGGATGTTTCTCTCTCCGTGTTGGTCTGCTAGCTGTGGCTAAGCTACGCTTCGCTCTGGGTTTTCCTACCAAGATGGCGGTCCAGTGGTGCGGATCAGCTCCGGTTCAGACTCGTTAGTCCCGTCAGATGATGTGTTCTTCCAATCAAATTAAAGACAATCTGGACGTCCAGCAGGACAAACGTGTCCAGACGTTTTCCCAGGAGCGAGTTAGAGAGCGGTTAGCGGTTAGCGGTTAGCTCTTGAAGAGCTGCTGCCTCATGAAGAACAGACCATAATAATCAGCTGCCAATCTGACCAGATCTCCATCCTGTCATCGTATCGCCGCCGTCCATCAGCCTCAGAGCCGGCGCTGCCGCGCCTCTGTGACTCTGGACTTGAACCAGCAGCTCCTCATGTTGGTGTTTCCTGTCCTGCAGCACACAGAGAGGAAGGGTCTGCGGCTCGGCCTGGTGGGCTGGGTGAAGAACACCGACTGCGGCACAGTGGTGGGACAAGTGCAGGGACCGGCGGCCATGTTGGAGGAGATGTGAGACACACACTGATACACACACTGATACACACACTGACACACACACTGACACACACTGATACACACACTGATACACACTAATACACACACTGACACACACACTGACACACACACTGATACACACTGACACACACACTGATACACACACACACACTGATACACACACTGACACACACTGATACACACACTGATACACACTGATACACACACTGATACACACTGATACACACTGAACACACACTGATACACACTGATACACACACACTGATACACACTGATACACACTGATACACACTGATACACACACTGACACACACTGGTGTGTAACTCCCGTCCTTTGAGCAGCTGTCCGTCCGTCTGTCCGTCGTCCTGCAGGTTTTAGATGAGCCTCAGGTTTAAAACACTGGAATCAAACGGCTTCATTTCCTCCTGCAGTGAAGATAAATTCTCCGGAGCCTGATGACTCTATCCAGCTGCTGCAGCAGAGGCTCATCTAAAGGATGCAGCTGCTGCAGCCAGTGGGGGAACCACAGAGATGTCAGACGGTCTCCAGCCACTAGGTGGAGCTGTTTGCCATCACAGAGGGTCTCTGTCCCTTTAAATCAGCTTCCTGATGAAGTGACTCAGGTTCAGGTTGAAATGTGACTTTATGATGTTTTCTGTTTTTATAACTGCTGATTATATGAGCAAGTTTTATTGTTTTAAAGCATTTATATTATCACACTGCAAAACCCAAAATCTTCCCGAGTATTTTGGTTGAGTTTCTGACGTTAATGTCTTCTCTCACTAAATGAAACAACATTTAGTCACAGGAAAGTTTTCAACCAGAAACAGGAGTTTGTTTTCAGTAAATAATTCCTTAATATTGACTTTATTAGATCCTCTAATAATCCAATCAGATTATTCTGTTGGACATTTTCTGAAGAATCTCCAACAGGAAGTCAGGATTCCTGTTTATAGATAAAAACTACATTCAAAACATTCAGCTGGATAACTTTCATATTTCTTACACAAACTGAGCATCTGATCTACAGACAGACTGAATCAAAACATCGAAACGTTTCTGCTCCTCATAAACCACTAAACTGCTGACCTGAGCCAAACGACAGCAGTCTGGCGTTTCCATGGTAACCTCTTTAGTTCATGACAGGAAGCAACAAACTCCTCCTTCCTGTCAGGCCTGGGAACAGGAAACGCATCAGGAAACGCATCAGGAAACGAGACGCTGCTGGGAGGATTGAACTGAGCAGGCGGTGGCAGAGTCATGCTGAGGGAAACAGGAAGAAATATC
Source organism: Poeciliopsis turneri (assembly GCA_922788865.1). Classification (NCBI taxonomy): domain Eukaryota; kingdom Metazoa; phylum Chordata; class Actinopteri; order Cyprinodontiformes; family Poeciliidae; genus Poeciliopsis; species Poeciliopsis turneri. Next base: position 185,039 of record CAKLNU010000738.1, on the reverse strand, counting down.
AGAAATTATTTCTAGTAAAACATCCAGACATGAAAATATGAATCTGATCTGAAGGCAGAATAAAAACTGCAGCTGGATTAACAGGAAACTGGGATGAACTGGGCTTTCAAAGTAAAAGCTGAAAGTCAGAAACAAACCAAATTAATGACCTCACATCAGTTTTTATTGTTTTACTGTTTTAATAATAAAGTTTCCTACCAACATGGCGGCTCAACTATGGATCCATATGAAGATTCAGTTTTATCGTCTCTTGTTCCCAAAACAGAAATGCAGCAAAATGTAACTAAATAATCTGAAAAACTAAAACGTTTCTCGTTTTATTCTTGATTTTTTAATATAAATAAAGTAACTTTATGTTTTTATTAGATCCTCTCATTGTATTTTTCCAGATTTACGGCTTTTCTTCAGACCAGAGACGTTTTCTGAGCGTTTGACGGATCGGCTGGCAGCAGATTATAATCCAGCAGATTAATTTCTGAGCTGTGGGTCGAGTTTCTGTCTCTGCTGACCCAGATCTGCTCTAATCTGCAGCAAGCGCCCCTTCCCATCATGCCCCTCTGCAGCCACACCAACCTTTGACTAGGCCCAAATGTTCCTGCCGTCTTAATCTTAATCTGCTCGTTACGTTAATCTGCCGTTGGATTCATTAATTCACATTTAAACGTTTCATTTCTCCTCATATTCGTCGTTTTTCCTAGAAAATAGTTTGAGCTGAAAGACGACCTCAGGAAGCAGATTAAATTTACCCACAATTCCCTGCAGCGCTCGGTTCGAATAATCAGGATTGATGTCAGTTAATCTGAGGAACTTCAGTAATTAGTTCTATTTTAATCTGCTCATTTTATAATATAAAACCTTTTTTGTGTCGTCATTTAGAATCAGAGAAAAAAATCAAAATGTGTAAATTTACATCCTGACTGAAATAAAACCTGATCCGTTTGGTCCTGGTTCGGGTCCTGGTTCTGGTCCTGGTCCTGGTCCTGGTTCTGGTCCTGGTTCTGGTCCAATGTGAGTGATCTGATCTGAACGTCTCCTCCTGCAGGAAGTTCTGGCTCGGTAATGAAGGCAGCCCGTCCAGTCGGATCACTGAGGCCCGGTTCACCAACCAGAAACCCATCGACAAGCTGGAGTTCTCCGGGTTCAAGACCCGCTTCTGACCCGGTGGACCGGATCTCCTCCCGCCTCTGGGCCTACTGGACCGACTCTGGGTTCTGTTGTTTCACGGTTCTGATCCGCAGCTGAAGATTTTTCTCTTTCTGTCCAGAAAAAAACTCAAATATTTGAGAGAAAATTAAAACCATGAAGCAGAAAACAGCGAGAATCTGGTTTCACTAGAGGAACCGGACCTGGGCCGGTACCAGGACCGGAACCGGGATCTGGATCCGACTCAGTCTGGCCTTCAGTTTATGGATCTGGTTTGAAAACATTTTTTATTTCTGTTGCTAATTTGAATTATTGTCATTTATCGTTAAAATACCAAAATTTCCACTAAACTTCATATTTTGTTCCGTCTCATGATGTAGTTTTGAAACATGAAATGATTGATCAGTTGATCAGTTGTCAGAACTTCAGTTGAAACAAATACTTTTTACTTTGAGTGCAGTATTGATATACTGGAGTATAATATCATAAAGTATTGATACTGAAACTGTAGGATCAGATTGATAATCCATAAACTCTCAGTCTCCAGCTGGTCCTGCTGCGGCCGCCATCTTGGCTCAGCCGCCATCTTGGCTCAGCAACAGAGACGATCACCTGACCGAGGATCCGCCCTGTGATCCGGTTCGATCCCGGCTGGTGGACCCAGTCGGACCCGAAACTGATTTAATCTGAGCAGGACTCGGATTACAGAGGAGCGGCTGGAGGCGGCAGCGCGGTCGCCATGGCAACCAGCTCACAATGAGGAGCAGAGAGTGGGAGGTGATGGAGCCCGGTTCTGGTTCTGGTTCCGGTTCCGGTTCGGTCTGAATGATTGAGCTTCGTGTTTTTATTGCTGCTGTTTCGTTTCAACCTGAAAGTTTTCCATGAATCATTTTACTGATCATTTGAGCCTAAAACGGTTTTTATTCCATTCGTTCATTAAGTTTCTGCAGATCAAATGATTCGAATCAAATTTTGATCCCAGTTCCCGTCCAGGTGAGAACGTTCTGCAGGGCCGGATGCTGCGGGATCTGGGCCCCGGGCTGCAGACAGAAACATTCAGCTGTTCATCAGCAGGTCTGAACTGATGCATGATGGGAAATCAGCTGTACCTGTATCATTTAAATTAGTTGAATAATTAGTTTATATCCATAAATGCAGCGCATGAGTTTTAAATTAAGCAAGGAAAAAATAAATGTTTTATTTTTCTTTCATCAGAAACAGGAAAACATTTCTGCCCCCTCCAAACGTGGCGCCCTGGGCTGCTGCCCCAGGAAACTGCAGGGCGGCCATGTTGGATCCTTCAATCATTTATTGATTGAAGTTTTTAAGACTTTTAGATGAAATCATGAATCTGAGCTGATTGGAAAGATTTGCAGCTTTATGTGGTGAAGCAAACAGGCAGCTTGTGGCGCGGCGCCCCCTGCTGGTTGGGAGGTTCAACAACAGGCTGGTTTAAATGTTCAGAACCTGTTGGGTCCAGTCCCCTCCCCCACATGCTGCTGAAGGTGCTCTTCGTCCCGCTGGAGAATCCTCTTCCTCTCCCAGCAACCGTGTTTGGCATCCCATAGTTGTCACCGTGGAAACGCTGCTCAGTCAGTTTGTTGGAGAAACAGAAGAAGAAAAGACTCGTTCGACCCGACAGGCTGGTTCTGGTCCAGATGATCTGACCCGTAGAACCAGGACCAGCTCAGCTCTTCAGCTGCAGACTGGAGGTTCTGATGGTTCAAGAGGTCGACCCGGTTTGACTCCTGGTTCTGGTTCTGGTCCTGGTCCTGGTCCTGGTTCTGGTTCTGTTTAAGGAACGGGTCAGTCTGGACCAGATCTGGACATAAACAGTAATAAAATAATACATATTTTATTTTATATTAAATTCCTGCAACAACAATTAAAATCAATTCACAGATAAAACTAAAACTAAACAAACGAACTTTAAACCAAAACTTCTTAGTTTTGCTCATTTATTCTCTAAATTATTCGTCATAATAATTTTTTTCGTGTTTCGTTTATTTTTCTTGGATTTATTAAAGGTTTTATTTCTACAGAGACAAAAAGAGTCATGAGAATAACCTATGGACCCGATGAACGACCAGAACCGAACCGAACAGAACCGAACCTGCTGAACATTTAAGAGGTCTAGTTAAAGTCAGGACCCGGACCGGGTCATCTAAAATGATCCTGAACAATAAACTGAGAGGAAATATTCATGTTATACCAGAACCGGTTCTGGTTCTGGTATAATATGAACCGGTTCTGGTTCTGATGGGAGCTCTGACCCAACCGCTGAGTCGGCACCAACTCGGTTCTGTTTGGCATCCTCCACCCTCTGCAGCCTCCTCTCCTCCTCCTCCTGCCTGCGGCGGAGGCCCCGCCCCCCAGGAGCGCTTCATTCATCCGGCCCCGCAGCCCGGAGGGGCGGAGTCAGCGGCGTGACGTTTCCAGGCGTCAGAGCGGCTGAGCGGCTCTGCAGGAACTTCTGCTCCTTCAAACCGAATGGCCGACTTCAGGACAAACCATATGAGATAAAATCATGATATCTGATTTAAACAGAAGTTTATTGAAACCGCATCATGATTCAAACGTTTGTTTCCGGCTGGTTTCCTCCACGTTTCCATGGTAACTGGTTATTTTAAACGGAGGAGCGTCTCCATCCCATCAGCTTCCTGCTGCGTTTATTTTTATACCGACGATGTGGGAGGAGGAAACCATGGAGGGTACCGGGACAAATAAAGGGACTGTTTCCATGGCAACCAGCGACATGTTAGAGCCACAGATTAAAAACACATCCCGTCTGTAAAATATTATATATTGATTATATTTTAATCAATTAAAATATAATATATGTTTCTACCGGACCGGTCCAGGTTCTGCTCTGAAGCTGCAGTTTCTGGGTCTGAGCTACTTTTGCTTTAGTTACTGCATCAGTGCAGCGTGGCACGGAAGAGACCAGCCTCAGGTTCTCCTCAGGTTCTGCTGAGGATCCACTCAAATTCTGTTCTGGTTCTGGTTCTGGTTCTCCTCAACCTCAGACGGTTCTGACTCTGGCTCTGTTCAGGATCAGCGTGATGGGAACGGGTCAGCTGCAGTCTGTGTGGTTCTGGAAGTTCTGACTCCAGAGACGTCTTCATGTTTTTAATAGTTTTTCCTTTCACTCAACTTTCTACAAGCATTGCTGCTGTTTGTGGCTCCACCAGGCATTGATCTGCACATTCATGCTGTAAATCTACATGGATTTTATTACAGACTCAAAGTCCAAATTACATTCAAAACAAAACAAATACAATAAAAGAATAAAAAACTCAATAAAAAATGCTCCTATTTTTATTGATCTGATATAACTTTTTTTTTTTTTTGTCCTGAGGCAGAATCATTAAAATAAATACATTTGAAATGTTGGTGTTTGTGGAATGAACAGTTGGATTAAAGAGTTTCACTTTCTGAGTTGATTTATTGAATTAATCAACCTTTAATCTGTAACCTGATCCAGGCTTTCCGGTGCAGGGCGGTGTATAAACCGAGCGCACCCTCCGCTGCAGTCTGATCCGCGCTGTGGGCGGGGGGAGGAAGAGGAGGATGAGGAGGAGGAGGATTGGTGGATTTGAGCTCAGTGTTGCTGCTGCCGTTTCTCTCCGAGCTGCCAGCAGTCCTCCAGGCCGCCCGTCCTTCACTCCCAGCCGGACCCAGAGCGCTTCAGTCGGCGTCCAGGTGAGGATCCGCCCGCTCTCCGCGCTCCGCCGCAGCGCGCCTCGGTGCGGGTCTGCCCCTGCGGGCTGTGCGGGGATCCGGCGGCTGCGGCTCTGCTGTTGTTGCAGCATCCATGGGATCATCTGTGGGAATACGGAGCTGCGGCTCCCCGCGGGTTCTGGTTCCGGTTCTGGTTCTGGTTCTGGTTTCTGCGTGCGGGGTTGGCGCGTCCTCCCGGACTGATGCGGTTTGTTTTGACCTTCTCTGTGATGAAGGCTGCTCTGATGATGATGATGATGGTGGAGCTGCAGGCGTGGTCGCCTGTGACCTCAGAATCAAACAGCAGAATGTTCCGCTGCTCTGAGCGGGTTCCAGGGTTTTCCAGGGTTTTCCAGGGTTTTCCAGGGTTTTCCAGGGTTTTCCAGGGTTCCCCCGTACTGACGGAGCGGCTCCTGCAGTGACGGGGCAGAAATCATTCTGCGGTAGGAAAAGCGGAAGTTTTGTTGTTTTGATCCGTTTTCTAGTTTTATTCTTGTTTTTTTTTTCTTTCTGTTTTTCTCAGACTCTTCAGATCCTGTGGAGAAATTATGTAACCAGATCCAGGCTGCTCTTCCTCCTCCTCCTCCTCTTCCTCCTCCTCCTTTTCCCTTCATCTCCTCTTTTTTTCTGTGTTTTCCTTCATCTTCCTCCTCCCTGCATCCCCGTTGGGAACAATCGGGAACTTGTTGACGGGAATCTCAGAAAGTCCCAGAGTTCTGCTGAACCTGCTTGCTGTTGGTTCCGAACCCAAACGCAGCTCTTCAGGTCGAATAAAACTCCGTGTGCTGCTGGATTTTTACAGTTTCCTGAAGAAAATTAAAGCAGCAGCTGTGCCCCCCCCTCGTCCCTCCATAAAGCCCGCTGTGCTCTGATTGGTCCGCTGCGCTGGCTTGGCCCCGCCCCCAATGTGTCCAAGCATTTTATTGGATCCAAACTCCACTGAGAAACATTTGAAACGGTTTAAAACCGAAGGAAAACCTCCATAGTTTTTGTTTCCATCATATTCATTTAGATTTTACTTGTTTTTCTTGTTTTTTCAGTATAAATCCTTAAAATGTCTCAGATCAGTGGAACCCGACCCATCAGCTGTAACATGTGAGTCGGTCTCGGTTCTGATGAGAGAATGTTCCGGGTTGGGTCAGTCCAGGGCTTCCTGATGAAGCTAATCAGTTAGCTCAGGAGCTAACTGATTAGCGTGGCGGATTCGTTGGTCTTCCAGCTCTGAAACATTTTCTGCCTCATGCAGATTAATAATCAATAAAATGTTTTTGTTCTGGAAACCTGGACAGGCCGCCATGGTTCTGGTTCTGATCATCACCCTGAATGACAACATGAATGATGCTAGTAAAGGCATATGGTGACATTTAATGGCACATTAGATTATTTCCTTCAGTTGTTATAAAAATTCTATTTATATCAAAGAAATTTGACATCATTTAAGATTTTGAAATTGGGCTCCGTCTCTTTAAGAAGCTCCTGGTTCTTCTGAAGCTCTGCCTCCCAACATGGCACTTCTATTAACCCCTTAATGTTTTCACCAGTGTTGCTCAGAGCACCAGTGCTGCACCAGCTGCAGCAGCTATTAGCAAGAGCAGCTGTTGCTAATAGCTGCTGGCGAGTCTGAAGGAGCTGAGAGGGGAGGAGCTGCGCCTCTAAGGCGGGGCTAGGTCCACCCAGGTGTTTTGCACAGCTGAATAGTTGCCATGGAGATTAAACGGTTTCTCAAACATGAATTAATGAAGGAAAACATAACATGGTGTAAAGGGCGCTTTCTTTAGTTCGGCATCTTGGTTGCTATGGTTACGTTCACACAGCAGGCGAATCGGACCTGACTTTTTCACCACAGTCTGAGTCAGTGAACGCATCACATCCCAACCCTACCACTCCTGGTCCAACAGAACCAGATCAGAACCGGGTCAGAAGCTGCAGGTCCAGTAAAGGCCGCTACTGTTAGCTGTTAGCTTATTTTCTGCTTCCTTCGTCTGCTGAATGTCTGGTTCTAGAGGTTCTGAAAGGTTCTGTATGGTTCTGCAGGCTCAGCCCAGTCAGAAACCTGACCCATCAATGATTCGCTGTGCTGCAGCTGTCGCTAAGCTAACTCTGAGCTATTATTAACCCAGCAGCTCCGGTTCTGTTGGACTCCATCAGAACCTTTTACCCGGATGTAGTCCAGGTGTTTTTCTAGACCTGCAGCCTGGTTCTGACCCAACGCTAATGTTGGACCCGACTGGGTCCGGTTCCTGCAGAGGCAGAACCTTCTGGTCTGGATCCGGTCCAGACTTCATCATGTTTACTTCTCTTCTTCTGTGGTTTTTCTGTTTGTTTCCATGTGGTAAACAGAGTGAATGTATCGCTGTCTCTGATTGGTCCAGCGGGGTCATGTGACCGGGGAGGGGGGGGGGGGGGGTGTCTGGAAGTTCAGAGTAAAAATATTTGATTTATTTACTGCTGGTTTCTATTATATAAATAGTTTAATAAGCTGCTGCTCTACATCCGGACCGGTCCTCGCTGGTACCAGCAGAACTTTGGTTCTGGTTCAGCTGGTTCTGCTGCAGGACCTTGAAACCTTAAACTGATGCAGCGTCCCTGAAGAGCTGCAAGGTGAGCTGCTGCTGCCTCACGAACCAGGACAAAACGCCTCGTTTCTGGAGCACTTCCTGTCCTCCAAACACTCCTCTCCTCCATTCCTCCCTCCATTCCTCCCCTCTTTTCTTTCCTCTTTTCTTTCCTTCCTTCCTGCTGCAGTGTCAGAACTCCAAACCAAAGCAGAGTTTGAGGCGTGAACACAGAGCAGAGGGAGGAGGCGAAAACTTTCTGCGGCTGGAAAAGGGAGGAGAGATGGAGGGATGGAGGGATGAGGGAGGAATGCGTGGGAGAGAGAGAGGGAGAGAGAAGGAAGTGATCCTGAGGGAGGAGAGAAGTGGGCCGAAGGGAAAGGAAAAGATAAAAAACGTTCCAGTGGAAATATTTGAGGCTGGAAGTTTTTCTCTCCAGAAGCTGATTGTTCCCCAGAACGTTATACTATTAATAATACTAATAGTAATAATAATAATGTTTTCATGTAAAACCTACTGCAGATCAAAATACACAGAATAGCTCTAATCTGGGCAAAACGTCCTTCACTGGTTTCACTGGTTTCACTGGTTTCTTCTTCTGTGTTTCTATTAACCTTTAATTTCACCAATTGAAATTACAAAAATAAATTTGCTAAATGGAAAGACGTAAATTTTAAGAAAGAAAAATATGAACATAAATTAGTATAATCACTGTTTTTTAGCATCATGAGTCACATGACCAACAGTTAGATGTTTCTACTGCCAGAAACCATGAAGAAGATGACAGGAAGTGGTCTTCTTTGTAGTTTGTCCGAATAAAACAAAATACAAAGTTATGAACAGCATCATACAGTTCAGAATAAGTTGTGTTGAGTCTGTAGCTGCTCTGTAAAATGGCCGACACCCCAGTGGGCGGGGCTTGTTGCTCCAACACTCAGATGCTGATTGGCTGATAGACGATGACTTCTAACAGTTGATGAATATAATATCCATCGCTGCCATGATTGTTAATGACTGATTGTGTGAACGTGAGATTTTAATTTATTTAAAATTTAGTTTTTTTGATGTTAGAAACTAGAGATTTTAGCTCATTTATGAAGGAAATTCACCTGTTTGCAGATTTTCAGCTAATTAAACATCACACCTTTACACATTTCACAGTTAATCTTGTCAGCATCAGTTATTTATTTGAAGCAGAGAATTGCTTTAGTTGTTAAAGCCATTTGTGATTGGACTAGACCACTCTGGACTTCAGGGAGTGGTTCCACTGGTCCACCTCAGATTGGTTTAGTCACAGCGTTTAGGAATCCCATGTTTACAGCTTTGCTTTATGTTTATTCTCTACATGTTTGTTTTCTAAGTCAACATTTTAATGTTCTTTTATAAGAATCAACAGATTTGAGCTTTAAAACCTTTAAAAGAACATTTCAGCCTTCTATTCAGTAAAAAACAAAACCACTGCAGGAAATGAATAAATGCTGAAAGTTTAATTTGGAAACTTAAATAAACATCAGAAACAGTGAAATATAAATAATCTGCTAAGAGATGAATAAACGCAGAACCGACCTGCAGATGGAGATGAACAAACAGAACAAACATAAAGAAAGACGACGGATTCGTTCATGACTTCTGGAATCATGTTGCTATTTTTTAGATGGATCCGGACCGGATCAGAACATTTCTTCCTCAGGATGAACCCAGCTGATGATCCTCTGACCCGGTTCTGGGTGGGATTCCAGCAGAACCTCATCAGGGGCTTCCTGGGATGTTTGAACCATTTCTGTTTCTTCTCACCACAGATCTGTGTGTGTGTGTGTGTGTGTGTGTGTGTGTGTGTGTGTGTGTGTGTGTGTGTGTGTGTGTGTGTGTGTGTGTGTTTACATAGCTGGGTTACATGGAGGTGAACCTCCTTTCAGTGTTGCTCAGCTGGTTCTGATTGGACGGTTCAGTTCTGTTGAACTCAGCTGGTTCTGGAGGTCCAGATGTCCATCGTTGGTAGAAACCGTGCCTCTCAAGGACAGTTTATCGTCTGGTGTCTCTGAGACATTGGATGGATTGGGTCAAAGGTCAAGTGGTGTTTGGACCCAGAACCAGGACCCGGACCCTGCTGGGTTGGTTCGGGGTCAGTAGATGGTTCTGAGTGGGTCCAGGCTCGGGTGGTTGCTGCAGCCGGGAGGGTGGGGTCGGAACGCAGACATGAACAGGAAATGAAAGCGGGTCGCTGCCTCTGGGCAGGAAACCAGCAGACTGACTGACTCTGGGCCGGCCCGCTAGCTGCTGAACCAGACAGAAATACTGACCATGAACCAGCCAGAACCGAGCCGAACCAGGTACTGAAACCGTCTGGAATATAAACCGGCAGACTGTAATCTTCTGTCGTTCTGAACCAGTAACGGGTTTCTTTCCAGTGTTGGATCCAGAGTTTACCTGGAGCCATTTTTGTTAATATTTAATAAAAATACTTGTTTGAGAACGAATCGGATATTAAAGTGGAGCTAACCCCCAGTGAAAGCTTAGCCCCGCCCCCAAACCAATTAAAAAAAGTTCTACCAAAGTGGCGGAGCCAAGATGTATTGAGGGGCGTGGTCAAGAGGCATTGAGGGGCGTGGTCAAGAGGCATT